>CM035107.1:68086392-68686392 GCA_020205505.1 Panax japonicus
GTACCGTTTCATGGTGTCCAACATGATAAGCTGTGGAAATTCATCGCAGTCCATTTCCTGTAATCTGAAAGCGCCTCCTGTCAATACCTCCTTGACAATAAATGGGCCTTCCCAATTTGGAGCGAATTTTCCTTTAGACTGAACTTGGTTGTCAATGATCTTCTTCAAAACCAAGTCGTGTTGTTTGAACTGCTGTAGTTGGACTTCTCTGTTGTAGGATCTTCTTTACAAGTAGAGGGCCGCTCATGTATGGGCCACATACTACACCATGAATCTCATCCATGAGTCTATGAGCTTGGTCTTGGTCCAGACATCTGAGGAGACCTAGTCCTGCATCTTTTTTGTATATTACATTTTCGATCAGGTAGAATTTCATAGCAAGTCGATGGATCCGCCTTTTCTCAGTCAGGCTCGCCTCAGTGGGTGTAGATCTATCTTGTGAGTGCTCATTGATATATTGATATCAATGGTGTTGGATGGGAGGCAGCTTATCCGATACTTCTCCAATGTAATTCCCATAGGCTGGAGCCTTTTGTTGGGAAAATGTGACGGTTAGCATGTCTTCCTTGTCATGTATGTTGATCAAGGAGTCCCAAGTTGCTAGAGCAACTGCAAAATCATTCCTATTCCGAGGAATGTGGAGGAAGGATTTTTCTTTAAACTCCGAAGCCATCTATAGAACCTGCCGATGGTAAGGCAGCAACTGTAGAACCTTTTGAAGAGATTTTTTCTTTTTCTTTTTCTTTTTTCTCTTTTTATTTTCTTTTTTCTTTTTATTTTCTTTTTTCTTTTTTCTTTTTCTTTTTTTTATATTAGATCGTGGAAAAGAGCCACACGGCTCACTGATAGGTAGCTCCGGCATTGATGAGGCCGAATGACAATCGTCTGTAGCAAAGGGCTCCCCAAGGCGTGATGAATGAAGTTTTCTCATGATCATCTTCAACAACCATGATTTGATGGTACCCCACGGAGAATTCAGCAAAGGAGTACATATCATATCGAGCTGTATTGTCAATGAGTATGTGAATGAACGGTACGTGAAAGCTTTCTTTGAGGCAAGCTTTATTCAAATCTCTGTAATCCACATAAACTCGCACCTCCCTTCCCAGTTTAGGTACGACGACTATGTTGGATAACCATTCAGGGTATGTTGACAACATGATGATGCCGGCTTGAAATTGTTTCACAATTTCTTTTTTAACTTTTAACTTCCACTCAGGTTTTAATCGCCTGAGCTTCTGCCGGAGTGGCTTGAATCCCCCTTTGATGGGAAGGTGATGAATGATAATGTCCATGTATAAACCGACCATGTCTTCGTGAGACCATGCAAACACATCCTAGAATAGGGTCAATAGAGTAACCATGTCATTCCTTTGGTTTTGAGTGAGGTCTGTACAAATTTGGATTTGTTTGGGGTTTTCTAAATTTTCGAGGTTTAAGAGAGATGGTTTGATTAAGATTTTGTTTGGGTTTGTCTTCGACCCATTCTTTGATCTCCTGAGGTATCTCATAGTCCTCTTGTATTTCCATCAAGTCTTAGTCCAACTTTACATCAAAGTTATAGTCCTTATGGAGAATAGGCACCTCATCAGCAAGTACCGACACATCTAAATTCAGAGTCCTGAAACAAAATATGTTTTCACTTAGTATATAACACCGTTCAATCACACAAAGTGTTAGCCTGTAATGACAAAAGTAACTGCTAATACTGTACAAAAAAAGTAAACAGTTATTGCTATCTACAAGGCAGAGAGAGTTTCTTCTCTTTTTACCCTCATCGGTTAATACAAGGAGTGCTGCTTCAATTGTCGAGGGCAAAGTCTTTGTGGGCTGCAGTGAGGGAGGGGCTATCGTCAACCTCCTTCTCCCTAATGATGACCATTACGTCTGGGCAATCATCGTCTGGAGTGTAAGTGTTTGAGAAGTGTTTGTTTGGGTTTTTGTTTGGTTTGATCGCACCATTGATGGTTGCCTACGTACTCCTATTGACGAGGAGATTAGGTCTTTCGTAGTTCAGGCTTTGGTTTGAAAAGGTTCAAAGGGGTAAGTGGTGAAAAGAGTGTAGAGATGTTTTTATTTTGTTTTGTTTTGTTTTTTTGTTTTTTTGTTTTTTTTTGTTTTTTTATGTATTTACATGCATGGAAAATAAAAGGCATACTACGAAGAAAGTGATACCATTCCAACATTTTCTGGAACTCACAACTTTATCCCCTGGATCTACATCTTCTTGGCTAGTTGAGGCCTGATAGTCCAGTTGTCAGCGGTTATGTTGCCTTCAGGGCTCGTGATAGAGGTTACCCCTTGATTCTGAATGTCTTCGCTTGTGGCCATAACTTTATTGCTTCCTGATTCAGTACATTCCTCAGGGACGTTTGCGATGGACGCATCGCAAAAAGGGATGAACTCTGGATTCTCCAATGGGTTGGATTCCCCAACAAACTCACCAGCTTTCCCTTCATCTATTCCTTCGTCTTCTTCATGGGTTTCAAAGGATTCAACTATGAAATCTCCCTCGAACGGTTGTGTCATTTCTTGCAAAGAATTTTCCTTTTTGGTTTTTTCTTCCTTGGAAAGGATTAGTATTTTCTCCGCATCATCCAAGGTGATAAGATCAGGAACATGTTTGATATCTTGGAACCATGGGACGTTTGATGGTGGCGGGGGAATCTCCTTTGTGGATGCCTTTGTCTCTTTTGTCATTTCTTGCATCAGGATCAGTCCACCCTGTGCTCTGGTAGAATTGTCGCTCATAGCCTTCACCTCATTTAAATTGCCTGTCTCGAATGGACATCTTAAGCTTTTTATTTCCTTTTCGCCCTTTTTGGTCATGGGAAATTCTATATCCATCTCTCCATTTTTAATGAGATCCTGGATTTTATGTCGCAAAGACCATCATTCTTCAGTCGTATGCCCAAGTGAGTTAGAATGGTAGAGACATATCTTGGTGGAGTTATAACTCTTTATCTTGGGTTTTATAGGAGGCAGCAACTTAGTAATCCTTCCTTCGCTTATCAGAAAGTGTAGCATTTCTTCATTGGATTTACTCAGAGGGGTGAATTTTTGGACTCTTTTGGAGGTTGTTTGACCTTTCATCTTTGAGAATTCACATTCCCTCGATCGATTCTTCCGCTGGCGAGATCTTCTAGCAATTTTATCATCCCCATTTTCTTGTATTTTCAGCCTGCTTTGATCTTCTTCATTTAGCTGGCTCATCGTGGAGTCCTTTTTCTCTTGGCTTTCTGATAGTTGAGTGAAAAATTGCCTTGTTTCCTGATGTTGGCGCACTATCAGCTTAGCCAGCAGGTTCACTTGATTCTGGATCACATCCAATTTTTGCATTACTGGCATACCCTCCTCCGAGTTTTTCCACTCTAGGACATTTCTTATATGCTTTTGGGGGTATTCCTCCATCCTTCGTATGTACTTACGAATTGGATACATTTCAGCACTTCCTGACCCGATCATGTTTACTTCTTCTGTATCATGTCGCAACAGAAGGTTGGTGTTGACATTTTGTTGGTCAGGTTGTTCGACCACAATACTGCCACTTTCGATTAGATTTTGAATCTTATATTTTAAGGACCAACAATGTGACGCGCCCAAAATAGGTCCATTCCATCCAACCCATTCTGAGTCGCCAAATACATGGTATAGAAATAACTACAACTTTATTATTACAACATATAAACTGTGAGTTTAAATACAGATATTGCCGTCTAGACAATATCCACACGCAAATAAATCCCCATCATAATTATTGATACATTATTTTACAAAAATGGTGAGGACTACTAAACAACTCTCTCTAGAACCTTCATTCCATACCCCGACTAGTACTCGCTACATTCTCGCCTCCTGAGAAGAAAAATGGAACAAAAAGGAAAAGGGTGAGCTCAACTAGCCTAGTAAAGAATATTATGACTAAGATAATATACAACAAATTATCGTTAGTCTTCAACAGGAAAAAATCTAATAGAATACAATAGATAACCAGTTTTAAATCAACAACTGCAGCGGAAACAACAATTCATTAGAAGAGTTGAGTAGAGAATGCAAACTACTATCTTCTATATATGAATTTAAAAGTTCATCGTCGATATTTTATCCCTGTAACATCAATCAATATATATCTGGAATCAAATATTCATCTTTGCACTACAGGCCAAAGATATTCATCAGTCGGTCATGTTCATGTAAACACATGTTCATCTTTGCACTACAGGCCAAAGATATTCATCAAGAAATCATTCATCTTTGCACTACAGGCCAAAGATATTCAGTAATATCATCATTTAGGACTGAGGATGATGAAAATATTTTAAAGAAAATGAATCTAGTGAAGCAAAAGAACAAATATTAAGGATTCGTACTTTAAACAATTCTCATTCAAAAATACTTCATAAATAACCAGAGTGGGGTAAAATTTAAGAATGATCAAAACATGGATACAATCAAAACTAGTATCCACAATAGATATTTTAGACGAAAAGGAAAATTTTCATTTTTCGATGAATAATGTCGTATTCGTGAATAGTGTCGTATACGTGAATAATGCCGTATACGTGAATAGTAACTCCGACACCAAAAGATAGAAATTTCACAAAAACATCATCATGCTTCGTGAATAGTACTCGTGAATAGTAAATTGTGAATAGTAATTCATGAATAGTAACTCGTGAATAGTAACTCATGAATAGTAACTCATGAATAGTAACCCCGACATGAAAAAGATCCAAATTTGATAAAAATTTTCAACCAATAATTCGGCATAATGATATTGAAAAAATAATATCAATTTCGAATAAAATAACATCCCTTACCTCGAAAGATAGTACTTCTAGTTGAAACACCGGATATAGGCTATGACTTGAACTTGTATTGTATAACAATACTCAAAGTATACTCAAAATACTCACAAGAATACGCTCGATAATATAGAGAGAGAAAACTTCAGTTTCTGGTGTGATTTTCAATTCTAACCTAAGCACCCTATTTATAGGAAAATGCTTAGAACACCAAAGTAGAAAATTTAATAAAATATTAATATTAATATTACAATTCCTACGCCCACTTTTAAGGATCTGAAATTCAGCATTTTCATCACATGCAAGACCCAACTTTAATGACAAAAACGTTTTTCATAATAAAAATAATTAAAATTTCCAAAAATCAATTATTTTAGAGCTTCAGAATTTCAATAATTCATAATAAATAGCCCTTTTATCAGAAAATTCGAATCTCGCGACTTTTTATAGGAAATTCAATTCTCTACAATTTTGCAGAAGAAAGTTTTTTCAAATTCCAAACAGAAATTGACCGAAATCTACAAACGAGAGATTTTATAGGCTATAATCAAATTTCGGTTAATAATTGTGTCCACCAACACAAAAAATATGTGTTAAACATTTAATGTCACAAAAATACTCTTCCTCCTCATATACTCACATATCCCACATTCATTATAAAAATATCACCGTTAATATATTATTAAAATAATATATTTAAATTAATTATTTTATCAGAAAAAGATAAAATATTAATTTTCAACAATTGTCACATTTAAAATTTTCTCTATCTATATCCACATAAAATCAATATTTTCCTCATCATATGAATCAATAATTAATTATTCACAAATAATATTACAGAATCACAGTACTGGCAACCAGGCCGTTCCCAGGAAAGAGGGGGCTTTTCAATAAGAATTTCTCCTTACTAGTGCGCAATTAGGTGACCAAACCTCTCCTTAGACAGAACTTTCTAGACATTGCCAATAATGTTATCTAATAATATTATTCAGATAATATGAAATATTATTTCGATAATGGAAAATACTGTGTAATGACAATTTATTGAAACAACAGTAATATAAAATATCAATGCAACAATTATTGAATCAAATTAAAATACTGAATAGTAATTACTGTAACCATTATTGAGTAGTGCCTTCTTACGTAAGAATCAATAATTGGTGCAATACCGTGTGCTACTGTGCAATAACGCGTATTACTGTGTTTTAACCACTGGGTATTCCAACAGTGTTAACGGTAACAATTACGCCGTTATTTATAAACAAATTATACTTATCGTTTTCTTCATCTAATCGCTTTTCGTTATGGGGCCCACAAAAGACTGTGCCGTCGTACGAATATTCCCCGACAATAATGAATATTTTATAACTACTTGCTTATTCGAAATATTTGCTTATTTTACCCATAACTATCTACATTAATCAAATCAACCCTTACTATTTCAAAATAATAAATAGAGAAAAATAAATTTCATTTATTAATAATTTGGGGTCTTACAAACAATCCTGTGTATCGTATCCTAGAGACCCTGAGTGGTAAGCACATCTCTGTCTTGGATTGTATCTTTTACTCCCTGGTTCCAGAGGTGGAGCTAGTTCGGTAATTTTCTTGTGATCCATTAATATTGCCAATACATGTTCAAGGGAATCGCCCAGTGGAGTGAATACCCGATTTTCCGTTCCTTCAAATTTTCTTTTCCTGACTGGGTATTAGTTGAATGTAGTCTGTTGTTGAGATGGCAGATTGTCTTACATTTTCCAAATTGGGGGACTGTAGTTTGGTCTCCTAGCTTGCCCCTGTACATCAAGGGATACATTTTCATTGCCTTTATTGGGTACCCCCTTGGGATCGCTCGCATACTTGCCAGTTTGTATATGCTTGGCGACTGCTTCCAAGGAAGATAAGTCTTTAATCTTGCCTTCCTTCAGGCCCATCTCTGCCATTTCGCCGTGTTTGATCATTTCCACAAATGGCTATCCTATGCCTGCTAGGATCCTCTCATAGTAAGGAGCCTCTTGGATATCAATAAATGTCATTACCATCTCAGTTTCTGTCATTGATGGAATGACTTGCGCTGCTAGATGTCTCCACCTTTGGGCAAATTCTCGGAAAGATTCAGTACTTTGCTTTTTCACTTTAGTCACTTGATATCGATCTGGTGCCATTTGTGACTGAAAACTATACTGATTTAGAAAGGCGTGGGCCAATTCTTCCCAGTTGTGGATTTTGGCATTGTCAAGTCGGGCATACTAGGCTTTAGCTTCTCCAGTGAGACTTTTTTGAAAAAGTTACATTCTGAGGCTTTCATTTTTAGCATAAGACCCCAGTTCGCCAATTTACACTTTTAGGTGCGTATAGGGATCATCTGCCCCATTGTACTTTTCAAACTTTGGGACTTTGAATTTGGTAGGATATTAAGCCCCTGGGAATATACAGAGATCTGAATAGGTGACACTCCCATAATTTCCAGTCCCTTTAATTGACCGGATGGTATCCTCCATTTGTTGGACTTTCTTTCTTATATCCCCAGTTTCTCGATCATCCCTGAGATTTGTGATTTCTTTATTGGAATGAGGTTTAGGTATCTGGGTTTCCATCTTTTTACCAATGCCCTGAATGCCCCCTGGTGTGAAGGACTCTGGTTGAGTAGGCATTGTTTGGCCCTGCGTATTTTTACTTTGTTCTTTTAGAAAGACAACCAATTCTGTTATCTGATTCCTTAATCCTTCAAACTCCTCTAGGGAAACAGGAGTAGGATCAGGTTGGCCCGGTGTAGCCATGCCTAACGGTGGGATCAGTGCCTTCTTGGACTTTAAACGGGTAATGGGACCGATTGCTTCCCTGCGAAAGACTTACATAGTTTATTCTTTAAGGAATGTATATAATAAAATGCTATGTGACGTGTTCATTTTAGGAATTTTATCCTGCAAAACTGATGTCAGCGTTTGTAGCATGTTAAATATGTATGTGTACACATTTCTTCATATTTCTCATTACATGGAGATAGATATGGAATGAAATTACAAGTAATTGTCTTTACAAGTAATTGAAATGAGAGAGCATGAAGAGACTTTCCTTCATTTTGGGTTTATCAGAGGCTGACCTATCTTAGGTTACTCTCGCAGCTTTTTGGCATGAAGGTTCCCAAATCATCGCAATCTACTTGACGGGAAGTTAATCCGGTATTTCAACTGGAGCGAATTTGGGTGGTGCCTTTCCTGAGCCTCGGAGAATTATTCTTCTCACGAGTCCAGTAATCAAACACCGACGGGATAGCCTCCTGGTAGAGGGACCACACAACATACATTCACATACATCGCGTCTCACCGTATGAGAATGATGACATGTGCGAAGCACTAATATCATAAGCAGTTTATAGTGCGAAGCACTAACATCACATGCAGATATGATGCGAAACACTAAATTCAATTAAGACATGCATTCGTACACATTCATCCAATGTAAATGCAACATCCACACATAAGCGGATAACACTTTTGAAAAGATTGTAGTGGCGGCTTAAGTCTTCTTATTGGAGTCCCCAACAGAGTCGCCACCTGTCGACGTCGGGATTTTTGGATGTCCCTTTCCGTTACTTGTTCTTTGGTGTTCTCATTTTAGGTGAGATTTGTTTGAAAAAACAAGTGAAAAAGGTCCGACATTAATAATGTCGACGATGGACTGTTAAGAGTCGCCAGTTGGTTTTTTAAATGGTTGTACCAACACAACCGAGAAAATATTTGCACGTTGACCCAGTGATGTGACACTGCTAAACGGGTCGGTGAAACCGAGATTCATTTGGGTCCGGGGACTTGGTTATGTGGGGGGAAGGTGTTAGGCATCCCCCGACAATCGTGTTGCCACGGTGACCGCCTCTTTTCAATAAACTATTATCTGAGTGTGTGTGTGTGTGGGTCAATGTGCTGTTATTTGGAAGTTGTGCGAGGCCTCGTTCGATCCTATATACACAGGGTTTGAATTTATGTAAAAATTCAGTTTTTAGCAACATATGGCAGTGATGTTTTATAAAAGAGGTTTTTGAAACCCTGATGCTCAATAGGAATGGAGACCTTTTACACTCCCATTTTATTAAGTGATTGGCTTGGTTTATTTTATTTTATGAATGCGAGGCATCCGTATTAAAATAATGTACAAAATAATGCCGACTTCCTCGTGGGTATGGAAACCATCTGAGGAAATTCAGACACCGCAGAATAATTTACAAGCTGCTTATAGCTAAAAATGTCCATCATGGGAACCGAATCTAGATTCAATGGGATGAATCTGTGATCACATGATTCCTAGGCTCACAAAATACTGCAGTTTATTTGAAAGAAGTAAGCAGGTATATATATAAAAGCTGTAAATATATATATACAAATAGGATCACCAACCACGAAGCACCTCCACGGGGGATTAAAAATATAAATAAAGCTGTTAAAAGCTATCAACCGCCACGGAGGAAACTCCAGGCGGGATGAAACGTAAATAAAGCTGTAAATACGGTCAACCGCCACGAAGGAAACTCCAGGTGGGACAGAACATAAATAAATCTGTAAATACGGTCAACTGCCACGAAGTAAACTCCAGGAAGGACGAAATGTAATGAAAGCTGTAAAAGCGATCCACCACCACGAAGTAAACTCCAGGTGGGATAAAATATATGTATATATATATATAAAAGCAATAAACGCACCGGATGTAAAATCCAGGCTCATCGAACAGAGTTCGACCATAGTTCATATATATAAGTGTATATATATATATATATATATATATATATATATATATATATATATATATATATATATATATATATATATATATATATAAGTGAATAAACGCACCAGACCGAAGTCTAGGCTCATCAAACAAAGTCCGACAGACAGTTAATATATATAAGTATATATATATATATATATATATATATATATATATATATATATATATATTAAATCAGTAAACGCATATATATATATATATTAAATCAGTAAACGCTCCAGACCGAAGTCTAGGCTCAATCTAGGCATAACTCGATAATGTTAGTCTATATATATATATAAATATATGTATATATAATATATACATATACAGACTGGAATGAAACCACAGACCGAAGTCGAGGCAAAAGAAAGCAACACGACTCTCAACGTGTAGAAGGGTATGTGCAAAGATGAAGAGAAAGACTCTAAAGTGTGTGAGAAGGCTTACAGCTAACTGATAAAGAAGGCTTCTATATCTTTAGAGTGGGTAAACACAGGCTTTTGTGGGTATAAAAGAGGCTATATATGAGCTCACATGTGTTTAAAAGTGGGAAAATACACTGTATGGGCGAGTGCAGAGCGAATTGTGCAGGGTTTCCCCGTCTTTTTCTCTTAAAAAATCAGCACCCCAAGCCCCATATTTATAGAGGGGGGGAGCCACAGGTCTACCTGCGGCACCTAGTAGCAGGTGTACCTGTGGCTGCCCGGGGTGCCCCGGGCAGTGTGGGTCCCGCCGTGTCGAAGTACGTACGCGCTGTTCGCTCGGTCGCTCATAACATTCAATCCGAGAGTCCGATGGAAGCGTGCCATATCATTCCGGAAAGCTCTTTCCGAGATCTACACAATGAAATATGATTTGACCTTTTTTAATTCTAGGAAGATGGGTCCATGACCAAAATGGCATTCCCGGGTTTCCGTCAGGCAGTCCGTTGAGCCGTTTTGCGTAGTCTGAGCTCGAAAGTTAAGATATGGTTCTTGTGGGACTTTCTTTGGAAAATTTTGAGTTGACATGAGTGTATTTGATTTGAAGTGAGGTTGAGTTGGCAAAATGACCATTTTTCCCCTCCTGGGGTTATCTCCGGTTTTTGCGTAGTTGTGGCAGTCGTTTCTCAGGGTTATCTCTGAGGTTGACTTGATGTTGACTTTGACTGTCCTCAGGGTTATCTCTGAGGTTGGATTGACCTCCTGGGGCTATCTCCAGGCTTTGATCTTGATCCTTCGGGGTCATGTTCGAGGTTGAAACTGATTTTCCTGGAATTATCTCTGGGGTTGGAACATGATTTCCCGGAGCTATCTCCGGGGTTGGATTTGGTTACTCCCAGATTACGATCCGGGGTTTGATGATGAACTTCTGGTAGTATCCGGTATGGATTTGGATTGTCTTTCAGGGTTCCCTCTTAAAAGACGAATCTGTCCTCCTGCAATGTTAGTAACAGTAGAAGAAAATTTTGAGTGTCTACAATACATTACTAGTCAAATAATATATTTATAAATAAATAAATTATTTTTATAAAAATCATTGTACACAACTAATTAGGTCCGTAAACGAATCGAACCGTTCGCTTCTGTGAAACCCCAAAACCCCAATAAGACTCGGTTATGTAAATTCAGTATTATATAATAAAATCTCTCCATTCTTAAATTGTTCGGTATTATTATATACTTTGTTATACAAACAAGTCAAATAAAAATTTGTCCGAAAATTGGCGTGCTTGACAAGTTGTGCTTAAAAAATTTCTTCCACAAATGGACTTTTCGGTATATGTATTTTGACAAGTTGCTTAATTTTTCGTGCTTACACTGACAAAACACTTTGTCATTCTTGTCAGGATTTGTGTAAAAACTTAAGTTAGGAACCCTAATATCAAAATCAGGAAACCCTAACCCTAGATTTATAAACCTTAACCCTAATTTGCAAATCCTAACCTTAATTGGTTAGACTAAACCCTAATTAGGTTATCTTAAAACCTAATCAAGATTGTTAAACTTCAATTAGGTATTAATAAACATCATTAAGCAACCATAATCATAAAAAGCAAAACCCTAATCAAGATTAAAGAGGATTAGGGCATAATTAAGGTACTAATTATGATGAACTAGCTCACAAGTAGGTTATTACTCACCAAACCAAGTCCCAAGATAGCACATGACATGCTTGTTACTCCCAAGCAGCACAAGTATCAAAACATCATATATGTGTAGAGGCAAGAAAGTGAAATAATGACCACAAACTCTAACTTAGATATTTTCTAAATATCAGCCTTAGATCAATGCAAACTCACAAAATTTCTAAGCCTAAATACTCATATATCATACCTAAACAAGTCTTGGTGGTAGCTAGAATAGAAACAGAAATCAGAAATCAAAATTAAGCAAGAAAAGGTGCAAACCCTAATTATAACATAGATCTTTGATGTTATTTTTAATTTGTAGTTTAGATGTTTAGATATGTGTAATAACATGTTAGTAAGTATGCTAAGTTGATCGAACATGTTTAAATAACATCTAGATGCATCAAATTGATGTTTTAAGCAAACTGAAAATTCTAGAAAAACAGGTCTGACAGTCGAATGTCAGAACCTGTAGATCCATGTATGTTAATATTTAGGTCTGTTAATTGTATGATAGTTGTAGTATTACATGAGGTCTTTAATCTCGAAAAGAAAATAGGTCCATTAGAATCATATATTGCAAGATATAAGTGGTCAAAAGTGGTTGACTGACCACGAAGTTCTGATTTTTGGGTTACCCAAAAATCTCAAGAACAGGTTGAGCCGGCTACTTTGAACAACCTTTAAATTGTTTTCTGCTTGTTTTTAGGATGTCTAAGTGTTATGAATTAATACCCTGATATACATACTACATATTTATGACACTCAAACGCTTAATCAATCCATAGGATTACTAGAATTAATGGTCAAAAGTCGTTGACCGAGCATGACTGTGTTTTATGGGTTACCCAAAAAACTGAAGAACGCGAAAAACAGCCTTTCGCTAAACTTTGACCAACATAAATTTAGACCTTAGGGACTTACTCTGTCCTAATTAGTGTAACATATATGTAGCTTTGTATATAGAGTACATATTACAACAATCAAAATACAAATCTATCACACGAATTTAAAGTTATTAAGGCCACAAGATCGTTGACCGACCATGACCACTGTTCTGGGTTACCCAGAATCCCAAGAACAGCTCTGACAGTGACTTTGAGCCTCTATAACTTCTTGTTATATGTAGGTTAAAGCCTGAAATTAGTATGATGTTGTACTATTGCATGAGTACTATAACATCTATACACTTACAAACCCATAATCATCAACAGTTGAGAGTTAGATTAAGGTCAAAGTGACCTATAAGCTATAACCAAACTGATTCCCAGAATTGAAAAACACCTACAGCAACACTTTATGTCGCTATAGGGTTATAGCGACAGACAGTAAATAAAAATTTATTAAATAAATTAATAAAATTAGAAATAATTAATAAATCAACATAATTAATTATAAAAACAATTTTAAAAATTATTTTAAGTTATAATAATTAACTTTTAATATTTGTACATAAATTCAATAAATATTTTATTTATTTAAATATTATTTATAATTAAGTTATTAATAATTTAATTAGAATAATCATTTATAAATAATAAATAATTATTTAAAAATGATATCAATGATTTTAAAATTATATTAAATGGTTATAAATTATTTAAAAATAATAAACAAGATTTTTATAATATTCTAAATAAATACTAATTATTTAGAAATAGAAATAAATAATTTAAAAATAATTTAATGGATAAATAAATATCTAAAAATTATTATAAGCTTTCAGAAATTATTATAAAGGATATACAAATTATCTAAAAATATAATAAAACTTATAAATAAATTTTAACCGAGATATTAACTTATTAATTATCCGGTAAAGTCTTAGAACACCAAAATCATATCAAATTTAACTCGAACATGAATAGTTTATGTATTTGAGTATTGTTATCAATACTAATGGGTTAGATTTATATGAATGAATATCTTAGTTTTTTCTAAACGAATCGAGTATATTTTCTTAATCATTCTTCGCTCAGGCAAGTCTTATAACCTATCTTGTTATTTATACAAGTTCTCGAACCCTGTGTATTCGTTAAACAAGATTCCTATCTTGATTTGCTTTTGATATACTATACCAAACCAATCTTGAATATGCCAATTATTATGAAGTTATCGCTATAGCTTCAACATAACTAAGAAATGAAATATTATTCAAATGTCATTATTGTTTATTAAAGCATAGATTGTTGTGCCAAACCAAATTGCTTTGGTAAGACATCATATACTGAGTTGTAACTATTAGTTCTCTGTAGGCACAATAGATCTAGAAGGGGGGTTGAATAGATCCTTTTAATTCCAAATACTTTTCTCTTTTATTTTGTATTTCTATTACATTAGCAGATGACAAACATAAGAATCTTTTTAAGCACAGCGGAATAAGTAAAAGATCCCCTTCATTGATATATTCATAATCAAACATACATTATTCGTAGAGTTAGTTTGGTTGTAAGCAGTTAAAACATACATAGCAGTTATAGCTAGTAGTTATAGTACATAATGTAAATGACATAATGTAAAAGACACAAGGGGTTTTAAGTGGTTCAGATACTCAAGCTCCTAATCCACTTTTCTGCTTTCAACTAGCAGGATTTTCACTAAGGAAGGACAGCACCCTGAATCACTAAGATTCCTTTAAGGCCAGCAGCCTTGGAACTTCAGTTCACTAAGAACTCTTCAAGGCCAGCAGCCTTGGAACTCCTCTAGTTCCCTAGGAACTCTTCAAAGCCAGCAGGCTTGAAACTTCATTTAGTCCCTCTGGACAAGGACCCCTCAGGCCCTCGCTTCTGAGTTATTTATTTGTTTGTTTGTTGGAGTTGGTGTTGAGCTGCTAAGATGTCTTCACGCTCTGAAAATCTTCTGTACTTAGCAGCTTTTCGTGATCATCCTTGAAGTGAAGTTGAGTGTTGTATGATGCTCAACTTCTTCAGTTACTCAACCACTTTGGATGACCCCTTGATGACTGCCTTGAAGATCGTTCCTCTTGATACACGATGGTTGCACATGATGGATTTCTAAGATGACTGTAAGCTCTACTACTTGGTACTTAGAAATTTTCTCATGCTTGCCACCATGATGACGCTTGTGATCTCCCTTTTTGATACTTGATGTCTTCTTATGATGGACTTGTTAAGATGACTGTAAGCCCTTCTCTTTGGTACTTAGAGTCTTCCCATGATGGACACCAAGATGACATGATGCTCTTCTTTCTCTCGGCAGTTCAGAACACTCTTCTAGTAGTAGAACTCTCAATTCTATATTGTAGAACTCTCACTTCTACTTCTTTCTTTGTCTGACTCTAAGTGTTCTTGGTGGATTATAGAGTGAGCCTTCGAACTTACTATCTTACATGGTTTATAACAGTCCACCGTTACTCCAAACTTGGCAACTCCAGCAACCTTCAATCTTTGAAGCTCTTCCTGATTTATACTCCTTCCCAATCCTTACGTTGGAAAGTAGCCGTTGAAGGCTATTCAAATATCTTCACAGATCTCGAGTAGACAGAGGTAGACTGCTGATGTGACATGTCATACTTTATCTGACATTGCATTCTACTGTTTCACCTACCTATCAGAGATGTCACTTTAATGTCTTGGGCAGGTTAAAGACTTTATTTCCTCCTTCTAATTTCTCGATCAGATGTTGTCCTTTTACATTAATGATCTCAATAAGCACTTGTCCGAATATTACCCTTCAGATTGAACCGTTGCCAATATTTCAGTCTTCAGCTATTCAACCCCAAGATTCTGATGCATGTCTTAGAGGACCTGATCATAGTGTCTTGTTGAGTGTTGCTCATTGACTAGTAGAGTTAACACTACGATCTTGAAGAGTGTTGATTAGATCTCCAATATAGAACAACTCTTCCTTCTATTATGCAGTGCTTCAACACTTCTGTTTACTTTGACTGTTCTCAGAGACTGATGGCCTAAGTCCTTGCTCGATTTCTCCTTGTGATCTCCCGTTCACTTATCATCAATGGACTGACCCTACGCTTAATCACTTTAGCCTTATTCTTCAGAGACTAACCAGTATCTCAGTTCACTTTCCATCAGTTCTTTCTTTGTTTGGCAAACACTATGATCTCGGTTGCTTCCAAGATTGTTGTCTTCTATTCACTTGACAGCTACTGCACTTGCTGACTTTCCTTAGTCAGTTACTGAAGTCTTCTTCTGATCTCCTTGTGAAAGACTTCATCTCGAATGGCTTCATAACTCAATCTTGATGCTGATTAGTTTGGTGCTTAGATCTTCTGTTTAGCTTGTATGCCACTCGTTGAGTGCTCTCTAGTTATCTTCAGGTGGGATGTATCTTTGCAGTGCCAACCAGAGGCTTTGTTCCTTTGGATATTCTGGGAGTGCTCATTAGTTGAGAATTGTATTTGCTCTACGATTCTTCCTTGGCATTATGAGCACATTCTGTTGAGGTCTTAGTTCTGCACTCTACGATTCAGCTTCAGCTATGCAGACACTACGACTTAGGGATCAGATCTTGACACTCTACGATTTTTATCTTTGTGCTCAATGTTTTCATCTGATATTGCTCGACTATGATCTCTGCATGTTATCAATAGACTCTATGACTCAGAGTGTAGTCTATGATCCTTGACTTGGCTTCGACATCAGTAGACTCTACGACTCCGAGTGTAGTCTACGTTTCTGACTTGGCTTTGGTAGATGTTCGGTCGGTTCGTAGACAGGCTGTCTCTATGATTCTGAACATGACTTTCTCAGCAGACTTTGGTCCTGAGGAAGTTCTACTCGATACACTACGATCCTTTCTCGTCTCTCCTGGCAGTCTATGAAATTCGAGATCTACTATTTTGCAGACTACGATTCTGCCTCGACAGCTCTCGAGTTCTCCTTCACTCTCCTGGCAGACTACGATTTCTGGTACAGTGCTCGACGATCAGACAAGCATATATATTACATCATAAGATCAACCTAAATGCTTGATCTTTCTATATTTATAGTCCTTGTACATCATTTCTTTTTAAGGACTTTACAAAGTTGTTTTGCTTATGTAGGATCAACCCAATATACTTGATCAATTCATTCTAAGTCCTTGTACACATGTTTCTATTATCTATCAAAGGACTTTATAACTTTTCTTAATGCAAGCATACTTGCATATTATTCATTCATATATATATCATAATCAAATCATATGTAAATAGGAATATCATTCACATGCTTATTCCTGACAATCTCCCCCTATTTGATTATAACAAAAATAATAAGTGCATATGCATGTTATAAATGAATCTTATATAAAGTGAGCAGCTGTATTTCTAAAACAAATAAATCATGAATGTCATTTATAAAAATATAACAATTTATACATTAAGACATTTTATATCCTGGATCCAGAACATACCTAACTAGTTAGAGATATACCTCTTTGGCTCCATGTATGTTTCCAGGATGTCTGTTGATCAGCTATTCATCTGTTTGTTCTTCTTGCTCTTTCTCCCCCTGGGAAGATGACCTTCTGTCTTTGCTTAGCTCCCCTTCAGCATCTTTCTGAACATGCTCCCCCTCAGACTCTGCGATCATGTGATCATCATCGTTTGGCTCCCCCTCAGATGATGACTCTGCCTCTTCTTCTACTATCAACTTTTTTGACTTCTTCTCTCCTATCCCTCTGCTCTTCTTTGAGTGCCTCTTGCTCCTCTTGCTCTTCCTCTTTCTATGCCTCCTTTTTTCCCACTTTTTGTCATTAATCATTTGTGAGAGCTGCTCTATGTTGGACATAAGCTGCTCCATTAGGTAGGAGGAGTTGACAACTTCAAACTTGAGTTCCTGTTGGCCTAGCTCAAGTTGCACTGAAAAAGACTGCTTTAGGTCATCAATCTTGTCAGAGAGGGCTTGGATATGCTCTTCATTGGCCTTCTGAACTCGTAAAGCTTCTGCTTTTTGATCTTGTATGGCCTTCTGATAGATGTTATCTCTCTCTTGGAGTTTGAGAGATACATCAGCCATAGTAGCTTGAAGTTTGTTCTAGAATGAATTATCTCCTGCTGTTATCAGTTTTTGTGACTCTTCAGTGAGTAGATATATTTTCTCACTTAGTTCATTATAACTCTTCAGTAGTTCCTACTCCAAAATAGTTTGATCCTCTTGTTGGGAAGCTTCGGGTTGAGCATCAGATTGGACTCTACGATTTTCATTCTTGGACAAATTTTTGAAAGCTTGGAGAATCTGAACAATCGTTGAGTACCAATTGCTGGTTGAGGATGAATGAATGTTATATAGTAATGTTTGGGCTGTTGAAAGCTTCTGATTTTGAATTTGAACAGTCTCAGAAGTAGAGTGACCAGACTCTACGATCACCTCCTTTGTCATGTTCTTTCTTCCTTGAGAGTGCACTCTACGATCATAGGGGATATAGTGATTACCAACATGTCGATAGACTTTGAAGTGGGGCTGGTTTGTGATCATCTTTGTAGCAAAACTTTTTACTCTTAGGAAGTTTTGTGCTACCATCTCCATGCTTGGAAAGTGAGAGTAGCACTAGCTGAGGTAGCTTCCATCTCCTTCAGTATGGGCCTTTAGCCATGGCCTCCACTCGAAGAACCATCTCATCAGCAAGTCGTCAGTATTGTAAAGAATGGTCGAGTAGTCTAGCTCCATGTTATTCCAGTTTTTAGCTATGTCAAAGGTAGTCATTCTTACTACCTTGAGCTGCTCATTTCCATAGTTCACCCATCTTTCTGGTGGAGCTTCTGGTAGTTCATTTGAGACTTCCACCACTATTCTTCTATTGAATCTTGCTGGTGAGAGGACAAGATAGAGTTCTGGCTCCTCTGATTCCTGATTTTCAGAATTGGAATCATTCTCTATTTCTTCTTTCTTGGAGCCTAAACCATCTTGATCACTTCCAGCAGTGAATTCTTCTTGCTGCATTTCATTCACAGAACCTTCTTCAGCAAGATCTTCCTCTGATTCATCTTCTTCATTGCTGGTCCTATCCTCAGCACTTTCTTCATGTGATACAGACTCATCATCACTTAATTCAATGATGGTATTTGATTGATCACTGCTCCTTTTGGAGGCAAACTTGGCTTGCAGTCTGTAGCTCTTCCTTCTTCTTGGAGGTTCATTTTAGGAGAGTTAGACTCTTCTTCTTCTTCTTCAGGCTCTGACTCCTCTGGTTCAACAGACAACCTTCCTTGGGGTTTAGCACTGGCAGGGGCAGTCACTTCTTTTGTAAACTCATCACCCTTTGAGTCATTTTGAGGGCTTTCAGGATTGGAATCGTTCTTCTTCTTTAAAATCAGCATCATTTAACCCATTATTTGGGCTTGTTGGGGCAGATGCATTTGGGGATGTAGTTGGGTCATCTTGAATCTCTTCTTCATCATCAGAGTGAATGCTTTGAGGATCATCCACAAGGCTTGAGCATTCCTCTTTATCAGCAGATGCTGAATTTTCATTCATTATCCAGCTTCACTTTCACTGCTGGATTTGGTTTGTGAGGACTCAGCCTTGACATTTGTCTCCTTTTCTTCTGCTGACTCTACGTCCTTCTCTTCATCAGATGTATTGTTTTGGGAAGCTGAGGCTGGTTTGTTTTCCACCTTAGCTTTCTTGCTAAATGGGCCTTGAAGTAACCTGTTACTTCTTCTTTTTGTTGTTTCAGCAGTTAGGACTTTTTCTTCTTTATCCTTGTCCTTGGAGGAGAGACTCCATGGTGGGGCCTTGGTTTTCTTCACACCTCTGAATTTCTTTTTGGCTGGTGTGGTTGCTGTTGGTACAGGATCATCAGATTTAGAGCTTTCTACCTCTTCTGTTTTCCTCTTCTTTGTAGAGGCCATGCTGCTGCTCCCAGTTGTCAGCCGTCGGTTCTCCTTGGGGTTCTTCTTCCAATTCACAAATAATTGTGGAGACATCAATTTGTGAACATTCAAAGGCTATCCCTCATCATCCTTGATCTTCCCTCCTAGCTTCTTCTTCATCACAATACTCAGCAGTCTACCATGAAACACCTAAGTCAGGGGGTTTTCAGTGGACTTCTTCAACTCAGCTTTTTCTACCCACTTGGAGATTTGATCGAATAAGATTGCTCCAAAGTTGATTTATTTCTTCAGAACTATTACTGACATTATCTTCAACTATTGCTCAAGCACTGTGTCATGTGCAGTATCCTTGCACAATATGCATTTTCCAACTATTTTAGCAAGGAACTCAAATTCTTCAGGAAACTCCTTTTTCTTCATGTCTTTCAGACTAGGGTTTCTTTGGTACCCCATGATCTCATTTGCTTGTTCTATATCAACATCATCAAGGCTCTTCAGTCCTTGGTTGGGAAAACCTAGGCATTGATTGAGGTCAGAAGATTTCAGCTTTAGAGACTGGCCTTTGACCTTGGTAGAAAGGGTTCCTGAGTTTATGGAGGCATTTGAGTAGAACTCTTTAACCAGGTCAACATATACTCGAGTGCTAGCCTCAAGGCATTCTGAGAATCTAGATTTCTTCATAAGTTCAAGAATGTCACTGAACTTCTTTTCGGATTTCTCAAACGACTTGGTTCCAAGCTGAATGCCAGTGATTACTCGCCAGTTTTCCATTTGAGTAGTTCGAAGAATGTGTGTATTTGATTCAGAGAGGTTTATAAGAGATGGCTGATTGTGATTTGATAAATCTCTGGAGTGTTAATCTGTTCTGGCTCTTGAGAGGATTTTAGGGTTTGAAAATAGGAGGGAGAAAGGTTCGATAGCTTCTGATAACTGTCTGTAGATTTGAAATTGTCTTTATGGCAGTTCCTTCTAACTCTGCATAACCAGTGATGTGTCTACCGACCATTGGTTGCACGATGCCGAGTAATGAGCTGTAACTCCCCATAAATTTTCAGTTAGATATTTCCTTTTAGAAGAGTAGACGTTTAAACGACGTGACTTTGACCGTTGACCTTTTGATTCGTAGAGTAGTATGGTAAGGCAGCTATGGACTCTACAATTTCCTTTGTTGACTCAATGATCAACTTTTGAGAGATGCTGCAGTGGATGGCTTTGACTTCTATCCTCATTTTGATGCAGCATAGTTTGATCATAAATATATTCGAACTTATCTCCTCATTTTGAATGGTTGAGCAATTGTCTCATTTTCCAAGCTCCTTGTGAACTGGAGTACCCTTTGGTAGGACTACGATCATCGAGTTGTCTTCTACGATTGCTGAGTTTGCACTGCGATCGTGGAGTTTTCTTCAACCTTGACTATAAGATCGTTGACTGGCTTAGTCCTTAAGATGAATTTGATCAAGCAATTCTACTGGGTTAAGGTACCTCAGGAAGGGCCAACCTCTTAGAGTGAGCTAAGGGCCAGGTGTTAGAGTTTATGCCCTAGAGGCCAATTATTTGATATAATTGCTTAACGTTTTGATATTATATTTGATTGAATAAATAAATGATTTTATTATGGTTTTATTTACTGCGTAATATAATTGTTAACATAATAAAATTCCTTAGAATAGTGATACAAATTATATAGTTTCAAGTATGTGACTTGAACATGAGATTATAATTACAATTAGTATCATTGTTCTTAAATTTCTCTAGTCGAGTATCATTGTTGATGGGACAACAATGATGCATTGAGACTAGTATGTGGATTGACTGATGACCAAATATTATTGGTCATAAATATATGAGATATTAAGTCAATGCATAGGTACATGTTAGAGAACGATGTACCGGAAAGACCCACCACGAGAATTCTATATGGAGCATTATGCGAAGAGTCATTAGCAATTCTCATAGTGACAATGATGTAATGGTCCTCCGACCTGAAATCGCTATATTACTACACGAGAATTTATGTACTTTGATATCATCAAATGACACCTTTAATAGGGTGGACTATAAAGGTGATTATTGGGTTCATCATGAATCGTGTGAGAAATATGAGTGATCTAGATGGAATTTAACCATCCTATATATTATGGGTGATATCTATAGGCCGCTTGATTGAGTAGGACTATGAAATGCATGGCCATGCTCAAATAGTGATTTGTTTCATATAGTCTACTCATTGATCAAGAAAACTCAGATTAAATTATGAAGAGTATGACACATTCCATGACTCGAGTTTAATCTAGGATATTAAGGTTAAAAGGATTAAATTACATTGAAACATTGGTCACGAAAAAGGTTGCATCGAATCATCGATCTTATTATTACTTGGGTAGCAGTGATGCATTACTAGATGCCGTTCACTGTTTATAATTTTGTAATATGATTTTAAAATTATTGCCAACGTAATAATAACCTATAGGGTCACACACATAGAACGTAATTTAAAAGGGAATTAATTTAAATTTTATGGATTTAAATATATTAATATGCTTAATAGTATTTAAATCACGAATTTAAATTAAAAGGATAATTTGTATATATATATATATATATTAATTAAGTAAGACTTAATTAAGATATATATATATATATATATATATATATATATAAATTCAGATTTTATGAAATTAAGTTTTGATTAATACCTTTTAACTACTATATATATGATATATAGAAGCCACTTAGGAAGACAATCAAAAACTTACAAACCCTAGCCGCTCTTAGAGAGAGACTAGAGAAAAGTTCAAAAATCTTGTTCCTTTGGTGGCTAGTACCACAGCTCTTTTATTGTAGAATCGTTCGACGATTTGCGTGCGTTTGTGTGGATACCGTAGAGACGTAGTACCGTGAGAAATTACGTTGGAGATTCAGAGCGTTTCAGAAAATTCAATAATCGGTATAATATCTAAACCACTGAATTAATTATTTTTCGCATGGATCCCATTTTTAGGGTTTCGGAAATTGCTTTAAATTTTAATTTTTGCTGTGCGTTTCTGTGCCGAAACCCAATAATTATCCCTGAGGCGCTTTAAAGATGAAATACTTTAGAAGTGATTTGCAATGATATCTCATTTGACCTTTTCTGGTGGGGAGGTCCTCTACCAACTTTGGACAATTGCATTTGATGTAATCGTGGTGTCCTCCTGCTTCTACACTACGATCAGATGTTTGATCGTAGGCACTCCACGATTTTGAGTTGGGTGGCTGAAAGGTTATCAATATTACATTTTGAGACGTTCCTACTGACTATGGGTCTTCATTTTGGTTCATCAGCCACAAAGTTTTGGGACTCTGTAGCTGGTACATTTCTTCATAGTATAACTCAGTGCTGTTGTTTCTCAACATATCGCTGCTCCCATGGTTGATGCTGTCTTTCCAGATAGATGTGATTCCTTTTACTTTAGGTTCATTTGAAGGCAGCCTCGCATATCTCCTTCTGACTGGAATCACAATTATCACTTAGATCTCATTGTATCGTGGACATGGATATTTTCAAGACTGATCACTCTACAATCTTTTGACAGCACTACGAATGTAGTCTTCTTTGTCAGTCTTGTGAGTGTGAAGTTCTTCTCTCGTAATGAGTTCCTCTTGACTTAAGCTCAATGATCCTCTGTTGTGAGCTCCCTTGAGGATTCTTCTCATATAGCATGCCTTTCTTGATTTGAGCATATAGGACCCTCTTCATCTTTGGTTGCATGGCCTTCTCCCATATACAGATTTGCAGCCATGTGAGCTTTACTCAGGTTAGCTCAATGGGTCTTCAAGGACAGTCTTGGACATATAAAAATTTTATCAGAATCACTTCTGAGCAGTCCTTAGCCTTCTGCTGGTTGAGTCTTCTTGACTGAAGTCTCCCGCTACAACATTCTTTAGTGTGGTCAGACAGACCAGGTACCTGCAGGTTTAAATATATTTCTAATTTTGGTACCCATAATTAAATGGGTTCTGCTAGGTTAGTTTTCTAAACCCCTGTTCTTCTTATATTTGGATAATCATCACATTTATCACCAACAACATATTCATGCATAAAACTAGTTTTATATAATACATTTTGATATGCATGAAGGTGAGTGTGTGTAAGGTTTGACATTTAATAACACACTCTTTATCTATGATGGTTTCATCATTTATTGGGTTATGTTCACAATGTTTAATTGTTCACAGAGTGAGAATCAACTCTACGATTTAGGAGTATCTAGTTAATTCATGGAGGTGATCAGTTTCTACATATCATCAAGATACTCTTTTAGAACTGATCATACTCTATGTGTTATCAAACACTTAGAGCTAGGATTTGTACATATATACTAACCCACCAGCAAGGATTACTTCACATAGAATTAATTTGGCATATGATGCTCTTATGACCCATTTCAGGTTTCCTTCAAGGTGTTATCTTCAACCTAAAACTTGGATGGAGTAAAAGTTTATAGACATTTGAGTTTCCATCCTCGGGGTACTTTCTCTCTTCACCTTTTTTGGTAGATTATGACTTCTTGACAGAATACTGTTATGGTTCATAAGAAGGTGCATTAATGATTTACACATGTATAATAGTGAGGAACCTTACCTTTTTACTGTCAGTCTCTTAACAGTCATTTATCTTAGATATACTGAGTTTAGGCATTGATGTGCATAGCTTCACATTTGCCCCTGACAACTTGTTGCTCTTGTTGACCTTCAATCAATCAGTCATGATCTTGAAGATGTAGGCCAAGAGAATCTCAACATTAAAATCTTTAACATCCTTTAGTTTACAAAGTTTGCACCCAGCCGCTGGTTGGCCAGACATAAGTTTGGGAAGATCTTCTTCTTCTCTTGATAGGCATTTCTTAGCATGTATGGACTCTTCATCTTTCAGGCTGGTGGATGCTTGACTCTTTGTCATTGATGTCTCTTGAGCTTTCTCGTCTGGTCTTCAGACTACAAGATTGACTGCAGGCAAGGATTAGTCTTGTTGATGTAACAATAGAGAACATGTACCAATCTGAGTAGCTTCAGGTGTATATACACATTTACCTATACACAATATTTCCAACGTGTGAGCTCATCTGCATATAATAAGTTACTTACCACTAAACTAAGTTTAGAATAATGTTTGTGCCTGGGATCAGACTCAAAGCGATTAGCTTTTGAATATAGCATGAGAACCTGCTATGATACCAATTGTTAGTTCTCAGTAGGCACAATAGATCTAGAAGGGGGGGTTGAATAGATCCTTTTAATTTCAAATACTTTTCTCTTTTATTTTGTATTGCTATTACATTAGCAGATGACATACATAAGAATCTTTTCAAGCACAGCAGAATAAGTAAAAGATCACCTCCATTGATATATTCATAATCAAACATACATTGTTCGTAGAGTTAGTTTGGTTGTAATCAGTTAAAACATACATAGCAGTTATAGTAGTTATAGTAGTTATAGTACATAATGTAAAAGACACAAGGGGTTTTAAGTGGTTCAGAGACTCAAGGTCCTAATCCACTCTTCTGCTTTCAACTAGCAGGATTTCCACTAAGGAAGGGCAGCACCCTGAATCACTAAGATTTCTTCAAAGCCAGCATCCTTGGGACTTCAGTTCACTAAGAACTCTTCAAGGCCAGCAGCCTTCGAACTCGTCTAGCTCCCTAGGAATTCTTCAAGCCCAGCAGGCTTGGAACTTCATTTAGTCCCTCCGGAAAAGGACCTCTCAGGCCCTGGCTTTTGAGTTGTTTGTTTGTTTGTTGGAGTTGGTGCTGAGCTACTAAGATGTCTGTATGCTCTGAACATCTTCTGTACTTTGAAGCTTATCATGATCATCCTTGAAGTGCAGTTGAGTGTTGCATGATGCTCAGCTTCTTTACTTACTCAACAACTTCGGATGATGCCTTGATGACTGCCTTGAAGATTGTTCCTCTTGATACACGATGGCTGCACATGATGGGTTTCTAAGATAACTGTAAGCTCTACTGCTAGGTACTTAAAAACTTTCTCATGCTTGCCACCATGATGACGCTTGTGATCTCCCATCTTGATACTTGATGTCTTCTCATGATGGACTTGCTAAGATGACTGTAAGCTCTTCTCTTTGGTACTTAGAGTCTTCCTATGATGGACACCAAGATGTCATGATGCTCTTTTTTCTCTCGAAAGTTCAGAACACTCTTCTAGTAGTAGAACTCTCACTTCTACATTGTAGAACTCTCACTTCTACTTCTTTCTTTGTCTAACTCTAAGTGTTCTTGGTGGATCGTAGAGTGAGCCTTTGGGCTCACTATCTTACATGGTTTAGAAACGTCCACCGTTACTCCAAACTTGGCAACTCCAGCAACCTTCGATCTTTGAAGCTCTTCCTGATTTATACTCATTCCCAATCCTTCTGTTGGAAAGTAGCCGTTGAAGTCTATTCAAATATCTTCAGAGATCTCGAGTTGACAGAGGTAGAATGCTGATGTGACATGTTATACTTTATCTGACATTACAGTCTACTTTTTCACCTACCCATTAAAGATGTCACTTTAATGTCTTGGGCAGGTTAAAGACTTTATTTCCTCCTTCTGATTTCTCGATTAGAGGTTGTCCTTTTGCATCAATGCTCTCAATAAGCACTTATCCGAATATTACCCTTCAGATTGAACTGTTGCCAATGCTTCAGTCTTCAGCTATTCGAACTCTATGATTCTGATGCATATCTTCGAGGACCTGATCGTAGTGTCGTGTTGAGTGTTGCTCATTGACTGGTAGAGTTAACACTACAATCTTGAAGAGTATTGATCGGATCTCTAATGTAGAACACCTTTTCCTTCTATTGTGCAGTGCTTCAACACTTCTGTTTGCTTCGACTATTTTCAGAGACTGATGGCATAACTCCTTGCTCTGGTCTCCTATGAATAGCAAGACACTTCATATTTGTGGAGCGTCCAGCTCGCTTTCTCCTTGTGATCTCTCATTCACTTATCATCAATGGACTGACCCTACGCTTAATCACTTTAGCCTTGTTCTTCAGAGACTAACCAGTATCTCGGCTCACTTTCCATCAGTTCTTTCTTTGTTTGGCAAACACTACGATCTCGGTTGCTTCTAAGATTGTTGTCTTTTGTTTACTTGACAGCTACTGCACTTGCTGACTTTCCTTAGTCAGTTACTGAAGTCTTCTTATGATCTCTTTGTGGAAGACTTCATCTCGAATGGCTTCACAACTCAATCTTGATGCTGATTGGGTTGGTGCTTAGATCTTCTATTTAGCTTATATGCCACTCATTGAGTGCTCTCTGGTTCCCTTCAGGTGGAATGTATCTTTGCAGTGCCAACCAGAGGCTTTGTTCCTTTGGATATTCTGGGAGTGCTCATTAGTTAAGAATCATATTTTCTCTACGATTCTGCCTTGACATTGTGAGCACATTCTATTGGGGTCGTAGTTCTACACTCTACGATTCAGCTTCGGCTGTGCAGACACTACGACTTCGGGATCAGATCTTGACACTCTACGATTTCTATCTTTTTGCTCGATGTCTTCATCTGATATTGTTCGACTACAATCTCTGCATGTTATCAATAGACTCTACGACTCAGAGTGTAATCTACGATCCTTGACTTGACTTCGGCATCAGTAGACTCTACGACTCCGAGTGTAGTCTACGTTTCTGACTTGGCTTCGACAGATGTTCGGTCGGCTCGTAGGCAGGCTGTCTTTATGATTCTGAACATTACCTTCTCAGCAGACTTCAGTCCTGAGGAAGTTCTACTCGACACACTACGATCCTTCCTCGTCTCTCCTGGCAGTCTACGAACTCCGAGATCTATTATCTTGCAGACTACGATTCTGCCTCGATAGCTCTCGAGTTCTCCTTGACTCTCCTGGCAGACTACGATTTCTGGTGTAGTGCTTAACGATCAAACACGCCTATCTATTACATCATAAGATCAACCTAACATACTTGATCTTTCTATATTTATAGTCCTTGTACATCATTTCTTTTTAAGGACTTTACAAAGCTATTTTACTTATGTAGGATCAACCTAACATACTTGATCAATTTATTCTAAGTCCTTGTACACATGTTTCTATTATCTATCAAAGGACTTTACAGCTTTTCTTAATGCAAGCATACTTGCATATTATTCATTCATATATATATATATATATATATATATATATATATATATATATTATAATCAAATCATATATAAATAGGAATATAATTCACATGTTTATTCCTGACAGTAACTCCCAGAAGGGAAAAATTATGTCCTAGTATATCTGACACTTAGTGCAAGTTGGGCACGATTAGGATGACATGCATAATCCTAGGATGTTGAATAGGTTGATCCCTTGTCTCACATCTGAACAAAATTTCTAAGTCTTTATGACTGACAAAAATAATAAAAAGTCCAGAAATGGTTGAAATATAAAAATTCCAGAAATGGTATACAACACTCAGTTGAGAAAAGTTTTGAACTGTTATAATTCTTCAAATCATATATTGTGTTATAAATATAAAACCTGTTGAGTATGTCATAGCTCATTCTTGTAAACCATTCCCTTTGCAGTATTAGATGGTAACCCTGGCACATTTGGAGTAAACAATGGAAAACGACCATGCTTAAACTAGTTTAAATTTATGTCTAGTTGAATGTAATACTTTTATAATAAGAAATTCTTTATGAAGAATCATGTAATCGAACCCTTATATATATGATATAATATCATCCTTTATTTCTGCAATCATGTTTCCTTTACATAAATAGATGTAGATATAGAACTTTGTATTTATTTTTAGATCCTTGAGAACTATACATCTGAGTGAGAGTATTGGTAATATGGAATGTTCATGTTGTTGCTGACACTCTGAATTTCAGATAGATAGGTACTATCGATATGATAGGGTAATTCGCAAGATATAGACTATACATCTGAGTGAGGGTATTGGTAATATGGATTGTTCATGTTATTACTAATACTCTAAATTTTGGATTGATAGATACTATTCGAAGATACAGTCTATACATCCAAGTGAGGGTATCCAAACACAGTAATAGTTCTACTATAAATTATTATCTGTTATAGGATATTGTGAACCTCAGATCTATGAGAATTGTATCTTGTAAGATATGTATAGTAGTTCAATTAGATATAAGCATCAAATCGGATACCGTTAGTGTATAGATTTGGATGCATTATATTAATTAAATAGTCGTGAGCACCAGATCAGATACCGTGGGAGTATAGATCTGGGGGCGTCACAAGTTTGGTATCAAAGTTGTTATGGATATAGATCTAAAGAAGATGTATCTTAGTATATAGTCTTCGAGTCCGTAAAAATATAAATTACACATAAAATATCATTAAAAACTTTATGTTCTGTGTAAAAAAAATTAAGTATAAGTAATAATGAAGTTATTTTTATAGGATGGCCAACTCCAATGCTGAGGAAATGCCGATAGTAAATACTCCACCGCAAATTGAGTCATTTATAGATAGTGATGCAAAAGAGGAAGATTTACTTCATGACCAACAATTATTAGATGTTGAGGAAGAGGAGGATCCAGTAGCAGGACAATTAATGAGAATTGAAGACCATGAAGAGGCAATGTCATCGCTAATACAAAAATCTGCGAGTGAGAATGATCAGATGAAGTTTAGGGCACATTTGGCTAAGGGTATGCTGAAGCATGAAAGGGGAACCAATAATCGACTAAAAGTACAACTGCACTATGCACAGGATGGCATGGGGGAAATTCAGTCGAGGTTAACCAAGTCTGCTCTAGGAACTCGAGATGTATTCAATGATTTGCAGCGTCGAGTGGTTTGATATCCAGTAGAGGAGAAGAAGGCTACTTATTTGATAGATCGATCTGTGGTATGCCATATGATCTAGGATTCCTATGATGAAGTTTATGTAGTACCCCCAAATTTGGGTGTTAATCACCATGGATCTGGTATACTAATTATATAACTATAGCGAAAGATATAAACATAAATTGTTTGTACAATAAACATTACACACTATTCCCCAAGGTCGAGTAACCTTAACTAATACACAACTCATTATCCTATCTGACATACAATGTTATTGTCATACAATATTGTTATAATTTAGCTGCACGTATAATCTAAAGCTGGACTTGTCTTTGTCTTTTCCTGTATCCGACATATTTGTCTTAATCTGCAATGTTTATCATGATATAACAAGGGTGAGCAATAAGTTTGCCCAACAAGTATATATAAGTTTATTTGAGGATATATATATCATGATTGAAAGAATTTGAATAATAGCTAGCTAACATTCAACGACATAATTGTGAACTAGCATGAACAAACTTTCATAGCTGAACGAACATTGAACATAAACAAATATATCTGAACCAGATGGTAATGAAGGTGATCATCTTTTCATACCTGATGAGTATATGCAATATGCACAGAGTGCGATTAAACAATTCATAGACATGACAATCAGCAATGATTAACCACAAGTATATTTGAATATAACAACTCGAGGTCGAGTTAAAGAAAACTTGCATGTTCTGTTGATTATCATTACGCATTCTATTTAGCTTTGTCTGAATACCTAATATAGATAACACCGTTCTACAAATATTAGAATAATATTATCACAGTATAAAATAACCTAAAAACATTATCACATAATCATATCAGTCTATAAAACACATAAAACCTAACCTCAAGTCAAACTTTTACAGTCTGAGTCGAGTTCGGTACAATCATGACATCTCGACGGCCTAGTCGGACAAATATCGAATTTAAGTTCAATTAAACTATGCCTAAACACTTAACAATTATCTTAGATAATTTTATTATCAGTCAAAATAATTTTCCAAGTCTCATAATAATTTTCAAGTAATTATTACCATTTATTATAATTTTTCAATCATTAATATCGTATTTATAAGAATTAAATACCACATAATTCTTTTATCATTGATATTTATTTAATATTAAATATTAATGAAAATCATAACATAATATTATAATATATTTATGATATATTAAAATATTTTTAATTCCTTAAAACCATATTTATATGATTTTCAAACCTTTAAATTCATTATCCGATAATTGCTTTTAATATTAAAATATTAATATTTTCATGACAAAATATCAAAAGTTATATTTTATAACTTAAAATATTTTTATAACACTTAAATCATTTTTATATGATTTTTAAATCATTAATTCTATTTTTCCATAATTTATTTAATATATTTATTAAATAAATTAATTATCATTAATATTAATTAATGAAATTCATCATAAAATATTAAAAGTCATCAAAAATAACTTAAAATATTTTCTTATACCATAATATAATTTTTCATGTATTAAAATCATTTTTAAATAATTTAGTTAATATTATAATTAAATAAATTAAATATCATTATTATTCTAAAAAATATTAAATATTTATGAAATATATTCAGATCAATTAAAAACCCATTTTTAGACTTTAAAATAATTTTTAGGAATTTAATTTGTATTTTTAAAAATTAAAAACTATTTTTTCTGTTTAATAAATAAAATAATTAATTTCTAAAATTAAATGTCGTTAAAGGGCCCTATAGTGACGAAACTGTCGCTATAGGTGCTCTTGAGTGTTCTTAGCAAAAACCCAGATCTTCATGTCAGTGTGCAGGGTGGGTAGTTTGACCAGTCCTAAATCATGGATCTTGATGTATCTGGGTTTGATTATGTGTTAATGTTATAGTATTGATGTAATACTACAACCTTAAACAAACATAATGGCCATTTCATAGCAAATCAGAGAGATCAGGGTCCTCAAAAACCTTGTCAGGCATGTTCTTCATTTTCTGGGTTTCCCAAAAATGAAGAATAGCCAAGGTATCTACTTTGCAAGCCTTGAATCTATAGTTTTGGCCTTTCCCAGTGTAATATTAAGGTTCAATCATGTAGTATTCATGAAAGGGTACGATAATATATCACCAAATTAGTCTAACAACAACAAATCTAAGAGATCATGGCCAGTCAAAGTAGTGGTCAGGAACTGCTTATGAAGATTTATGGGTTACCCATAATCTTCATTCGGCAGTTCCATCCACCCTACTTTGACCATCCTTATTTTAAATCCTAAACATGATATGGGTAACCTAATGGTATGAATGTGTAGTACATACCTCAGACTTTAAATCCCAAGAACATAACCAAAATATTACACAACAGCCAAATCAGAAGCTACAAACATGTTGTCAGACCCTTTCTAGGTTTCTGGGCTGCCCAGAATCAGTTTGGTCATGGTCAGTCAATGACCTTTAACCCTTAATAACTTACAATCTACTCATGCTCTAGGCTTGATTCAAGTTCTAGATCAAAGCCTGCATGGCATACTACACATATAAACCTTCAAACACCATAAATCATTAAGACAGAAGAATCTAGAGGCTCTGACATTGGCTGTCAGGCCTTATTTCTGATTATTTCCAGTTTTTAGAAATCTCTATTTTCGAGCACTTTGATGTTATGGATCTGTGTTCTAGCAACCCAGATCACTAAATGACACCCCCTAACACAACTTTAACCAACAAACAACAACATCTAACATCAAATCATATGATTTTTAGGTTTAGAGTTTTTATACCTTTTTGAGCCTTGATCTTGATTCTGATCCTACTGATTTGATCTTGTCTTGCTATGGATCATATTAAGGACTGATGCACTTATTATTTTCGTGGGTCTAGAGAGAGAGAGAGAGACTTAGTTGAGTGTTGGTGAATAAATGGGACAATAAATGAACTTTTTTTCTCTCTCAATCTATATATATTATGTTGTAATTGAATGTCTGATGAAATGCAACAGATTGCTGGAGTTTTTTTAGCACATGGGGTTGTTAGAGTTTGTCACCAAACAATTATATGGCAAGATTTGCAAGCCACCTTATTAAAGAAATACAATAAGGGTATTTTAGTCTTTTTTCTTTTAATTTTAATGGCATATTAGTCATTTGCCCTAACCCTTAGGGTTTAGAGTTAAACCCTTAAGGTTTTGCAAAATAAATTTCTAGGATTTCCAATTAATGTTTTAAATAGAAAAATAATCTTTCTAATTTAGAAATTAGGTTTCCTAATTAGATTAGGGTTTCCTAATTACTTAAAACTTGAAAATTAGGATTAATGTTTCCTAATTAACATAACGATTTCTTAATTAGCAATTAGGGTTCCTAATTTTTGCAATTAGAATTTCCAATTAGAAATTAGGGTTTCTAATTATTAGGGTTTCCATAATTAGGTTATACTTAATAACACTTAAGCCTTATACATAGCATTTGAATACCCAAATTAGGGTTTTTAATTCCGAATTAGGGTTTCAAATTCCCGGAACTGAAATTAAAGTTTCCAGAACCGATTTTAGGGTTTCTTATAAATTATAAGAATTTTCTAAATGAACGATGACGTTCTAAATATAATACTGGGGTTTGCCACTGATATAGGTTATCTGGTCAACCTTTGACCCTTAACCACAAACTGTTCTCGTATATTACCATATACACAGAACATGTACACTTATACCCTTAATCCTGAATAATTCACCACAAAATTTTAAATTCACAAAATTCCTTCCCGGTTTTCTCAAATACATTCACTTATTTTATGTCTAGGTTTATTATTCAACCTTTAATCTATCATTTAAGATTTAAATAATTTTCTAAATTATTGGGTTATCACTGTTAACGCTTTCTAGATTATAGTATAGAAATCTAAGTGCTCCATACTAGTATGAATAAAAGAGCATTTGTTGTTTGTAGCTTGTACTATTATGTGTAAAATCGCTAAATGGTTTTGTTATGTACTATTGTGAAATATGAATAAAAAGTATGTTTGTTTTTAAACAAAATTCTTATTGTGGATGTTTGTTTTATATAGAATCATGCCACCACCCAGAAGACCTCTACGAGAAATAGATAATGAAGTTAATCCTACCCAACAATTAGTAGAAATTTTGTTAGGTGCTATGAATAGACCCACAACTCAAACCACACCATTTAAGGACTTTAAACTTGTAGGTCCACCTGAGTTTAAAGGTACATTTGAACCTGTAGATGCACAAATCTGAATTACTGAGATAGAAATTTTTTTCTTAGTAACCAATGTTAATAACAATAAAAAACAGCTTTTGCAACCTTTTTCTTAAAGAGAAAGGCAAATTACTGGTGGGAATCTACTAAAGGTCGTGTAGAAACAGAAGTTGTGTCACGGGATAGAGTCAAGGAATTGTTCTTTGAAAACTATTTTTCTCAATCTTTGAAGGATCGTATGGAAGTACGATTCTTAGAATTAAAGCAAGGAGAACTTACTGTATCCCAGTATACAGCCAAGTTTAACGAACTGTACAGGTTTGGTCCACATCAATATGATATTGAACCTAGAAAGACTCGTAGGTATCAAGAAGGTTTGAAACCTCATATACGTAGTAAGTTGTCTATCTTCCAAATAAAGACTTTCCCAGAAATACTCGAGAAAGCTTCCATAGCTGAGAGTGAAAATGACAACCTCATTAAATTTTACAAAGATAAAAAGAGTCAAAATGAAGGGGGGAAAACTAAGACATAACCCAGTTCAGGTGGGTTTAATAATAAAAGGAAATGTGATACTACTTTTTCTAACAACTCTGGGAAAAAGGTAAGTGTTAGTTCCCAGAGGCGCAATAGTTATCTAGAAGGAGGGTTGAATAGATATTTTAAAATTCTTTTTCGAAATACTTGTTAGTTTTGATAATGATTTAATCACATCGGAATTTGAGATTTGTTTGTTTTCCCTTTAAGATAAAACGGATTAATAGTAGATAAGCAGTTATAGCAGTATAGCACACTACAAAAAAATGGGGCTTCAGCAACAACCGATTTTCGTTGCTAAATGTGTCAAATTTTGTTGCAAAAGGGTTTTGGCAACGACTTTACTGTCGTTGCGTCTTTTGTTGCGCAATGAGCGTTGCTAATTGTTCTGCAACGAACGTATTTTTTCGTTGCCAAAAGTAATACATTTTGCAACAAAATTTGGCTTTCGTACAGAGACATCGATCTTTTACCAACAAAATGTATTGTTTCAGAGTAATTACCATTTCGTTGCTAAAAAGCTCATTTCGTTGCAAAGGCCTTCTAATTGGCAACGAAACGAACACTCTTTTTTTGCAACGACCATGCATTTTCGTTGCAATTGACAGCATTTTGCAACGACATTTTTCGTTGCAGTAAATTATGAAAATTGTTGCTTAAGCTTGCTTTCGTTGTGGAATGTAAACTTTTTAGCAACGATTTTTGTTGCTGATTATATTATTTGGCAACGACATTATGCTGAATCAGCAACGAAAATGTTTGTTAATGGTTATTTTTCAATAGCAACGAAAGTCATCGATTAGCAACGACATTATATGTTGTCGTTTCGTTATATGTGCAACAAAAGTTGATATGATTTGCAACGATAAAAAATATTACCTTTTATTTTAGTATTAGCAACAATATCCCCCTGGTTATTATTAGGTTAATTTTTCGTTGCCAAATATTATATTTTTAATGCCATTAGCAACGAAAATTTGTTGCTAAATGTATAAAAAAAATTTACTATATTAAAACTTGTTCAATGCTTTGGTAACGAATTATATTATTGCCAAATCAAAATTTGACATTCTTTTTGTGTACCTGGCTGGCTCAATATACAAAAAAACTAAAATATTATTAACTTAATAAAATCATCCACAACATAATCATTCATTATCTTTACAATTAACCATCTAAAGCTACCACAGTTCTTCAATCAAAGTATATATCTAAATATATAGAGAGAATACATTAATAAATACATTAATGTTGGTAGCTTAAAGTTAATTTACAAATACTTAAGCCGTGGTGCATCTCAAGTCAGCATACCACCAGAGTTTGTGACCAGGGTGATACAATAATGTGATTTTAATAACTTAACACTAAAAGAGTATGTGGATGTCCTAAAGGATTCAGAATGTATATAATGTCATTCTAATAATATGCTGCATCCCACCACCACCAAATGAATGCCCACAAGGCAATATCATTGCATCATCCATAAGTGATCCTCTGTATAATCGAGATAAATAACATAAATGCAGAGTGGAAGTACCAAAGACATGCAATAACAGAATCAACAACTCAATTACAAAAAGCAGCAGTACCATGAGTATCAAACCACCAATCAAGCTACGTAAGGAACTTCAAGTCCTTCATAAAGAACAAGCAAAGTTGTGGTGTACTTAATAGAAAAAAAGTATTAAAGGGATATACCTTATCAAAGTGGCAAAGCTAAAAACGTCATTATAGATTATACAAAAAGAGGATAATTGTTAAATCTTTTTTCATTAGGTTGCACTACTAAAACCTTTGTGCTAGAGAATGGAAATAGTCATATCAGTGATACAAATAATAGCAAATAATGATGTAACTAAATAGCTCAAGCGGTTCCACTTAAAAACTAAATGAGGGGAGTAATTGAAACCTCATACATAGATCTAGTGTAAAATTTCCAAAAACAAAACATTTATTGTATCCCCAAAAGAATTCCAAAAACAAGTACAAAGGGGTCCATGACCCATGCTAGACCTCAGGGTTCTGTACTTGACTTGAAAGACAAGTTCTATTATGTATTATTTCAACTTCATGAGGTAATACCACTATACCACTAAAAACAATACCATTATCAATAATTGTCCACTATAGCATTTATTTCAGTTTTTCAGTTACGGGACACAACAATAATTCCAAGAAACCATTACAAAACACCAAAAAATAATTGTACCTTTTTAGATACTTTTTGTGTAGTTTCAATACTCCAGTGCAAGCTTTTTTGGCATCTAGATTTCCTGTCATGTCGTTCAATATCTGATATCAACAAAATAAACTTGTTTTAAAAAAAATGACCTGAAAGGATACAGTCAGGTAGCTACTGGATACATTGTATATATTCTCTTAGACCTAAAAATCATGCACCTCAATAAACTAATTTTTCAACTAACAAACATGCACCTCAAGAAACTAACTCACTGTGACAATGGTGCAGTGTATCTCTTAGAACCAACAAGCATACAATTAAAACAAACTGTAAAGTTTAAACCGTCTTGTTGAATATGTGTCTACCTAACTAAAAATAACTTTTGAAGTGGACGTTTCTACATAATTAAATTTTCTAAACTTATCAAGCTGACCTTGACAACATCATCCAATCCACGAGATTCTGCTAGAAATTTTGAGCTCTTGTCCTTCAGGACACTAGCTACTAAGAAAACAGAAATGGGGAGTGCAGCTTCAGCACCTTTGCCTCCACTTTTCATGTTTTCCCTTTCATACTTGTCACATTGGCGTGTTGATTTTGCCTTTGCTTTAGATCCATCAGATTTTTCAGTAGGTGCGTCAGAGTCCTCATACACAGAGCACAAATATGGGTCATATTCCAAAGCCCACATCATCTGTTAAAAGTTTAACAAGCACGAAAAAGATCATTTAAAAGAATAGAACCTTGTAACCTTTGGAAAAGAGTAAATAAACAAGGCAAAACAGTATTATTAACAAAAAGTAAAAGCAAGGATATACAAGAATGCAAGGCATGGGGAGTTGTAATTGATTAGATTCAAAATGCCCTACAGAAAACCATGGAAATCAAAGAAGCGAAAATAGAGTTTTTGTTCCTTAAGGTCTCAAAATAACAAAACCCTAATAATAATAAATAAATAACAACAAAACAAACTCAACTCAAAATATCGTATTTTATTTATTATTATGTATTTTTGTTATTGGGCCTTCGTGAAAATCGGGTTTGGCAACTTGAACTCCACTCAGCTGCAGCAGAACATTAAAAAAAACCCATTTTTTAAAAGCATCAGTAAGGTAGAAAATAAAACATGATCATCTGGTATTAAGTTGTTGACTAGCAACCTAATGTCAGTTAGACACAAGTAACTATATCAACTTCAATACAAGATGGAGAGCTTAAAACAATTTGAATGCTTACCAGATCATAAATATAAACAAAATTGTCAGTAGATCCAGTGTAGATGTATTTTTGGCCAGTGCTGCAGAAAGTTAAAAAAATAAAAAAAAAATAGGTAGCTCCGTCAATCGAATACCAATATGATGATTTAAAATCAATTCTCTAAAATATTGGCAAAGCAATCACCATAAAACAAGGATAATGTGTGTTGAACTAATTTATCCAATAAACAGGCCAATGAGATAATTGAATAAAAGAAGAATCCATGAAGATATACTGATATACATTGGAAATATTACACCAACTGTTGAATATTAGGCTAATCAGTTTTAGCATCCCTCAGTGAACAAAATTATTTCAGGTCATCCAGGCCTTTGGATTTATTTATTGTGGTACTGGTGAGAACTACAAACATCAGATGAAGATTTACAACAATCAGAGGTTATCACTTGCTGACTATACTTGCTAACAATCGGCATAAGTATTTCTTCACTATTTTACAAAATCACATTAATACTTGTATGATGGGGAGAAGTAACACTGTATGAGGGTTCGCAATACTGAATGACCTTTATATGTTGCCAATGACGTATCACATGGATGACTCGAGTTTCTCAGATGATCTGGGTACTCAATCAATCTGTAGTCCCACGAGGAACTACTATTATTTGAATTGCTGCAACGTAGAAGCTCCAGTGAGATTGACATTTTAACATGCAAAATTTTTGGGGTTAAGCACATACATTAGACAATATAATGACCCATAACACATTAATCTACCAGATTCAAATCCAAATCTACTGAAAATCAGTCGTCCAATCCAATGAAGCTTCATAGGCAACCTAGTTTCCATTGTACTGAAGCTGACAACACAACCAATTATGCCCACATCTCTTATTTGTTACAATGCAACTACCGAGAAGGATTTGAGTTCAATCAATGAGCTTATCAATCAATTATAAAAAGAACATATACCAATGAAGGCAAAACAAAAAAGTGAAAGTTGACATACTGAGAGATTAGAGGCCATTTTCTGAATATCCCAAAGTTTGATAGCCTGATCTTTTCCATTCAAGATAAGATAACGGCCATCCCCTTGACTGTCAATAAATATAATGCCTTCTAGATGGCCCACCAAGACTTCAGATGCTTGTCCTGTTATAACAATACAACACATGTCCCACACCTGTAGAAACTAATGACTTAGAATTACAACCCTCAAGGCAGATTACGAATCTCCTGCATACCTACCAACCACTTCCAGTAAATGAAATAAGTTGCCCCAAAACCTGGGGGTACTGGAAAATTGAGATGAACTAGCACCAAGAACAATGTGTTTCAGTAACTTACAGATTCGCTGATTTAAAACAGAAATCCTCCAAGAAAATAGATAGGTAGGAAACAAGTTGCAGAAACTTCAATGACATTGCCTAAATTCCCAGGAAAAGCAAACATAATGTTTGCCTTATAGAGCCCATCATCACTCCCAGAATAAATGATATGACCAGTTTCATCAGCAAAGCATACAGTGTTCACATCAGACTGCAATAGAAAATGCAAATCAGATCTCAATAATATTAAAATTTTAAAAATTATGAGGTCCAAAATTATAGCCTAATTAAAAAAATATGACATTTTGTTCCTTGAGGTCTCAAATAACAAAAACCTAATAATAATAAATAAATAACAACAAAACAAACTCAATTCAAACACTCACTCGATCAATTGGTCTTGACATCAGGCATTGGGAAAATCCCAGCTCCGACAGCCCCACGAGGCAGTGAAAACCCTAAAAACTTCTGTAAATTGGTGCGAATACTAATCTAACACAAAAAGTACAAAAATGCCATCGAACAATCCGTTGGATCGTCTCCCTGCAACCCTCTATGGCTCATTTTCTGCACAATTTGGATCGGTACAAAGGGCAATTTCGCCACAGCTTTGCCCTCAAACAAATTATTGAGAAACCCAAATACCACAAATAGAACTAGGGCAACAACAACATCAGATTGAACTTAAATAGAGACAGATCACGGCTAGATTCCTTAAGAAAGGTTTCGACACGGTCAATTTTCTTGGTTTTGGATTTTTTAGGGAGATTTTGGGGGTGGCGTTTGGATCTGTTTTCATGGTATCAAGTTTCTTGGAGGCTTTGTCAATGCTGGATTTGAGGGATTTGTAGGAATTGGTCCTGTAGAATAATAGCCATGAAATTGCTTCGCAGACTACCGCTGTGCAGACGCCATGGAAGGTTTGGGTTGGGTTGGATGTGACAACTGTAGACACTCAAATTTTCTGTACTACTGTTACTAACATTGCAGTAAGACAGATTCTTCTTTTAAGAGAGAACCTTGAAAGACAATCCAAATCCATACCGGATACTACCGGAAGTGCAGCATCAACCCCTGGGAATAACGGTTTCAACCTCGGATCTAACCCCGAGACCTGCAGATACAATACCGGAACACACACCGGAGAAGACTGATTAATCTCAGAGATAACCCCGAGGTATCCAGTCTCAACCATGGGAATAGCCACCAACCTTGGTGATAACCCCAAGGAATGCAGTTTCAGAGATAACCTCGGAAATGCTTATTTCAAATGCCATCAGCTTCAATCTCGGCACTCACAACGAGATACACTGTACCAACCCGGCAATAACATCGGAAAGACAGGCACACCTCAAAGATGACAATGAGGACCTTCAACAAATGCAGCAGTCCAATCTCAGCGAAGTCTGAGAAACGTATGCTTATCGGCCCAATCCGGCAGTAACACCGGTGAGGGGCAACATCGCCATTTCGTCTAACACGATGCCACGTCTCGTCTCTATGCAACAATGTCCCACAAGGTTAACCAATCTCGAGTGACTATTGTACGGGGTAACGAATGAAAGTTGAAGCTTGAAGACTCGAAATTTTCTGTATTACTGTTACAAACATTGCAGGAAGACAAATTCGTCTTTTAAGAGAGAACCCTGAAAGACAATCCAAATCCATATCGGATACTACCGGAAGTGCAGCATCAACCCCGGATCGCAATCTGGGAGTAACGGTTTCAACCTCGGATCTAACCCCGAGACTTGGAGATACAATACCGGAACACACACCGGAGAAGACCGATTAATCTCGGAGATAACCCCAAGGTATCCAATCTCAGTCCCAACCATGGGAATAGCCACCAACCTTGGTGATAACTCCAAGGAATATAGTTTCGGAGATAACCCCGGAAATGCTTGTTTCAAATGCCATCAGCTTCAATCTCGGCACTCACAACGAGATACACTATACCAACCCGGCAATAACATCGGAAAGACAAGCACACCTCAAAGATGACAATGAGGACCTTCAACAAATGCAACAGTCCAATCTCAGCGAAGTCTGAGCAACGTCTGCTTATCGGCTCAATCTGGCAGTAACACCGGTGAGGGGAAACATCGCCATCTCGTCCAACACGATGCCACGTCTCGTTTCTATGCAACAATGTCCCACAAGGCTAACCAATCCCGAGTGACTATTGTGCGGGGTAACAGATAAAAGTTGAAGCTTGAAGACCGGAGGGCATCGTCCCATCTTCAAAGACTTCATACAAATTCTAATCCCATGCCATCGTACAACTCTCGACAACGGCGGTCCAAAATAGGTCTTGAATACCTCAAAACAGATGCCCGAATTGCACTTCTCAAAATTCGACTGGACATTACAATGCCTGAATGCACGTACTTCGAGATGACCAGACTCAACAGAACCGGGCCGACCCGACCCTCCTCTGGTACACCTGCGGCTCAGCCGCAGGTACACCTGCGGCACATATTTCCTATAAATAGAGGACTTGGGGTACTGATTTTTAAGAGAAAAAAGACGGGGAAACCCTGCACAATTTGCTCTGCACTTGTCATAAGTGTATTTTCTCACTTTCAAACACATGTGAGCTCATATATAGCATCTTTTATACCCGCAAAAGCCCAGTGTTTACCGACTCTAAAAATATAGAAGCCCTTTTATCAGTTAGCTGTAAGCCTTCTCACACACTTTAGAGTCTTTCTCTTTATCTTTGCACACACCCTTCTACACTTTGAGAGTCGTGTTGCTTGCTTTTGCCCGGACTTCGCTCCGTGATTTCATTCCAATCTGTATATATATATATATTATATATATATATATATATATATATATATATATATATATATATATATATATATATATATATATTGACTAACATTATCAAGTTATGCCTCGATTGAGCCTAGACTTCGGTTTGGAGCGTTTACTGCTTTAATATATATATATATATATATATATATATATATATATATATATATTAACTGTCTGTCAGACTTTGTTCGATGAGCCTAGACTTCGGTCTGGTGCGTTTATTCGCTTTTATATATATCAACTGTGTGTCGGACTTTGTTCGATGAGCCTAGACTTCGGTCTGGTGCGTTTACTCGCTTATATATATATATATATATATATATATATATATATATATATATATATATATATATATACTTATATATATATACTGTGGTTGAACTATGTTCGATGAGCCTGAATTTTACATCCGGTGCGTTTATTGCTTTTATATATATATATATATATATATATATGTATATTTATTTTGTCCTGCCTGGAGTTCCCTTCGTGGCAGTTGATCGATTTTACAGCTTTCTTTACATTTCGTTCTGCCTGGAGTTTACTTCGTGGCAGTTGACCGTATTTACAGTTTTTAACAGCTTTATTTATATTTCTGATCCCCCATGGAGGTGCTTCGTGGTTGATGGTCATGTCTGTATATATATATATATATATATATATATATATATATATATATATATATATATATATATATATATATATATATCGCTTTTATATATATATATATATATATATCTGCTTATTGCTTTTATACAAATTGTAATATTCTGTGCGCCTAGGAATCATGTGATCACAGATTCATCCCATTGGATCTAGATTCAGTTCCCGTGATGGACATTTTTAGCTGTAAGCATCTTGTAAATTATTTTGCGATGTCTGTATTTCCTCATATGGTTTCCATACCCACGAGGAAGTCGGCAATTTTTTTGGATATATTATTTTTCATACGGATGCCTCGCATCCGTCAAATAAAATCAATTCAGCCTCTCACTTAATAAAAATGGAAGTGTAAAAGGTCTCAATTCCTATTGAGCATCAGGGTTTGAAAAACCTCTTTTATAAAACATCATTGCCATATCTTGCTAAAAACTGAATTTTTACATAAATTCAAACCCTGTGTATATAGGTTCGAACGAGGCCTCACACAACTTTCATATAACAACACATTGACCCATACACACACACACACTCAGATAATAGTTTCCTGAAAAGAGGCAGTCACCGTGGTAACACGGATGTCGGGGGGTGCCTAACACCTTCCCCCCGTATAACCAAGTCCCCAGACCCTAAACGAATCTCGATTTCACCGACCCGTATATCAGTGTCACATCACTGGGTCATTGTGTAAACCTTTTCTCAGTTGTGTTGGTACAACCATTTAAAAAACCAACTGGCGACTCTTAACAGTCCCATCGTCGACATTATACATGTCGGACCTTTTTCACTTGTTTTTTCAAACAAATCTCACCTAAAATGAGAACACCAAAGAACAAGTAACGGAAAGGGACACCCAAAAATTCCGACGTCGACAGGTGGCGACTCTGCTGGGGACTCCAGTAAGAGGACTTAAGCCGCTACTACAATCTTTTCAAAACTGTTATGCTTGTGTGTGGATGTTGCATTTACATTGGATGAATGTGTACGAATGCATGTCTTGTTTGAGCTTAGTGCTTCGCATTATATCTGCGTGTGATGTTAGTACTTCGCACTATAAACTTCTTATGATATTAGTGCTTTGCACATGTCATCATTTCATACGGTGAGACGCGATGTATGTGAACGTATGTTGTGTGATCCCTCTACCAGGAGGCTATCCCGTCGGTGTTTGATTACTGGACTCGTGAGAAGACTAATTCTCCGAGGCTCAGGAAAGGCACCACCCAAATTCGCTCCAGTTGAAAGATCGGATTAACTTCCCGTCTAGTAGATTCCGATGATTTGGGAACCTTCATGCCAAAAAGCCGCGAGAGTAACCTAAGATAGGTCAGCCTCTAATAAACCTAAATGAAGGAAAGTCTCTTCATGCTCTCATGTTAATTACTTGTAAACACAGTTACTTGTAATTTCATTCCATATATATCTCCATGTTTTGCTCCAAACAGCTGACACCCGTTTTGCAGGATAAAATTCTTAAAATGGACACATCACATAGCATGTCATTATACACCTCCCTAAGGACTAAACTATGCCAGTTTTTCACAGGGAATCAATCGGACCTACTACCCGGTCAAAATCCAAAAAGGCAACAGGCCTACAGTCAATCACGTCGTCATCCGACCAAACTGAACTTAATCCAGTTTCTCGCAAAGAATTCGACGGGTTAAGCAAACAGATTACAGATTTGGCTGTTTTATTAAAAGAATTACACCAGTCTACACAGGGTCAGAAAATACCCGTACATACTGAGCCCTCCACACAAGGAGGAATTCTGGTCATTACCATACCAGAGCCACAGTTGGATACGACCAACAAAACTCATGATGCTGCCCATTCCACTAGAAATCCAGACAATGGTGACATCAAAAAGAAAGTCCTCCAAATGGAAGAGACCCTTCGCGCTATCAAAGGAATTGGAACACACGGAGTGTTTCATATGCTGATCTATGTATTTTTCCTGGTATTCACTATCTAGAAAATTTTAAAACTCCTGACTTTGAAAAATGTGACGGGTTAGGGGATCCTTATACATATTTAAAAGTCTTTATTGGAGAACTGGGATCCTATGCAAAGGATGAAAAACTCAGAATGCAATTGTTCCAAAAGAGTCTAACTGGAGATGCCCGTTCGTGGTACACAAGATTAGACAACTCCAAAATCCACAACTGGGAAGAGCTAGCACATGCCTTCCTCACTCAATACAGTTTTCAAACTCAAATGGATCCTGATCGGTATCAAATTACCAAGATCAAGAAACAGTCTAACGAGTCTTTCAGAGAGTATGCTCAAAGGTGGAGACACCTGGCTGCCCAAGTTAGTCCTGCCATATCAGAATCAGAAATGGTCATGACATTCATAGACATACAAGAAGCTCCCTTCTATGAGAGAGTTTTAGTAGGCATCGACAAACCATTTTCTGAAATGGTTAAACATGGGGAGATGACTGAAATAGGATTAAAGTCAAGAAAGATTCAAGACCTAGTTGCACTCAAAGCTGTTGCTGATCACATCTAATCTGGAAATTATGGGAACAACCCCCGGAGGGTCCATAAAAAGAAATACGAAGATGTTTCCCTGATACTACAGGGACAAAAAGGCAATCAAAGTATGCCCATTCAAAGGAGAAACTACACTCCCTTTCCAGCACAGTCTGCAAACCCTCCAGTACCAAAAGGTGGAGAAGTCAAACGCCATCGAGTGTTTACACCCTTAGGGGATACCCTCGAGAACATTCTTAATCTTCTGACAACACAGAAGAAAATTATGCATCTTCTTCCACCAGCCAGCCCTAATGGATGGGGTTTCAATGCTGCTAGGAAATGTGCTTATCACGTCGGGGCACCTGGACATGATACTCAGGATTGTTGGGCCTTGAAACACAAGATCCAGGACTTAATAGATAATGGAGAGATCGTAGTTACCAAACCCGATCAGCCTCATGTACAAGACAACCCTCTTCCTAAACACAAAGAAGAAGAAGTCAACATGATTAATTGGAGCAATGGACAGAGTTCCAACTTCAACTGTGATTCCCCCAAGACCATCAAAGATGGTGATGACAGATGGGATTATGCTAAGTTCTAGTTCACAATGGAATGAAAGATGAAAGCTCTCTGCAAACAAATTGAGCAATTGGCGGAACTGGTGACTTATCAGCATCAAGTGACTTGGCAATTAATTAGCCAGGAGCATGTCAGTCTCCTACCAATCGTCATGAATATTCCCTCGTCACTTTAAGAAAATGAAATGCTGGAAGACAAAGTGACGAAGAGAGCAAATGCTAAAGCCCGTCAGGATTTCGCCAATAAACGGGAATTCACCTATTTTGGCCAACCCATGGAGGAAATCCTTCACATGTTAATCAATGAAGGAAGGATCAGTTCCCTTCTACCTCCAATCAACTTCCGTTCGGGATGGTACAACTCTGATGGAGTATGTCAATACCACTCCTAGTCTCGCGGTCACAGCACAGAAGAATGTTGGGCACTCCGCCACCTTATTCAAAATCTAATCGACAGTGGTGTACTGCGCTTGGCAGATAACGAGACTGTGTTACGTGCAAGTGAGAATGCAGGCCCTACTAAGTGGAAAAGTGTGGTAGTAGTTATATCTATTAAAGTTGAAGGGATTAATACTTTGTTCACAACACCGATAATTCAGCTCAAAGGAGGAAATAATCCTTTGAAAGTGGCCGCTCCCGAGCCAATCAACTTGTCATGCAGAGCACAATATCCTATTGTTAGCTTGCGCAAGGTTCCGTGGAATTATGGAGAAGGTGAAGGATCTACCTCACATACCACTGCTATAGTGTCGAAGGAAAATCCACTGTATATTCTCCATCGGGTGATGAACCCCACCACCAAATCAAAGGGGAAAATACCCTTGGAGAAGATTGAAAAATTCCTCCGCGCTGTGGGTCATAACGAAGCCTCGGTGGTTTTAAGCTTGAAGGAAGCTCCACCACAAATATCAATTTTGGACTTGGTCTTAACCTCTGAGAATCACCAGAAGGTCTTGTTAAAGGTTCTAGAAGAAGCCTATCTCCCGACATCAGTGGATACGGAAAAGTTTTAACACATGGTTGATCACATTTTCAACAACAATGTGATATCCTTCACTGATGATGACATACCATCCTAAGGGACCGATCATTGCAAACCGTTGCACATTGCGGTCTTATCCTCTGAATATATGGTGGCTGGAGTATTAATAGATGGAGGTTCCTCTCTGAATATCTGCCCATATACCACTTTAGTGAAGATGAATATCAATCTCAACCGAATTCGGAGTAGCCATACTATGATCAAAGCTTTTGATGGAGCCCGCCGTAACTCAGTTGGAGTAATTGAGCTGCCAATCGAAATTGGCCCTCATACATTCTGTGTATCCTTCCATGTGCTCAAGATAGATTCGGGATACAACCTGCTCTTGGGATGATCATGGATCCACATGGAAGGGGTAGTTCCCTCCACCCTTCACCAACAATTGAAGTACATTATCAACAATAGACTAGTCACGGTCAATGCTGAATCAGAGATTCCTCAGCACGGGGACATTCCGTTCATCAATGCCAATGTAGACGTAGAAACAGTCAGTTTTCATGCTTTGGAAATAAACAACACCCAATACCACGCTATTGGAGCACCATTGCCCGAACCCCACATTTCTGCTGAGGTGATGTCAACCACTCAAGAAATGATGTCGTTGGGACATAAGCCAGGACAAGGGTTGGGTAAAGACGGCCAGGGTATCCAGTACCCCATTCGATTAACCAAGCAAGTTGGAATAGCTGGACTAGGCTATTTTGCCAGCCCTAGTCACAGGAATCCTCATAAGCATCAATAGATTCCTTCAGCTTCAACCATGTGGCATTCGGCTTCGCCTTCAAACTTTGAGTCCGCACAACCTCCAGTAAAGGTGTCAGCCAATGTCATGGCCATGTTATTTCCTAAGCCGAAACTGGTGGAGGAAAAGAAAATCGTTATTCCAGATCTCGCAATCAAAGAAGAGGAGCGGAGAATCAAGGAAAACGTTGTCCGAATAATGTCGGGCATGCGCATCATCGTCCATAATGAACATACCAACAGATACACCCCAGACGATGATTGCCCTGACATAATGGCCATCATTCAGGACAGAGAGGATGATGGCAATCCCTCCATCACTGCGGTCCACCAGGACGTTACCCTTACCAATTAGAACAGCATTCCTTGCTTTGGTCGACAAGGGTAAAGCGGGTAGAAATTCTTTTCTGGCCTGTAGATACAATAACTACTTACTTTTCTGTACAATATTAGCAGTTTATTTTGCCAGTATATGCTAACATTGTGTATGATCAACGCATTTCATATATACTAAGTGAAAGAATATTTTGTTTCAGGACTCTAAATTTAGATGTGCCTATACTTGCGGATACGTTGCCTCTCCTATACAAGGATTGTACCTTTGATGTAGAGATGAATTTAGCCTTGATGGATCTCCAGGATGACATTGAGGTGCCTCCAGAAATTCAAGAATGGGTCAAAGACAAACCCAAACCTAACCTTGATCAAACCACTTCTTTCAATCTCAGAACCTTAGAAAGCCTAAGTTAATCCAGATTGGTTCAGACCTTACCCCAAACCAACAGAATGACATGGTTACGCTATTAACCCAATTCCAGGATGTGTTTGCATGGTCTCATGAAGACATGGTGGGTTTATCCACTAACATTGTCCTTCATCGCCTTCCCATTAAGGAGGGATTTAAGCCAGTCAAGCAGAAACTCAGGCGATTGAAACCTGAGTGGAGTTTAAAGGTGAAAGAAGAAATTGTGAAATAATTTCAGGCTGGCATCATTATGGTGTCTACATATCCTAAGTGGATATCCAACATTGTACCCGTGCCTAAACCTGGAGGGAAGGTGCGAGTTTGCGTGGATTACCGGGACTTGAATAAAGCTTGCTTAAAAGACAGCTTTCCCGTGCCATTTATCAACATTCTCATTGACAATACTGCGCAGTACAACATGTACTCCTTTGCTGATTGCTTTGCGGGGTACCATCAGATTATGGTTGCCGAGGAAGATCGTGAGAAGACTGCTTTCATCACTCCTTGGGGAACTTTTTGCTATAGACGGTTGTCATTCGGCCTCATCAATGCCAGAGCTACCTATCAACGAGCTATGATGGCTCTTTTTCATGACTTAATGCATAAAGAGATTGAGATCTACGTGGATGACATCATTGTCAAGTCCCGGAAGGAGAATGACCATCTAGACCATCTCAGAAAGTTGTTCAACAGGTTGCGTAAGTACAACTTGAAGTTGAATCTAGCTAAGTGCGCCTTTAGTGTTAAATCAGGTAAGTTGCTAGGATTTCTAGTCAGCCACAAAGGGATTGAGCTGGATTTTGCCAAAATCCAAGCCATCACAGAAATGCCCATTCCTCAGACAGAGAAGTAAATACAGGGATTTTTGGGAAGGATCAACTTCATCAGCATGTTTATCTCCCAACTAACAGCAACCTGTGAGCCAATCTTCAGGTTATTAAGGAAGAACTCCTCCATGAAATGGAATGATGAGTGCCAGAATGCCTTCCTTACAATCAAGAAACAACTAGTCAAAGCTCCTGTCTTGGTACCACCCAGGGATGATGTTCCACTGTTCATGTATTTGTCCGTAAGTGACAATGCCATGGGCTGTATGCTGGGACAGAAAGATGATAGAGGCCAAGAACGAGCTATTTATTACTTCAGAAAAAGGTTCAGCAGCAGTGAACACAAGTACACTCTGATCGAGAAGACGTGTTGTGCTTTAGCATGGGCTTCCATGAGGTTACATCATTACCTACATAGTCACACAACCCATCTCATATCCCGCGTGGATCCTCTCAAGAACGTGTTCAACAAACCCATGTTGAATTGCCGGCTATCCAGATGGCAGTTGATCCTACAACAATTTGACATCGTATATATGACTCAAAAGTCCATCAAAGGTCAAAGAATCGCAGATCAACTGGCCGCCGCACCTTTAGGGGATTTCAAACCCTTGGAAATATATTTCCCCGATGAAGGAGTAATGACAGTACAACAACACCATCAGTACGATACGCGCCAATAATGGAGGATGTATTTTGATGGAGCTGTTAACATGGAAGCTTCTGGAGCTGGAGCAATTCTAATATCTGATACGGGGGAGCAGTATCCCATTGCCGTCAAATTATAGTTTGTCAGCACAAACAATACGGCTAAGTATGAAGGCTGTCTCATGGGGCTAAAACTTGCCCGTTCAATGGGCATCAAGCGGTTAACATTCCTTGGAGATTCGGATTTGGTAATCAGACAATCCACCAGAGTCTATCAAACCAAGGAACTACATTTGCTGCCTTACAATCGGCAGGTTTTGAAGATGGCTTTGGAGTTCGAAGAAATCTCCTTTCTACACATTCCTCGTAATAGGAATGATTTCGCAGATGCATTAGCAACTTTGGCCTCCTTGATTCGCATATCAGACAAGGAACACTTGCCAAGCGTCACAATTGCCCTGAACAAGGCCCCAGCCTATGGGAATTACGTTGGAGAAGTATCGGATGAGCTACCTCCCATCCAACCTCCTTGGTATCAGCATATCAAGGAGTATCTGCGAGATGGATCTACACCCGCTGAGGCGAGCCTGACTGAGAAAAGGCGGATCCATCGACTTGCTATGAAGTTCTACCTGAGTGGAGATGCGCTCTACAAAAGAGATGCAGGACTGGGTCTCCTCAGGTGTTTAGACAAAGATCAAGCCCAGAGGCTTATGGATGAAATCCATGGTAAATTTTGTGGCCCCCACATGAGTGGCCCCCTCCTTGTCAAGAAAGTCCTCAGGACGGGACATTACTGGCTGTCTCTCAAAGCTGATTGCAACGACTACGTCAGAAGATGCTATCAGTGCCAGATTCATGGGAATGCTATACATGCCCCTCCACGGGAGCTCCACAATATGAGTTCGCCTTGGCCCTTCTCAATGTGGGGAATGGACGTTATTGGGACCATTGAGCCTAAAGCCAGTAATGGTCACCGATTTATCTTCACCATGATCGACTACTTCACCAAGTAGGTAGAAGCAGCCTCCTTCCCTGGGGTCACTAAAGAAGTCATCATTGCTTTCATCAGAAACAATGTCGTTTGTCGATATGGACAACCAGAGGTGATTGTGTCAGACAATGCCAAAAACCTCAATAACAAAATGATGGAGGAATTATGCAGTAGATTCCACATCAAACATCTTAACTCTGTCATCTATCGTCCGAAGATGAACGGTGCTGTTGAAGCGCCTAACAAAAATATCAAGAAGATTATGCAAAAGATGTCAGCCAACCACAAAGATTGGCCTGACCTATTGCCACTGACTCTGTTAGCCTACAGGACCACAATGCGTACTTCAACTGGGGCAACCCCCTACGCTTTAACCTATGGGATGGAAGCAGTGCTCCCCATAGAAGTTGAGATGGAATCTCTCAGAGTGTTGATCGATGCTCAGCTGGATGAAAACCAATGGGTACAAGACAGGTATCACCAATTGTCTCTGATAGACGAAAGGCGAGCCGCGGCTATCTTCCATGGTCAGCTATATCAGCAAAGGATCGCCCGATCCTACAACAAAAAAGTCCGACTACGGCAATTTAAACAACATAACTTGGTTCTGAAGAATATTCTTGACAACCAAGATCAGGCCAAAGGAAAATTCGTTCCTAACTGGGAAGACCCGTTTATTGTCAAAGAAGTATTGACAGGAGGCTCTCTCAGATTGCAAGAAATGGACGACGATGAATTTCCACAAATCATCAACCCGGACACCGTGAAACGGTATTACGTCTAAAGTAACCAGCAAACACCCTGGTGCATCATCATCAGGTCACCAGTCATTCCGGTTCTTTAACCCTTTACCTCATACAACTTATCTACACTTTGCCCCTCAGGGAAACATACTCTTCAAGCCAGCAGCCTGGCTTTCTCCTTTACTCTCATACAACTTAGGTCATCCCACCGCAGATTGAACCTCTTGCATTCGTAGTTTGGCTACCCATACATGGGATCAAACTTCTCCTGCCTGTAGTTTATCCTCAACCTAGGATTAAACTTTCTCCTCCTCGCACTCTGACCTGCACATGGGATTACGCTTTTCTTCTCGCCCTGAGGGGCGAACTACGTCGACCTGATCTCCTCTTTAATAGGAGTACGTAGGCAACCATTTCATATGGCATGGTCGCAATAAAAATAAAAACAACAAAAAAACATTTCTGCCCTCTTCTCCTCACAAAAACAACCAAAAACATTCCTACACCATGTCAGCCATATACAGCGTTGAACCTCTTACACCAGGTTCGAACTACGCAGACCTGATATCCTCTTCAATAGGAGTACGTAGGCAGCCATTCATGGTGCGGTCTCACCCCCTACCAAAACACAAACCATTGTCAGCGGGTATTGGGATTCTCTTTCAATCCACTACATTTCATTCGGCTTCAGACCAAAGGGATGGAATTACCTGAACTCCTCCCAAATAGGAGATTCGGCGACCATCCAAGCAGCGGTCGTACCTCGAAGAGCAATACCAGTCCATAAGAGATGGAATTAACTAGGCTTCTCCTAAATAGAAGTACTGGCGACCATTTGTGGTGCGGTCAATCTCAGAGAGGAAAGCCACACTCCTCTCCACATTTCCATTCAGAAACAAGTCCCAAGACACCAAAGATGGTAGGGATACACATAGATCAATGATCCATTCTGAACTATCTAGAGACAGCTCAATGTCCATCCACCAAGGAAGAATTCAAAATTCATCAATATCACAAGCCCTGAAGCAGTAGGCAAAATATCAAGCAAATAACAAGGCATATCTAAAAGAGAAGTGATCCAAAAATATATTTTCCTGTCATATATAATGTTGTTTGATATATATTATGTGAACTCTACATGACAAAATGGCTAAGCTAGTTTGTGCAGGTAAATACAAGCTCATCTACGAATCAGGGTACATGCGAGCTAGCAAGACCAACATGGCATCCCTCTCAGATGAAGGAGGTAAAGTCGTAGTCTCCTGGATAAGAATATCCACACGACCCAACAGATTTGAAGCCATCTGCATGATGACCATATACTCATCGATATAAGCGCTCATCTCTGCGATCATACCAGTGGTAAGGGACCTCGCTGCAGTACTATCTGTGATAGCCACATCCCGGGCAGATATAGCACTATCCCGCTCAACTATCACTGCGTCTCTGTCTGACCTGGCCTCATCCCGCTCAACAACAGCGGCATCTCTACGAGTTAATGCCTCGTCTATCTCTAATAGGGCGGCGTCCCTCACATCAAGATCAGTCGACATCATAGATCGAATCTGGTCTCTCTCAAAGGTCATCAGATGAAGAATCTGCTCTAAATACTGTGTCGAGTGTTGTATCACAAAAGTACTGGTACTAGGAGAATCCAAAAGAAATGCTGGAAACCCAACATCGGTATCCTCATCGATGTAGGTATCAATGTCCTCTATAGGCTCTACATAGTCTAACTCAATCTCCGGTACTGCAAATACTGCTGCAGCCGATAAAACCTCCATCTCTATCCATGCGGAGTACTCTGCGGAATAACCAGGACGACTGGCAGGAAAAATAGCTAGCTCACGCTGATCCCAGCAAGCGTATACACGAGATCGGTCCTCGGCTGAGAGGTATCGAGAAGTTAAGCGCTGACCTGCCGCCCCCTCGAAAGGATGAAAATCCTGGAACTGGTTAAACTGCGACATCACGGCCTATGGATGATAAGTTGTCACGCCCCTTAAGCCAGCCAAAGGGAGGAAATCCATGCTCGGAGCATGAGTAATGAAGATGTATGGTGAGCAAAGCCCCAAGCACAGCAATATGCTAAATGGATCTTTGATATCTGCCAAAAATGCGGACCAGGACTGAGCATCTATACACTCCGATGGCTAAAAGGAATACGACATAGCCACCTCATGGGAGAAGCAATACCCATGCCGTCTAAGGGTACCAATCGGTCGCAAGTGTGACATAAACCACACATACAGCATGACCGAACTCCCAGTAAACACGCCTGACGGGTAAGTACTGCAGTAGGATGCTGAACGCAGGGTCTCTCCCACGATCATGGGTAAAATGGTACGACCCTCCCTGAGAGCTCTCACGGCCATGATAACTCCTATGTCTATCTCATCCATGTATCGCGGCATATACACGTATGACAGTACACAAAGCATTAGTACATCAACTCTGGCCAAACGCCAATGATCCTCCGACATGGTAAAATCCCCTGAATGTTGTAAGTAGCTATCCTCCGCACCAAATCTGTCATACAGAAAATGCTGAGAGATCACATGGCCAGATGTCAGCTCATCCTGTACCACTCTGCACCTCAATCCTGTGAGAGTCATGAATTGTCTACTTATGTCTCCCAAAGCCATGTGTACGCAAGGTCGGTCTAGGGGCAGCATCGTCAAACGGGCATACTCCTCTAGAGTAGGAGTCAACTCATGGGTGCCAAAATGGAATACCTGCCTATCAGGTAGCCAATGCTCTATTATCCCGTCCATGAATCCTGCAGGAACCTGAAAAACCAAAAGGGTCATGGTATGCTGCAGTAACAGATCTACAGTCACCCTGTCTGGTGGTGACATGCTATCATACCACGATCGCATACCCAATGCCACCTCTAACGGTGGGGTATGATCTATACTGATAACTGTCGAAGAAGACATCTGTGCGGGCTGTGTCATAAGACCATCCAGGGTTCAATGTCGAATATCTTTGGACATACATACATATGCATAATATGATACATGCATAGCAGATAATGGATGGCAATATGATATAAGGAATGAAAAATGGTGCATACATTCCTAAATATATCATCATCTAATACATCAGCTCTATACAGCTACAAGTACATGAAAATAGGGCACAGATGCCCTACTACTAACATAGGCCTATCAAAAGATATAACGAGAATATACATCAGAAGAAGACCAGGGTCTCGATGTCCACATCCTCAATCATGTCCACCTGATGTAACTCCTCCTGAGTCACTAGATCTCTATCAACAGGGATGTCAGGCCTATTAAGGTGAGGATTTGTGCCAGCAAAACCAAATGGGTCGTCTGAGGGGCCAGCACCTGAGCTAGAAGGAACAAATGTCTCCGCCTCTACTGGATCTCTGCCCAAATGCCGAATAAATATGTGTGTCTGATCCAACTGTCGGGTCAAGCAATCAATCTGGGTCAGATGAGTCGGAGCTCGAACACAAGCCACCCAATCCGTCATCATCAAAGATCCTAGAACCATGTCCCCCATAAACTGTGTGGCACGGGACTGGGCCCCAATAGTGCGAGGGAGCCACCAGCGCTGGAATATCTCATGAGTACATGGACCCTCGGATAAATCAAAACCGTCAACTCCCAACAATGGAATATCAATGGCGGGTGACTGTGATACAGGCCAATGACGCCTAACAGGAGTCAAGATCGGTATACGAATATCCCATGTGGTGCTCCTAATAGCACGCTCTCCTAAATAGAGCTCCCAGCCTCCATCGGTGAAAAGATGAAATCTCCGGGTGGAAATCAAATACTCTACTCCAGTAGGGTGTCCATCCCCGAAACCGATGATTAAATGATCCCCTGAGTATGGAATCCATGTAATGGCGTCAGCTGTCAGTAGCTCCAGCTGTATACGGTAATGAGCGAAGCCCTCAGATACAGGGACCTCTGGAAAAATAGAATGGTGTCATCGTCGTCCTCGTGGATAGGTATCTAAGCCTAACACACTCATAGGACGCAAACATGGAAGCCTCTCATAGGCCCAAGACTGCCAACACAATGGTAAAACATCTGCTATCAGTAAACACTCTTAACCTGTGAAAGAAAAAAGACAAGAGAAATACTCACCAGCAGGAACGGGTAAAATCCTAGCCAAGCCTCGATCAAACCCTGTGAGGGAAGAAGCATGCCTCGGATGAAATAGGCAAAGGTGTAAGAGCCCCAGTCATACTCTCCTATACGGTATACATCGCATGTGGCGCTTACCAAAGTGAAAGATACCGTGGAAGAGTTATCTGCTATGAAGTAGCCTCAAATGATAATCAGGAACAATCGTCGCAGAACACGATCCCTGATCCTGACATCATCGGGCATGGGCTCACTCAATAGCCCACTCATGACATCTACACTCAAAGGACCTGAATGGACAGTCCTGCCTTTGAGCGCCCCCGCTGGAACTCCTAACAAGGATCGGACGGCAGTAGGGGTGATATTCGCCATGCCAGGTGGAGTGACTGAGTCTGATGAAACCATCGCTCAGACAATGCCCTGAGGTAACCCCAGGGACAACGACGGGGAAGGATGGAGAAAAATGCCCCAAATCCCCACTCATACACTATTGCTCTATAATCAGGATGAAGCGCCTGGTACATGGAGTGGATGCTAAACTAGTTCCCCCGAGGCTATGTAAAACCTGGAACCTGCATGAAAAGCATATCAACATCAGAACCCTTTAAATCCTCATCAATAGAAAAAAAGGAAGATAAAGTCTAACGTCATACCTCGTTAGCATGCAAGTACATTGATGACTGTCTACCCAAATCACCCAGCAACTTTGGGTTCACCACCTGGATGCTCGGAAGTTCCCTGTGAGGGATAGATGCAGCAGGAGCGGGATGCTCAATATCCACCTCCTCATCCTCGACGTCTGGAACCTCTACCTGGACGGGACGAATCACAGCCTCCACCAACCGACGAGGCTGTCTGACAGAACGGGGACGAGGCACTTCAGAAGCCCTCCGCCGTACGCCAGAAGCGGTCCTATAGGAACTACTCGGCTGATTCGGATCCATAATATCTGGACAACAAATCTCCAAATCACCTCAAAAAGGGTGTGGTATTTCCTTACCTGGAGCTTTCTAAAATGCATTATATGACTATATGCATGCATGCACTTACTTTAACATATAATAGAGTTAGAATTCAAGACTACCCAATGCCTACATTTGGAAAATTTTTGCCATAATCCCCTTTGAAAATAGGACTATCCCCATGCACGTAGGCATGTCTAGGTGGCCATTCAGTAGCACACATGTCCCAAAGTCATATACCTAATATATACATTAAAAATCAAAAATTATCATGCATAAGGCCATCCTCAATGCTAGGAGTATTTTGCCTTTCTACCTTTTGCTCATTGGACCTCAAATAGGATAAAAAAAAATAGCAGAAAAATGCCAATTTGACTGTCTCAGAAGTCAAATTTTTTCACATCATTATGTTCAGCATGGTTTAATACTAACATTTACTATGTTGAATATTTTTTATCAAGTCATTTGTGCATACATAATCACTACTATGTGTTTAGATGCATTTCGTGTAATATCTCATAATCTAACTGACAAAAACTAGAAAAAAAAATACATACATACGTTACTAGGATAGTGTAGAACACTTGTACGGTGACAGAATTTACAGAAAGCAGCCCGAACTCAGCAAATCTGAAGATGGCTCACGGATTTTACTAAGTGAGGCGAGTTATAAATGAACCTGCGAAGGCAGGATGCTGGATTTATCATCCACGCCTGGCCGTAGGCTCACCTGCGGCTGCAGCAGGTGCATCTGCGGCTCCTTCATGTGGGTCCCACCCCTCCAGCTCGGTCCAGTTCGAGTTGAAGCGGAGTTCTTACGGGCTAGAAAGGTCAAATCGGGAATAAAAATGCCACGCGATTGAGCAAAATAGCATACAATCCTGGTCTTCTCATATTAGACTTTGAATCTGCACATCACTCATTGGTAGTCGCCTGAACACAAGGTATACTCTGTCGATGACCTCAATTATCACATACGGAAATACCTTATACAGGTCTGATGCCGCCGACTCTAGGTCGTTACCCTACGTGAATCCCCGACGGGGGTTACAACGTGAGTCCCCAACAGGGGTTACAACGTATATCTCCGGTGGGAGTAGCAACGCATGCTCAGCCATTGACACACATATCAACAAAGGTCAAGCAACCTTGACATCATTTCAGCCAATAGCGTTTAAACTTGTCAGAGCTATAGAGCTGTTCGATGTTCTTATACCCAGCTTCTCATATTCCCCAGCGGATCCCCGGCGGGGGTCATAATGCAATGCCCTGTTGATCTACACATCAGGGAATGTCAAGCAACCTTGACGATCTCCTCACAGAGTTTCAGTCGTTGATTCACACATTAGCAAAGGTCGATAGCCACCAACCTTGGTGATAACCCCAAGGAATGCAGTTTCGGAGATAACCCCAAAAATACTTGTTTTAAATGCCATCAGCTTCAGTCTCGGCACTCACAACGAGATACACTGTACCAACCCGACAATAATATCAAAAAGACAGGCACACCTCAAAGATGACAATGAGGACCTTCAACAAATGCAGCAGCCCAATCTCAGCGAAGTTTAAGCAACGTCTGCTTATCGGCCCAATCCGACAGTAACACCGGTGAGGGGCAACATCGCCATCTCGTCCAACACGATGCCACATCTCGTCTCTATGCAACAATGTCCCACAAGGCTAACCAATCCCGAGTGACTATTGTGCGGGGTAACGGATAAAAGTTGAATCTTGAAGATCGGAGGGCATCGTCCCACCTTCAAAGACTTCGTACAAACTCTAATCCCATGTCATCGTACAACTCTCGACAACGGCGGTCAGAAATAGGTCTTGAATACCTAAAAACAGATGCCCAGATTGCACTTCTCAAAATTTGAGTGGGCATTATAGTGCCTGAATACACATACTTCGAGACTACCTGACCCGACAGAACCGGGCCGACCCGACCCGCCTCTGGTGGGGAAACCCTGCACAATTTGCTCTACACTTGCCATACAGTATATTTTCTCACTTTCAAACACCTGTGAGCTCATATATAGGCTCTTTTATACCCACAAAAGCCCAGTATTTACCCACTCTAAAAATATAGAAGCCCTTTTATCAGTCATCTGTAAGCCTTCTCACACACTTTAGAGTCTTTCTCTTCATCTTTGCACACACCCTTCTACACGTTGAGAGTCGTGTTGCTTGCTTTTGCCCGACCTTCGGTCCGTGGTTTCATTCTAGTCTGTATATATATATATATATATATATATATATATATATATATATATATATATATATATTGATTAACATTATCGAGTTATGCCTCGATTGAGCCTAGACTTCGGTCTAGAACGTTTACTGTTTTAATATATATATATATATATATATATATATATATACTTATATATATATATATATATATATATATATATATACTTATATATATTAACTATCTGTCGGACTATGTTCGATGAGCCTAGACTTCGGTCTGGTGCGTTTATTCGCTTATATATATATATATACTTATATATATCAACTGTGTGTCAGACTTTGTTCGATGAGCCTAGACTTCGGTCTGGTGCATTTACTCGCTTATATATATATATACTTATATATATGAACTGTGGTCGAACTATGTTCGATAAGCCTGAATTTTATATCCGGTACATTTATTGCTTTTATATATATATACATATATATGTATATTTATTTTTGTCCTGCTTGGAGTTCCCTTCGTGGTAGTTGATCACTTTTACAGCTTTCTTTACATTTCGTCCTGCCTGGAGTTTACTTCGTGGCAGTTGACCGTATTTAAAGCTTTTAACAGCTTTATTTACATTTTTGATCCCCCATGGAGGTGCTTCGTGGTTGGTGATCATGTCTGTATATATATATATATATATATATATATATATATATATATATATATATATATATATATATACATGCTTATTGCTTTTATACAAATTGCAATATTCTGTGCGCCTAGGAATCATGTGAGCACAGATTCATCCCATTGGATCTAGATTCGGTTCCCGTGCTGGAATTTTCCAGCTGTAAGCAGCTTGTAAATTATTATGCGATGTCTGTATTTCCTCAGATGGTTTCCATACCCACGAGGAAGTCGGCATTATTTTTGGATATATTATTTTTTATACGGATGCCTCGCATCCGTCAAATAAAATCAATTCAGCCGCTCACTTAATAAAAATGGAAGTATAAAAGGTCTCAATTCATATTGAGTATTAGGGTTTGAAAAATCTCTTTTATAAAACATCATTGTCATATCTTGCTAAAAACTAATTTTTTACATAAATTCAAACCCTGTGTATATAGGTTCGAACGAGGCCTCGTACAACGTTTATATAACAGCACATTGACCCATACACACACATACACACACACACTCAGATAATAGTTTCTTGAAAAGAGGCTGTCACCGTGGTAACACGGATGTCGGGGGGTGCCTAACACCTTCCCCCCGTATAACCAAGTCCCCGGACCCTAAATGAATCTCGGTTTCGCCGATCTGTATATCATTGTGACATCACTGGGTCATTGTGCAAACCTTTTCTCAGTTGTGTTGGTACAACCATTTAAAAAACCAACTGGCGACTCTTAACAGTCCCATCGTCGACATTATACATGTCGGACCTTTTTCACTTATTTTTTCAAACAAATCTCACCTAAAATGAGAACACCAAAGAACAAGTAACGGAAAGGGACACCCAAAAATCCCGACGTTGACAACAACCCAAAAATTTATAAAATCTTGAATGATTAGAATAAAGGTTAAATAATAAAACCTAGAAGAGAATTTGAGGATTTATTTAAAAATTTTAAGAAGAACCACTACAAAAAAAGGGTCATTGCCGACGGGGTCACTGCCGACGGCAGTGTTGCCGTCAATAATATGGTTAATGTCGACGGGTTAGCCGTCATTAATGGGTCCAGACGGCAATGAGGTATTATTTGGTGGGAAAATTTCGCGGTGGAGGGAAAAGTCACTGTCGACGGGGACTTGAATCAATGGCGACGGGGTTGCCGTCGCTAATGAGTCAATATCGACGGGCTTAATGGCGATGGTATTGCCATCGAGAATGACATTCTATTTTTAGCCCTAACCATGACGGCAACGACTCTAACTTTGTTCCCTCTCTGTTTTTTATTTTCCCTCTCCAGTTTGCCCACTTCTCGCCATTGATTATTAGCCTAGCTCAACATAACTTTCAATTGATTGATTTTTCGAATTGATTGTCACCCCCATCGATTATCATTTCACCTGTTTCATCTCATCACTCGCCACTAACACTGTCATCTCATCGTTTGCCCACTTCTCGCTCACAATTTCATCATCTGTTCCCACTGTATGTGTGTGTGGAGAGGCGTATTGATAACTTTCTAGAGGTATTGTTCCTCCATTTCTCTATTGTTACCATTTCTCAGTCGCCACTGTCACTTCCGTTGCCTTTTGAGGTGCAAAATTTGGTCTCTGAATGGAGTATATAGCATATGGAGTATATTGCATCTGTATGGAGTATATTGCATCTGTATATATTTAGTTGGTAATTATATATGTTAAAACTATTTCCATTATCAATTTGAATCTCTATACTTGATCTCCTAAAGATTGCATATATTATGACCCAAGAGACAGCATTGAATTAGTGATTAGAGTGACCCATGTTTAGCATCTATCATAAGTATATTATTAGGACTATAAATGTTTACAATTTGTTCAAACTACATTTGTTTGGGCCTCAAAAGCATGTAAAGTTATTTCTCCCCTTTTGCAGCTCTCCATAATTAATTAATTACGATTCAATATTGATTAAAGGTTAATTACACTGTTAAATTCTTTACTAAAAAATATTTTCTTCCATTAAAGGGGTATAAAAATTAGTCACCCACATAATTCTTATCGAAATGTGTACCGATTTCGACTTTTACTGATTCCATCGATAATTCGATCTGAATCTAATAACACTTTAAAGAATTTGTTTTGGTAAGAAATCAACTTCCTTACCAATTTTGTCAATTCGGTATCCCTTAACAAGGTTATGATTTTGAGATCCTTATTCTTTATTATTTTAGTTTGATTAGGCAAATAGTAATAAGTACAACTTATTATTTTTTTCAATTAGTTACGTGGTATATTTCTATTAGATGGATAGTCTTTATTTTAAATAATTAAAGCATTTGTTCAAGGAAGGCGTTGTTTCCTAAATAGTACTTGGTAGATGCATCTAAAAGATATTGTTTCAATATATATTGGTTGAGAAAATGGATATATATTGTCAATTTAGACCTTGAACTTCACTCATGTTGCGTGCTAATGCACTAATATAATTGCATATTATGATTGACATGAATAGTTAAGTTGGATGCATGGAGGGAGGGAGGAAGCAAGAAATAAATACTCTGATAGATGATTTGTTTTAACTCTCTCAACCTTTAGCTTGTCCAAAGTGTTTGTATAACTTTGTCTAGGCCTGTTATCAATGCAAAACTCTTATACCTACAATAGCCTATTTGCACCAAGTTCAGGTTTGGTGCTCTTGGAGGCTAAACTTAGCTTCTTGTTCATTTCACAAACGTAGTTGTATGAAGTCACTAATACAAGGCAACAATTTTAGGTAGATTAAAAAGTTAGTATTGAATGCATACATGTGAAGTAGATAGTTTAGTTAGTGCACTTATTTACTTTCTTGCTTCCTACATTGTTTGTTTAACTTTCCATATATATAGCAGACAGTTGTCCGAGATGTCTGTTGATTCCGATATACGGAGACCGAGTTATCACCCAGTTTGTAAAACTCGCCTACCCTTAGGCAAAAAGCTGAAAAAGAGGTCAAAACCCGCATCGGCCGTCTAAATGACACACAAACACACACATAGCACCGTGTAGGCAATAGACACATGTTAGAACTGACGGAACTCAATTCCGACATACAGAGACCGAGTTATCGCCTAATTTACAAAACTCGCCAACACTTAGGCAAAAAGCAGAAAAAGAGGTCAAAACCCGCATCGGCCATTTGAATGACACGTAAACGTACACATAGGACCGCATAGGCAATAGACACGCATTAGAACTGACGGGACTCGATTATGATATACGGAGACCAAGTTATCGCCTAGTTTGCAAAACTCGCCAACACTTGGTAAAAAACCGAAAAAAGAGGTCAAAACTCGCATTGACCGTCTGAATGACACGCAAACGTACACATAGAACCGCATAGGCAATAGACACGTGTTAGAACTGACGGGACTCAATTCTGATATACGGAGACCGAGTTATCGTCCAGTTTACAAAACCCGTCAACACTTAGGTAAAAAGCCAAAAAAAGAGGTCAAAACCTGCATCGGCCGTCTGAATGACACGCAAACACACACACAGCACCGTGTAGACAATAGACATGCATTAGAACTGACAGGACTCAATTCCGACATACGGAGACCGAGTTATCGCCTAGTTTGCAAAACTCGTCAACACTTAGGCAAAAAGCCGAAAAAGAGGTCAAAACCCGCATCGGCCGTCTGAATGACACGCAAACGCACACATAGCACCGCATAGGCAATAAACACGCGTTAGAATGGATAGGAATCGATTTCGATATACGAAGACTGAGTTATCGCCTAGTTTGCAAAACTCGCCAACACTTAGGTAAAAAACCGAAAAAAGAGGTCAAAACTCGCATTGACCGTCTGAATGACACGCAAACGTACACATAGAACCGCATAGGTAATAGACACGTGTTAGAACTGACGGGACTCAATTCTGATATACGGAGACCGAGTTATCGTCCAGTTTGCAAAACCCGCCAACACTTAGTTAAAAAGCCAAAAAAAGAGGTCAAAACCTGCATCGGCCGTTCGAATGACACGCAAACGCACACATAGCACCGCATAGGCAATAGACACGCATTAGAACTAACAGGGCTCGATTCTGATATACGGAGACTGAGTTATCGCCCAGTTTGCAAAACTCGCCAACACTTAGTTAAAAAGCCGAAAAAGAGGTCAAAACCCACATCGACCATCCGAATGATTTGCAAACACACACATAGTACTGCATAGGCAATGGACACGTGTTAGAACTGACGGGACTCGATTCCGATATACAGAGACTGAGTTATTGCCTAGTTTGAAAAATTCGCCAACACTTAGGTAAAAAACCAAAAAAGAGGTCAAAACCAGCATCGGCCATCCGAATGACACGCAAACGCACAGATAGCATTGCGTAGGCAATAGACACGCGTTAGAACTAACGGGACTCGATTCTGACATACGGAGATCAAGTTATCGCCCATTTTGCAAAACTCATCAACACTTAGGCAAAAAGCCGAAAAGAGGTCAAAACCCGCATCGGCCGTCTGAATGACATGAAAACACACACATAACACCACGTAGGTAATAGAAACACGTTAGAACTGATGGGACTCGATTCCGACATACGGAGACCGATTTATCGCCCAGTTTGCAAAACTCGCCAATACTTAGGTAAAAAGCCGAAAAAGAGGTCAAAACCCGCATCTGCCGTCTGAATGACATGCAAACACACACATAGTACCGCGTAGATAATAGGCTCGCGTTAGAACTTACGGGGCTCGATTCCAATAGACGGAGACCGAGTTATCAACCAGTTTGCAAAACTCGCCAACACTTAGGCAAAAAGCCAAAAATGAGCCCAAAATCCGCATTGGCTGTCCAGACGCCACGCAAACACACACATAGCATTGCGTAGGTATTAGACACACGTTAGAATTTACAGGACTCGATTTCGACATACGGAGACCGAGTTATCGCCCAGTTTACAAAACTCGCGAACACTTGTAGAACACAAACTAAAATAATTTAAATATGCTCTATTTTGGACTTTGTTATTAATATTTTTATTTTGTAGGGTCTTGTTGATGAGACTCGGGGGGTAGAGATGGTGGCACAGGCGATGCCTATGGAGGAGATGGTGATGATCGTCGGGCTGATGCTGATGAGACTATGGAGGATGAGATCGGTGATGGGACCGGAGGTGGGATCAGCGATGGGACCGGAGGCAATGACACATAGATTCCTAATCTTGGGTAGTAGTTAGTTTATATTTATATTTTGACTTTCATGTATGTATTTAGCTTTTGAGTTGTATAGACTTGAGTTTGGTATATAATTATATTGATTGTTGATAGTAAAAGATATGATTGTTATTGATACACGTACATTGTCATCATTTGTTTTTCTTTAGTTTATAACAGGTAAAATGTATATGTAAATGAATAGGAGAATTTTGCAATTTTAATAAAAAAAATTTGGAGGTGGGTCATTGGCGATGGGGTGTGCCGTCGACAATGACCTATAGCGACGAATCCAGAACTAAATTAAATAAAGGTCATTGGTGACGGGGAGGATACTCATTGGCGACGGGAACGCCGTTGGCAATGACTGAATATTTAAAATTTAATTATGGTTATTACTGGCAGCCTGTCCGTTGTTGTGGCCGTCGCTTATGATATAGTGTTGACAGTACGCCGTCGGCAATGGGACCGTCGGCAATGACATATTTACCGACGACGAGAAACAAGAACCAGGGGCGATGACCTGAGGGGCGGGGGCGACGGCATGCCCCGAATGAATTGATATGTATTTGAATAAAAATCAAGAATAAGGTAATATGATACCTGTAAAATTTGATGTGAACTGAATAGTCTAAGAATTGTTATATAAGTACATATGGAAATTTTATTAAGAAGATAAGATTTCACATGAAGAGATGCTATGAGGTTAAACGAAGATGAGTATATGTATAGAAATATATATACTTAGTAAGGTACTATATATATTTTAGCAAGATGAATAATGAATTAAGTTAATGATATAAGGATCAAGATAAAACTATATTAGTAATTAACATAGCTTGAATGTAGGACTTGATAGGCAAATAAGAAGATAAATAAGTTTAAATTTATTAGATAATATGATTAGCAATAAAAAAATGGCGTAAGATAAAACTCAAAATTTTGATTTAGAGATAGAATTTTGAAGCACGGACTGCTCGGTTGCGTCTGGAACGTCAAGTTTAGTCAGAATAGATAGTAAACACAAAATGTATAAAGGTTGAGTTTTGGTAAAAGTCAACAGTTGACTTTTTATTAAGAAAAGTCAAAATTAGTGTGAGAAGTAAAATATATTATGATTATGTGAATATGTGTATGATTAAATAAATATACATTATATAATGTGAATACATTTATTTTGTATATAAAAGTGAATTAAGAATTAAGTTATGTAACCTAATATATATACATATATATATATATATATATATTAGGTGTGACGCCCCCAAAATAGGTATACATCACCCATTCTGAGTCGCCAAATACATGGTACATAAATTAAATACAAACTTCTTTTATACAATACGACAACAACGTATCTTAGAGTTTTTACACGAATATTATCTCATAGACAGTATTCAAACTCAAATGAAGTCTTCATTACATTTATTATCACACTATTTCATAAAATAGTGAGGACTACTATAGCCACCATCTCGGACCGTCACTCTGTTCTCCGACTAGTCCCGGCTATGTTTTCATTTCCTGAAGAGAACAATGAAAGCAAAAGGGTGAGCTCGACTAGCCCAATAAGAAATATTATGACTAAGATAATGCAGAATAAATTATCGTTAGCCCTCAATAGTGTTAAACTAATAAAATAAAATAAACATCAAGTTTAACTGCAGCAGAACAAGTAATCAATTAGAAGAGTCAAGTAGAGCATGATATCTACTATCTTCTATGATTTAAAAAGTTTTTCATCAGTTTTATCGCTGAGACTCAGCTTAAGAAATAAACAACATCATCGAATCATCCCTGCACTATGGGCCAAGAATATTCATGTAATCATCAATGGTCGTGATTATACCGAATACTCCCTTGTCATAATCATACCAACAACTGTCCATTAATGCACTACAGGCCAATGAGGATTTTTACCACATCATTTGTAACATTACGGTCATGATTATATCGAATAATCCCTGGTCATAATCATATCAATCAATAGTATATCTATGCACGTAAGCCACAAATGACTTTTATCACAATATAAGCATGAGGATGATGACAATGATATAAGAATTCAATTAAAAGAAAGCAAAGGATAAATTTTTAAAGATTTATAATTTAATTTATCCAGAATTCAATAATGCCCAAATTATCAACATGATATTGCTTTGTGGAGTAAAATTCAAGAATAATATTGTACCAAAAATGATTTGGACAGCAAAGAAATTAATTTTTGTCATGAATAATTCCCCGGATGAATAGTACCCTTCAGGAATAGTACCCCGTGAATAGTACTTTGTGAATATACTCGTGAATAGTACTCGTGAATAGTACTTTGTGAATAGTACCCCGTGAATAGTACTTTATGAATAGTACCGTAAAAATAAATACTACTCATGGACAGTACTCTGACATAAAAAGCTTAAAATTTAAAAAGAATGTGTAAAAAATATCCTTGTGAAACGATACTAGATGAAGCGCAAATTTCAAGGATATTCCACTAATTTCACGGAGTATAGAAGCAATACTTTAACAAAATGAGGGTATAATCAGAAATACGAGACGAAATAATATTACTCACATACTACAGAGTATGGAAGAAAATATTATTCCTTATGAATATTCGAAAAAAAAATATCCCTTACCTCAGAAGAAGACTGGATACTGGAATAGTGAGGTAGCAGGCTTCTTTTTTACTTTCTCTCTATAGCTTCTCTCTTTATAATTGCTCTTGTGAGTCTTAGTGAATTGGTGAGAATGAAAGAAGAATGAGCTTCTATTTATAGGAAAATATAGTTTTGATAATTGCACGTTTTGGGGCTTGAAATATTACAGTATAATACCTTCATCTTTTCCTTCGTTTTTAATTTAGCCCCGCAAGTATTATCAAACTTGCACCACCTCCCCTAATAGTACATCATGTGAATCAATAGTTTTATACATGTGAAAAAAAATAATTACAGTATAGTACATTCATCTATACCTCTATTTTTAATTTATTCATGCAAGTATTATCAATCTTGCACCACCTCCCCTAATAGTACATGCATTTGAATCAATAGTACACACATGTGAACAAACAGTTATAAACATATGAATTAATAGAAATTAATTGTTCATTTATCCGATTAATTACCCGGTTGGTCAATATAACCTCCAGACATCAATTATTATCGGGATAGATGTCGATTTCCACTAACATTAATAATCCTAACACAATGAAAATATAAATTTCATCTTTAATCACCACGAACTTATTCATCATTAATATTATAACTCATAATATTTAACAACCAGATCATTCCCAGGAAAGAGAGGGCTTTCCGATAAGGATTTCTCCCTATTGGCGCGCAATTAGGTGACCAAACCTCTCTTTGACAGAACTTTCTAGACATTATCAATATTGCAAATAATAATATGAATAACTTTGTCGTCTCAATTATTGATTTAATAATAATAAATATTATGCAGATGATATTGTGACAATAATTGAATCAATAATATGAGAGATATTATGCAGCAATTATTGTAGCAATAATTGAGTATAACTGAGTGACTTCTCACGTAAGCATCAATACTGTGTGCTACTATGCAACCACGCATATTACTGTTCTTTTACCACTAGGTAGTTCAACAGTTTAACGGTAAAACTTTCACTGTTATTTTTATAAAAAGATAATTCTGTCGTTTTCTAAATACGACAATACTTTCGTTGTGGGATCCACTAATTATTGTGCCGTCGTATGAATATTCCCTGTTAAAATAAATATTCCCCGACCAATCGAATATTATATAACCACTTGCTTACTTTATAAAATTTATAAATATTACCCACAATTATAACATTATATCAAATCCACACCATAATATTCAAAAATATATTTCGAGAAAAATTAATCTTTATTCATAGAAATTGGGGTCTAACAATAAATTTGGGTAATTGACATATATCATAGTACAAAATTATAAAAGATAATGCTTATTAAATTTAATAACATACTTATCATTCTATTTATAAGTAAATTAATTATTTATTATTTTGATTAGCTCGAGCGGAAGAAATTTAACGATTAATATTTGGAATTATAATCTGGGTATTACATTGCTTAATTTAGGTACAGATTCCGTACTCTTCCAACGAAACTCTTTAAATTTTAATTTGCTCATTTTGCTATTCGTTAAAAAATTTGGTGTATTCTTTAGACTAGTACAACATGTCTAAATTTATTTTCATATTTGTAGTAATGTACATTGTGACGCCCCCAAAACAGATATACATCACCCATCTTGAGTCGCCAGATATGTGGTACAGAAATCCAAATACAACTTAATTATACAACAGTCGTGTAAAATACGACAAAACATAGCTGAGAGTTTAAACAAGAATATTGTCATCTAGACAATATCCACACTCAATGGTGTTCTCATTATAATTATTATCACATTATTCCGTAGAATAGTGAGGACTACTAAAGCCATTTATCCTGAACCATCACTCCATTCCCCGACTCGTCCCAGCTATATTCTCATTTCCTGAAAAGAACAATGAAAGAAAGGGTGAGCTCAACTAGCCCAGTAAGAAATATTATGAATAAGATAATGCAAAATAAATTATCCTTAGCCTTCAACAGTATAACAACTGATAGAATACAATAGACAACAAGTTTTTGATCAACAACTGCAGCAAAAATAAGAAATCCATTAAAAGAGTCAAGTAGAGCATAAAATATACTATCTTCTATGATTTAAAAAGTGTTTTATCAACTTTATCGCTGAGACTCGGCTTAATAAATAAACCACATCATCGAATTATCCCTGCACCACGGTCAAGGATATCCATGTAATCATCAATGGTCATGATTATACCGAATAATCTCTGGTCATAATCATACCAACAACTGTCCATCAATGAACTAGTCCATCAATGAACTACAGGCCAATGAGGATTTTTACCACATCATTCGTTACATTACAGTGATGATTATACCGAATAATCACTGGTCATAATCATACCAAGTCTATCTATTCACGTAAGCCAAAGATGACTTTAATTCCAATATAAGCATGAGGATGATGACAATGACATAATAATTCAATAAAACAAGTTCAATGATAAATTTTAAAGATTTATAATTTAATTTATCCAGAAATCAATAACGCCCAAATTGTCAACAAGATACTGCTTTGTAGAGTAAAATTCAAGAATAATATTCATGTACCAAAAATAATTTGGACATAAAGAAATATATTTTTGGGGTGAATAGTACCCCATGAATAGTACCTCGTGAATAGTATCCCGATAGGAAAAATGTCTCGAATACCCGAGTGAATGATACTAGAGTGAATAGTAACTCGTGAATAGTACTCCGGCACGAAAAGTACCCTGAATACCCGAGTGAATAATACTAGAGTGAATAGTAACCCGTGAATAATAACTCATAAATAAAATACCAAATAAAATGATATTTCATGACGAGTACAAAAGAAATGTTATCTCATACGAGTATAATACAATATACGAAACTGCAAATAGATTTTCACCCGCCATGCGGTAATCCACATAGACAGATCATTTCCACAATTTAATAAAAAAATGAAAACGTAAGATAATTCACCATGCATGCGGTAGTCCACATAGACAGGTTATTCCAACAGAATAATAAAGAATGGAATAACAGAAGAATTCACCATGCATGCGATAGACTGCACAGACAGGTTATTCCAACAGAATAATAAAGAACGGAACTAGGTCATGCGTAATATGCACAGACAAGATATTCCAACAGAATAATAAAGAATGGAACCAGGTCATGCGTAATCCGCACAGAAAGGATATTCCAACAGAATAATAAAGAATGGAATAACAGAAGAATTTCACCATATATGCAGTACTTCGCATAGACAGGTTATTCCAACATAATAATAAAGAATGGAATAACAAAAGAATTTCATCATGTATGCGATACTTTGCATAGACAGGTTATTCCAACATAATAATAAAAAATGGAATAACAGAAGCTCTCTTCATGAATACGAAAGAAATAATACCCCTTACATTAGAAGAAATTGGATACTAGAATAGTGAGGTATCAGATTTCTCTTCTTCTTTCTCTCTATAATTTCTCTCTATAATAATTGCTCTATAGCTTTAGTGAATTGGTGAGAAATAAAGGAAGAATGAACTTCTATTTATAGGAAAATATAGTTTCGATAATTGCACGTTTTGGGGCTCAAAATATTATGGTATAATACCTTCCTCTTTTTCTTCATTTTTAATTTAGTCCTACAAGTATTATCAAACTTGCACCACCTCCCCTAATAGTAAATCATGTGAATTAATAGTTCTAAACATGTGAAAAAAATAATTACAGTATAGTACATTCATCTATACCTCCTTTTTTAACTTAATCATGTAAGTATTATCAATCTTGCACCAACTCCCCTAATAGTAAATGAATGTAAATCAATAGTACACACATGTGAACAAATAGTTATAATCATGTGAATCAATAGCAATTAATTGCTCATTTATTCGGTTAATTACCTGATTGGTCAATATAACCTCCAGATATCAATTATTATCGAAATAAATGTAGATTTTCACTAACACAAATAATTCCAACACAATGGAACTATCAATTTCATCTTTAATATTATAATTCACTAACACAAATAATTATTTATCATTAATATTATAATTCATAATATTTAACAATCAGGTCGTTCCCAGAAAAGAAGGGGCTTTTCGATAAGGATTTCTCCTTATTGGCGCGCAATTATGTGACCAAACCTCTCCTTGACAGAACTTCTAGACATTGTCAATATTACAAATAATAATATGAATAACTTTGTCATCTCAATTATTGATTTAATAGTATAACATATTATGCAGATGATACCGTGACAATAATTGAATCAATAATATGAGAGATATGATGCAGAAATTACTGTAGCAATAATTGAGTATAACTGAGTGACTTCTTACGTAAGCATCAATAATCAATATTGTGTGCTATTATACAACTACACGTATTACTGTACTTTTTCTACAGGGTAGTTCAACAGTTTTAACGGTAACACTTTCGCCGTTATTTTTATAAAATGATAATTCTGTCATTTTCTAACTACGACAATACTTCCGTTGTGGGGTGCACCAATGATTGTGTCGTAGTTCGAATATTCTCTATTAAAATGAATATTCCCCGACCAATCGAATATTATATAACAACTTGCATACTTTGCAAAATTTATAAATATTACCCACAACTAAAACATTATATCAAATCAACACCATAATATTTAAAAAAATATTTCGAGAAATTTAAATCTTTATTCATAAATTTTGGGGTCTTACAATCTCCCCTCCTTATGAAATTTCGCCCACGAAATTTATGTACATACCTAGTATGCCGAATATGTGAGGATACCTTGACTTCACTTCAAATTCTAACTCTTGTGGTATAACCTTTGAGTGTCGAATACGAACCTTCTTATCCAAGATTTTAACACGTATCGTCTCATACGTTAAATCTTCTGATATCTCGTCTAGTTTTAATTTAATAACGTGATTCGGGTCATCCACATATTTATATAACATCGATACGTGAAAAAAAATGTTAGAACACGCGACATACTTAGCGGTAAAACGAGTCTATAGGCCACAGTTCCTACTCGATCAAGTATTTCAAATGGGCCAATAAAATCGAGGGTTGAGATTTCATCTCTTCATCGATTCTTGCTTCTAGAATAACGCCCTCTTGAACCTTTTTCTTCACATTCATCAGCTCTGAGCATGTAACTTGCACACTTTAACTTTATCGATTAAAGTCGATTCTACTCATATATTTGATATCACCATGTGGGTCCTTAGAGTCTTTAACTCTATCTTCATCATTTGTAAGTTATACGAAATGGGTTTTTGTGTTAACAACATCGCACTCGTAAACGCATACGATCTTCTACTCAACGCGTCAACTACCACGTTCGCTCTTCCACGATGATATTGAATGGTATAACCGTAATCTTCAACAGCTCGAGCCAACGTCTTTGACGCATAATACGTTCGTTTTGGGTGAAGAAAATATTTAAGGGTTTAAGAAATGGGTTTTGTACTAGGGTCAATACAAAATTTGATTTCACACTCTAGGGGTAGGCTAAGAAGTCTTCAAGAATACGTCAAGAAATTTATTAACGATAGAAATATCATTCAAAAACTGTGAGTCTCATCTAAGACTTGGATAGCACATATAATGAATGTTTCTCCTAACGGAGTTTCAACCGATAAGTCAAAGTTTAATTTCTCCAGAGTCAAATTTAAACGTTGAGCGCAAGCAAAAGAGATAAAAGAATGGGTAGAACCGGTATCTAATAAGGTATAGACTTCGTAAGAATTTATAATTAACTAACTCGTGCTAACTTCGTTCGGGTTACTCGCTTTTTGAGAAGTCACGAAAAACACTCTTCCTGAAACCACCGAATTTATTTTGTCTGTATCCGCCTTTGGTGACACCGTCCCAGCTGGACTTGATTTTGCTACAGGATAAAATTGAGTTACATGACCTTCTCTTCCGCAATTAAAACACGCTTTGGACTGCTGCGTACAGTTTGGACTGATGTGTCCTTCCCCTCCGCGTTTGTAACATACGACCGACGGTCGTTCTCCTTCCTTAACAACAGGTGTTGGTACTGTTGTCTTTCCATCATTATTGAACCTTCTCTTCTTGAAATTTCCACTTCTATTACCTTAGCCATGATTACCACCGAAGTGGTTACCATTCTTGGCATGATAATTTCCCCCACGATGGTTATCATTGTTCCGATGGCCGTTGCCACCGGTATGATTATTATCGTGTTGTTGGTCGTTCCCTTTTGGTTGAGCTGGCTCAACGGTCTCATGTGCTTCATTGCTTATCTCAACATTTTTGATGCCATTCTCAAACACTATCACAAAACAAGGGTTAATTGGCATATCACATATTATCCCTATACTCTGACCGACCAATTAAATACCAAATAAACTTAGGTAGGTCATACTAGCGAAGGAATTTCCCGTCTCTCCCCTCCTAGTTCTTGTCTCACATCTCAGCCATGGATCATATCCCTAAGCTTTGATACCAACTATGACGCCCCCAAAATAGGTATACATCACCCATCTTGAGCCGCTAGATATTTGGTACAGAAATCCAAATATAACTTAATTATACAACAGTCGTGTAAAATACGACAAAACATAGCTGGGAGTTTAAACAAGAATATTGTCATCTAGACAATATCCACACTCAATGGTGTCCTCATTACAATTATTATCACATTATTCCGTAGAATAGTGAGGACTACTAAAGCCATTTATCCTGGACCATCACTCCATTCCCCGACTCGTCCCAGCTATATTCTCATTTCCTAAAGAGAACAACGAAAGAAAGTGTAATAATCCGAATTTTTGTTAATAATTAGATATTAATTTTATTTTTCCTAAAATTATCCGGAACGTGAAGCGACTTGGGAGATGATGGAATCTATTCGAGCGGAGTATCCGCATCTCTTTAAAAATTAGTTACGTTCTTTTCTTTTAATTTCGGGGACGGAATCTTTTTTAAAGGGTAGGTAATGTAATACCCAGAAAAAAATTAATGATAATAATAAATAACATATAAATTTATTTATCAATTTTTAATATTTTAATTAGATTTTACATTTTATTTGGGTCAAAGTGGTCATTTAATTTATGTGGGCTAATAAGTAGTAATAAGTGATGAATAAATTAAATTAATAAAATTTGGGCCTTAATATTAATTGAACCCAATTAGAAGTTTATTAGAACAAGACCTCTTTATTAATAAGTACTAGACCTAATTTTCATACATCTGAATAAAGTAACTGAAAGAGAGGAGATCGCAGCCGCTGATACAAAAAAATAAAAAGAGGAAGAGATCTAGGCGGTAGTGGTAAAGAGCAAAAAACAAAAGGGTAGACTCTCTTTATTAAGTTAATGTCAGTATGTGATCTCATTGCTTTCTTTTTCTCTGATAAACGAATTATGATGAATGAATTATTTTAATATTGATATCTATCACATCAGATGGAGATGGTCATTTACTGAATAAAATATATAATAAATTGATTTTGTTGGTGTACTTGCGTGAGCAGTGCTTTAGTTGAATAAACCATGTAATATGTACAACAATTATGGTGACCAAGTAAATTTTTAGAGTGCAGGATCACATGTTCCTATGTTATCTTAGAATAGAAAGCTAATTCTTTATATTTGGTCAAATCATGTATATATGGAATCATGTATAAAATAAGTTGAATATATATATATATATATATATATATATATATATATATATATATATATATATATATATATATATATATATATATTACCTTTGAAACGGAAGGAGGTGGTATTCATGTTTGGTATTTAGGTTGATTATTTATATTATATCCATTAAGAAAATTAATTCGTTAAAAAAATGAAACGATGATTAAAAGATTATTTGTAATTTAATTCGGGTTTATTTTGTAAAATTGATGTAATTGGAGAAATTAATTTCATATTAATATAATTTATAATTAGTAGGTAACTTATAATTGTATTATTATTATTTTTAATTAGATCGGACGGGGGGAATTTAAAGAGTTATATTTGGAATATAAATTTTGGAGTATTAATAATTGATATAAGGTGATGATTAAAGGCATATTAAATAGATTATGAATTATCTTGGAATTATTAGTTTGGATTATTTTTAATTTGAGGTGAATATATTTAGGTTGTGAATACCGTTTCGTATTTGATATCGTTGGCAATTGAGAGTAAGATTTTGTGGAGTGTGCTATAAATGATTTGGAAGTATCAGGTACGGATTTCGTACTCCACTCCTTTGATTATTGTTATATTCTTTATATCTCGTGATATCTTGTCTTTCGTTTCATTTTTTTATAATTCTATTGACACTCTTAAATAGAAATTTGATCTTTGATACTTTGACTTTATTCAGTAATTTGAATTCCTTTCTTTCCATTACAATTTTGTACATATTCTATAATTTTTCAGCGTTACTCTTGTTAAATTTGACTTGTTCGTTTTGTTCTTGTTTCAAATTTCGTTATTATTTCACATAATTATTTCTTGGGAAATTCATATATTAGTTTCATTTTGGAGTTGATACATATGACTCGAATTTGTACTCTTTGAATTAGGTTATCATGTCTAATTAGTATTTATTTTTGATAATTGTAGAGCGGTACATGTTGCTACTTTCTTTTGAGACATTGTGATTATAAATTAATTTTGTTCAACATGTACATATAGAATCCTTTTGTTGGTATTATGTCGCATGTGTTGTGACATGGTATTTTTGGGTATACCTTAGCTATAACCACCTGTGGGGGTACCACAGGCATGTTGTCTTGGCACGAGAGGCATGACACTTTCCGTGGCGATGTGATTAGTCCACGGCGTCTCCGTTTTGGGCTCCGAAGGAAGTGGACCATTTGGTGTTTTGTTGTGGGAGGCGTATGAGTTAACCCTAGTTTTATGTTCTGCGGATTTGTGATGTTGTGCCAAACACACCTATCCAATTTGCATACATTTGAATTCGCGGTCCAATGTGTGATTTTCCTGTGTGACATTATTTTGGTTGCCTGTGTGGCATTATTTTGACTTGCATGTGTGACAATGTATATTTCTGAGCTCACTCGGTATGAAATAACACCCAGCCATTTGATTCAGCCTATTATTTCATTGTATTAGTTTTGTTTGTTTATGTTCAGTTTAATTCTTTGAGTTAGTTACTTCAGTTCGTTATTTCTTTACTCTTCTATTGGTTTCGTTAATTCTGTTGATTCAGATATATTCCATTCAAATCTTTGGAGAATATATTTTTGTCAGTATTTACATTTGAGGTTTTGTTCAGTATTTTGTCTCAGTTGTTTTCGTATATCAGTTGTATATCTTTTGTATATCTGTATCCGTACTGGGCAATTGGCTCATGTTGTGTTTTTCTTCCGACAGGTTTGCAGGGGTGATTCAAGGTTAGTGTGATGAGAGAGTTGTCTTTGACCATCAAGGTTGTTTTGAATTTTAGTTTTGGTTATTTTGACTCTATTTGGAGAATTGTATTTAGTACTTCATTGATGGATATCACTATTAATATTTTGAAGTTATCAGTGCTCTGTTTACTTATTTTGAGGTTTTTTGTGCTTTGCACGTGACCTCCCTTTTCTTTTCTGGAAGGGGGTGTTACAGAAAGGGTGAGCTCAACTAGCCCAGTAAAAAATATTATGACTAAGATAATGCAGAATAAATTATCTTTAGCCTTCAACAGTATAACAACTGATAGAATACAATATACAACAAGTTTTAGATCAACAACTGCAGCGAAAATAAGAAATCCATTAGAAGAGTCAAGTAGAGCATAAAATCTACTATCTTCAATGATTTAAAAAAGAATTCATCAACTTTATCGCTGAGACTCAGCTTAATAAATAAACCACATCATCGAATCATCCCTGCACCACAGCCAAGGATATTCATGTAATCATCAATGGTCATGATTATACCTAATAATCCCTGGTCATAATCATACCAACAACTGTACATCAATGAACTACAGACTAATGAGGACTTTGACCACATCATTCATTACATTACGGTCATGATTATACCGAATAATCCATGGTCATAATCATACCAAGTCCATCTATGCACGTAAGCCAAATATGACTTTAATCATGTACCAAAAATAATTTGGACATAAAGAAATATATGTTTCGGGTGAATAGTACTTCGGGAATAGTACCTCGTGAATAGTATCCCGATACGAAAAGTATCCCGAATACCCGAGTGAATGATACTAAAGTGAATAGTAATCGAGTGAATAGTAACTTGTGAATAGTACTCCAGCACGAAAAGTATCCCGAATACCTGAGTGAATAATACTAGAGTGAATAGTAACCGGGTGAATAGTAACACGTAAATAAAATACCAAATAAAATAATATTTCATGGCGAGTACAAAAGAAATGATATCTCATACGAGTATAATAGAATATACGAAACTGCAAATGGATTTTCACCCGCCATGCGGTAATCCACATAGACAGATCATTTCCATAATTTAATAAAGAATGAATACGAAGGATCATTCACCATGCATGTGGTAGTCCACATAGACAGGTTATTCCAACAGAATAATAAAGAATGGAATAACAGAAGAATTCACTATGCATGCGATAGACCGCACAGACAGGTTATTCCAACAGAATAATAAAGAACGGAACCAGGTCATGCGTAATACGCACAGATAGGATATTCCAACAGAATAATAAAGAATGGAACCAGGTCATGCGTAATCCGCACAGACAGGATATTCCAACAGAAATAATAAAGAATGGAATAACAGAAGAATTTCACCATATATGCGGTACTTCGCATAGACAGGTTATTCCAACATAATAATAAAGAATGAAATAACAGAAGAATTTCACCATGTATGCGGTACTTCGCATAGACAGGTTATTCCAACATAATAATAAAGAATGGAATAACAGAAGCTCTCTTCATGAATACGAAAGAAATAATACCCCTTACCTTAGAAGAAACTGGATACTGGAATAGTAAGGTAGCAGACTTCTCTTCTTCTTTCTCTCTATGATTTCTCTCTATAATAATTGCTCTATAGCTTTAGTGAATTGGTGAGAAATGAAAGAAGAATGAGCTTCTATTTATAGGAAAATATAGTTTCGATAATTACACGTTTTGGGGCTCGAAATATTACGGTATAATACCTTCCTCTTTTTCTTCATTTTTAATTTAGTCCTACAAGTATTATCAAACTTGCACCACCTCCCCTAATAGTAAATCATGTGAATCAATAGTAAATCATGTGACTCAATAGTTCTAAATATGTGAAAAAATAATTACAGTATAATACCTTCATCTATACCTCCATTTTTAACTTAATCATGCAAGTATTATCAATCTTGCACCAACTCCCCTAATAGTAAATAAATGTGAATCAATAGTTTACACATGTGAATAAATAATTATAATCATGTGAATCAATAGCAATTAATTGCTTATTTATCCGGTTAATTACCCGATTGGTCAATATAACCTCTAGATATCAATTATTATCGAAATAAATGTCGATTTTCACTAACACAAATATTTCCAACACAATGGAACTATCAATTTCATCTTTAATATTATAATTCACTAACACAAATAATTATTTATCATTAATATTATAATTCATAATATTTAACAACCAAGTCGTTCGCAAGAAAGAGGGGGCTTTCCGATAAGGATTTCTCCTTATTGGCGCGTAATTATATGACCAAACCTCTCCTTGACAGAACTTCTAGACATTGTCAATATTACAAATAATAATATGAATAACTTTGTCGTCTCAATTATTGATTTAATAGTATAACATATTATGCAGATGATACAGTGACAATAATTAAATCAATAATATGAGAGATATGATGCAGCAATTACTGTAGCAATAATTGAGTATAACTGAGTGACTTCTTACGTAAGCATCAATAATCAATACCGTGTGCTACTATGCAACCACGCGTATTACTGTACTTTTTCTACTGGGTAGTTCAACAGTTTAAACGTTAACACTTTTGCCGTTATTTTTATAAAATGATAATTCTGTCGTTTCTTAACTACGACAATACTTCCGTTGTGGGGTCCACCAATGATTGTGCCGTCGTACGAATATTCCCTATTAAAACGAATATTCCTCGACCAATCGAATATTATATAACAACTTGCATACTTTGCAAAATTTATAAATATTACCCACAACTAAAACATTATATCAAATCCACACCATAATATTTAAAAAAATATTTCGAGAAATTTAAATCTTTATTCATAAAATTTGGGGTCTTACATACATGTTAGTATTTATTTATTTTTGGAGACTTTGTATTGATTATTCATTTCGATTTAACATGTACGTATTAGAACTCATTTGTGTTGATATTTTATCGCATGTGTTGTGACATTATATCTTTGTTAAAATATATCGTAGGGTATACTTAAGCTATAACCACTTGTGGGGGTACCACAGTCATGTACTCTTCGCACCGAGGTATGACACCTTCCGTAAAGGTATGATCAGTCCACGGCGTCTCCATTTTGTGCTCTGATGGGAGTTAGCCATTTGGTGTTTTGTTGTGGGAGGCGTATGGGTCGACCCTAGTTTTCTGTTCTGTTATGTTATGCGGATTGGTGATTTTTGTGCCAAACGCGCTTTTTCGATTTTGCATACATCTGGATTGCGCAGTCCGATGTGTGATTGTTTGTGTGGCATTATTTGACTTGCATGTGTGACAAGGTATATTTCTGTTTGTTTTGATCTAGGTATGAAATAACACTCAACCATTTGATTTAACCTATTATTTCATTGTGTTAGTTTTGTTCAATTCAGTTCAGTTTAGTTCAGTTCATTTAGTTGAGTTTGTTATTTCGTTTCATTATTCTTGTATTTCATATCCGTACTGGGCATTTGACTCATGCTGTGTTTCTTCCGGTAGGTAATCAAGGGGATCATGGGCAAGTGTGATGAGAACTCCCTTCTTTCTAATGGTTTAGATATTCTATTTAGGTTTTGATATATCATTTTATTTTGAGTTGTAATATTATTTTAGATTGTAGTTTGAGCCAGTTTGGCAATTATTATGGTTTGACTTGTAGTATTTATCATTTTGGAGGTATTTTTTTTTGTGGAATAGAGTTCTCTATTTATTTTATAGTTTGTTATGTTTTGTGAGTAACCTCTCTTTCTATTTCGGAAAAGGAGTGTTACAAAAGTACTACTCCCTCCGTCTCAAATTAATTGATCAGTTTTGACTTTTTTAAGTCAAATTGACTATTTTTAGAATTAATAATTAAGCATATATAAATATATTTCTAAAATTATAAAAATTGGAGTTAGTAATAAATTATATATACTTTCTTTTGGTTATAATCTCTTCACCTATATTTTAGCAAAAAAAGTAAAAAGATTAGTTTTAAAAATGGTCAATTTGACTTTAAAAAATCAAAATTGAACAATTAATTTGGGACGGAAGGAGTAATTTACTATGGCCACCAATTGTATAATCGACCTGCAATATAAATTTATTCCTAATTAAAATTAAAAAATAATAATTAACAAGCTAACAATAAAATCAAGAAAACCAATACAATAGGTAACACTTGCGACAAATTTGAGATATTAACAGTAGTTGAGTAGAATACTTCCAATAATGGATACTCTTTCGCACCTAAGACATCGTTGTCAACCGAATCTCTTACGAATTGACATTTTGAAGTCATAATCTTTGACTCGCATGTCGAGGAATCTTTCCTCTAGTTTTTTAAGAAATAGTGGGCGGATGATTTTGGAAAAAAAATGTATTATGCCGATGGATTTTTGAAAGTTCGATTTTAAAGTGGCTCAAAGTTCAACTGTGTTATAATATACTAGCAACTGTCCCGTGTCTCCGACACTACGAACGGTGGGATTTATCCCAAACTTTGGACGGCCCATCAGGATGAACGGGAAATTCAAAATTATTTATATTTTATTATATAAATTAATTCTCTTGATTTAGACTCCTAAATACTGTTAAGTAAGCACGCTAAACCCGAATTGAATTCAGTAGTTTTTTTTATTAGAAATTAATGGTGAAGTGGCAAAAACTCTTTCCGACGAAAATTAGGCCGGGATAATAGGTTTGACTTTTGAGTGTGTATCGGTAACTTAACTGTACTTGGGGGTTCATATTGGGAAGATTGGTACTTTAAGGGTTCAATTATAAAATTGATGGAATTTATGAGATTAAAGAGTGCTATTAGCCCCGACGGAATTATGTGGATACCTGAGGTGTGAGGAATACTAACACTGGTAAGTTATGGGTCGGGATTGTGGTATGGCCAGGTCTTGGCGTCATGACAGGCTCTGCATGCTTCTCAACTTTTCTCATTATGTGCCCAAGCAACTCCGGTTTTAGCATATATATAAACAGTGTAAAATACTTTTCAATTGCCTCCTATGCCATGTATCGGTATTTAATTTTTCATCATATGTAACCATTATTGTTATCTAAACATTATTTGGGTTTTTCGATAACAATATTATGCATGCACATTTATAATAGTTCCAGCACCACGAGTATGATTGCGCTAGCCGATCCTAAAGAACAAGCCAATTTTGGATCAAATTTATGATATAGAGCATGAGTTACACTGCATATTTTTGATGTTGTGCTAGTTAAAACTATTTTGTTTACTTTTGGTATGCAGGCTAAGTATTTTTGGTTGTCTTTCCTGTGTATGTATTGTCACTGCCACAAAGGACTTATTCATTTTGATGTGTTAGATCATTTGAAAAATGAGTTTAGACAAGCTTTAAACCCCAAACGCACCCCACCAAAAATGAAACATGCATGCACCAAAAAAATGATGCGCATCACACCAAAAATGACCCGGTGAGGCCTGTACTTCTGAGGGGAAAAATGATGCGTTGAAAAAATCTCGTACACAAACAAGCTGTTTAAACTCCAAAAGTCCCAAACCAAATATGCACCAACTGTACTGTACTTGTATTCAAAGGGCTAATAGTATATCAAAAAAATTAACTTAAATCTATTGAGAGTTTTCATAAATCTGGAAAGCTGGTACTGCATTAAATTATTATATCAGAATTGATTTCGAATCAACTTGTATCCGTATATAAACAACCAATTTCAAAAATCTTCTGATTGTCCACATTTGCGCTAGCGTTTTCTTAACGCATTACATCAAAAATTAAAATTAAAAGAATTTGAAGGACGTTTCAAGGTAAGATTCCACTACCAATGAAAAACAATACTAAGCCTGCAAAAATTGGACGAACTACCAATGAAATGAATGTGGGATATGGTAATTACTTGTACAAGCATATCCACCTGCTAATGGAAAAGAAGATCTAGATTCCTGGTTGCAAGTCGATGCCTTCTCCACCACTTCATACAGAGAAGAGACGGGTGCAATTAGTAAGATTCCACATTATATTCCACAGAGATAGAAAGGGGCCTTGATTGGGATAGTCAATATCGAAGCTTCAATTTTGTTATTAGGTCAAAGACATTATATTTACAGCTTACATCACTTCAATGGTATCTACTTCTTGAAGCTTCGGTTTGTTCTTTGGCCGGCCACATCGCTTGACATCTTTACCAAGCAAAAGCTGCAAGGCTTTTTCAAGGCTAATGTCGTTCGGCTTCAAGTTCTGCTCCCAAGATTTAGGCAAAGACGCGATGTAAGAAAACCAAGATTTTGTTTAAGCGTCATTTTTTCAGAGAAAATTGATAATAATATGGGGAGAAAACTAATTAAACATATTGAACAGGAGAAAATATATATATGGAGATTTAACAAAATGTGTTGTGAAGGAACTGATTTGAAATCAGTGCACTGTAAGTTAGATATCCTCTGCAAACTAACCCTAGTCTCTCCAGCTTCTTAGAACAGAACTAAAGTTTTCCTAAAAACCATTTTAAAGACCAATGGGGGCGCAAAGGATTAAAATCAAGACAGGACAAAATGATGTTAAGTAAGCCAATATATCGGAAGTGCCAAATTAACTTTTCTTCAATGGACTGACTCTCCATTGGGCCCTTAAAAGGGGCAAAGATAAGGGAGGAAGACCAGTGGGGCCTTCTTTTTTTTTTTTTTTTTTTTGGGGGGGGGGGGGGGGGGGGGGTTACCACCTAAAACCAATAGTTAAGTAGGTAGAATGGCAGACCACAGGTAGGATTCTTCCAGATAGGTCAACACAGTGGCTTCTGACCCCCTCTTGCCTTTTTTTGTCTGATATAAGTTATATAAAAGCTACATTTAGCCTAGGGAGCAGGATTACCCCGACAGACAACCACATCCCCGCACTGGATACTTCGATCTAGAACTAAGGGATTTTCTCCTCCTTTATGATTTATGTGTTTTGAATTATCTATGATTATTTTTTTTATCTTCATGACTTCAATTTAATAAAAACATTAAAATTATATCATGTTGGATGTTTTTGATTTTTCTCGAGTATTTATATTGTTGAATATATATATATATATATATATATATAGAATAAGGATCAGGTCCGGACTCCCGGACCTAATTAAAATACGGACCCAATTTTATTTTTATTTTTTTGCTTTTTTTTAAAAACTAAAAAAAAAAGTTTAATATTTTATGGAACTAGAATTTTTTCATAATACAGTGTTGGTGTGATTTGGATACAAATAACAAAATATGTATGTACTGTCTGTACAAACATATTTTGTTATATGTATCCAAATCACACTCAAAACACTGTATTATGAAAAAATTTCAGTTCTATAAAATATTAAAAAAAAATTAGTTGTTTAAAATAAAAAGCAAAAAAAAAAAGTCCGGACAGTACTAAAATTCGGGAGTCCGGACTGGAACCGGACTATATATATATATAACCCGTGCCAGTAAAACGGTTGTTCCTTCCTCGCTCCCTCTTTTTCTACATATGCAGTGGTAGGGGTGAGCATGGTGCGGTTTGAAGTCCAAACCGCACCCGAAACCGCTTAGGTGCGATTTGACAAATCTAAAACCGCACACGAAACCGCTTGTGATTGGTGCGATGCGGTTTTAAACTGTGATGTGCAGTTTCAATTGGTGCGGTTTTGGTTACAAAACCAATTGAAACAACAAAAAAGTCTAAGCCTTCAATAGAATTTAACACAGAGCTTGCATCGAGCAATTAACTTATTGACAAAGTCGACAATGGGAATTATATCAAGCATAGAAACAATACTCCTTCTGGCAAATATGTCAAATTCACCATCAAATCATAGAACAGTGAGACGCATAAAATAATTTTAGTTTATAGTAAAGGAATGATGTTTTAAAACTAAAACATACGCTATATAAAACAATGGATACCATATATTCGATAACAAGTAAGAAGATTTATCTAGTTCCCCAAAAATTAAAAGTATATACTGGAGATAGAATTTCATTCTATCTTATATATTGCAGGAAGGACTTATAGAATATAATCCTAACTGTACTTAATTTGAAAAATAATCTATTAGACTATTACTACTATAGCATAGACCTTAACCAATGCATCAAGTGCTCGAACCAACGAATTTGGCCCCTCAGCTATAAGCCCCTCCAGCAACGCAACAAACAAATCCGAATTTTCAAAACCCAAATGCTTAATTTTTGACTATATAACCTCTAACCATCTTCTTTCAATTAGAGAAAAAATGACAATGCAAGACTGGGGTTTTCTCTGAGCGTGTTCAAATTAAAAGTAACTTAGAATTTACTAGAGACATACATACACACACATGGTGCAGTTTCGGTTTTATGCGTGTGATTTTGGCGAGTAACCAAACCGGAACCGTAAATTTGGTTATTCAACACACCTAAAACCACCACATACGCCGGAACCGTTGGTGCGATTTTAATTGGTGCGGCTTTCGGTGCGATTTCGGTTCCAATTTAGTTACTTGCTCAGCCCTATGCAGTGGCGACTTACCAGAGAAGAGGGGACAACTTCTTTCTCCTTTGCTCTGCTCAATGGTTAAAGCCTAGATAGAAGTAGATAGAAGGTTGCTTCTTTTATATGTTCAGGCAAAGAACAACTAGAAGCTAGCTCTTGTCTTGTAAACAACCATGCCTATCTAATAGAATTTTTTTTACCAAAAAAGCAGTCTTCCTAAAAGTAAGCAACCTATTTTTGCCACCCAATGTTGTTGTGACCCTTCACGATCTAACGGAAATATTCACAAAGGGATCTAACTAAAGGGTATTCTATTTCTATTCCCAAGTATAGAAAGAACCTTAGCTACAACACTAACTCGCCCACTCCTCTTCTTAGTTATGAAGCCCTTCCGACTCTACCAATAGTTTCAGGGAATATTAGAATATACTACTATGGAAGTCACCTTATGGAGTGAGGGAGCTGCACCCTTATGGAGTGAGGGAGCAGCACCCGCTAGCAAGTTAGTGTGTGTGTGTATATATATTTAACTAGACACATAAATATATACATATATAAAATAAAAAAGGTGCCAAATCCTCACACCCGAATCCACATTTTAAAATTTGACAAATCTTAGTATCCCTGTGTAACGCACTTGTACCCCCGCAACTGTATTCGTGCATCTTGGCATTTAGTTAATATAAGAATCATCAGCTATTTGAATTCACAAACACCTCTTGAAAAAAGAGCAAAGCTACACACATGATGAAGACTAGCTACATATTAGTACTTCTGGGACAAAAAGTGTAAATGTGAACAGTATTAATTTTTTTCTTAGGAGATTGTTGTCAATTCACAAGTGAATTGAATGACGAGTCGTGTGAGGCAAAAATAAATTCACAACTAACGTAGAGGCAAAAAAATCTTAGGAAGAAAATAGGTTCATCACTCTCTTTGACTTTGATACCAATTGATGTATAACAAGATTGAAGAAAGGAATAAAGGGGATAAACATAAGATAATTAGGGAAAAAACCATTAGCACAATGCTTAAAACCAACAATAATTAATCATTCAATATAGGAAAAACTTGAATGGATTACTTTGCTTATATTTAGGACTAAAGGAAACCATATTTCTTGGAGACCAAGTAAAATTTTAATTTAAAAAGGAAACAAAATCTCTAAGAGTCCCGCTATGAATTGTGAAAATCTTCTGTCGAATTACAATTGCGAAGTATATCAATACATGGAATTGGGAAGGATTAAATGGTTGGCCTACTATATCAATTTTATTGTTAAAATATTACCAACTACAATTATCAACGTAACTCGCAACAAAAAAATCGAGATATCGCAAGGTGTATCATTTTCCAATCTCTAAAGTATCTACTACTATTCCAGAACAATATACCAGTATAATTAGATATATATCTTAATATTATCTACTAAAATTAACTGTTTAAATTTAATGCATCCATAAACAATAATATAAAATTATCAACTAATAATATTTTGATTCTCATATTTCAAACTTCATCACTCTCCATCCACTAGAAAAAGCTCGTCCTCGAGTTTTGTAGTGTGGAAGAATGAGGAATCACGATGTGCAAGATGTCCTCGGACAAAGGTTAACATTAGGTTGAACACATTTTTATTCTTGAACAAAAAACGGAGGATAATAGAGTTTTCAGGCTTCCACGTAACGTTTCTTTAAAAGTTCAAGGCTTTGCTTAACCTATTATGACTTGTACAGCAGTATCTCGAACTAAAACATCAAATAAACCTTTTAAGTAGCTCGCATTGAAAAAAACAATTTCCGCTCAAGTTGCCCAAACTCTAGAACTTCTCAGAGGCTTTTTTGTCAAATCAAAAAGTGTAGGGTACATATCAGAATAAAAAATGTTTAGGACCAAGCTTTAACCTAATAAAGTTCAAGGGTTATCGGCATTCTATCCCTACCCTAGTCCTTGCTCCTCAAAAGTCTTTCTTCAACGTCAGAGTTTGATCGAGAAACCAACAACTAAAAAGTTTAAATAGTTTATGAAAGGGGATTGATATTTCCACAAGTAAATATGATAGTTGCACAAGATCCCTCCTCTCACATGAACAGTAAATGGGTCTCACACTCATGTAAGAGGTTTTGTGAAAATAAAAATATCAATTCCCTTTATGAAACTGCAAAGGACCAAACTGCACCTTATCAATTTAATTACTGTTGCAACAGAAGGTAACCCTTTTTTTTTTTGCAAGCACACATAAGACTACCCTCACAACCAAGTTGCTGCGATTATGCTACCTACAGTGCTTTTTGACAATGACGGCATGGATCTCTGACAACAGCGATGAGGGTTACCGACGGCGACGTAACTGCTGTCTTTTTCTTCTCCCTCTGCTTCGCACAGGCAGATCTCACACCTAGTTTTTTTTTCAATTTCTATGTTGTGATGAGCTGTATAGTTTTGGAAGGTCGGGTTTGATACCAATTGATGTATGACTAAACGAAAGGAAGGACTAAATGGGATTAAAATAATATAATTAGGCTAAAAGTTACAAGCACAAGGCTTAAAATCAATAATAACCAATTATTTAATATATATAAATTTTGTATGGGTGTGCATTACCCAAGTAAAATCTTATTTAAAAAGGAAACAAAATCTTTTATAACTATCTATTATACTATTCTAGAATATCTTAATAGTATCCTAATATTATCTATTAATAACATCTAATGCATCTATAAACAATAATACAGAATAATTAATATTTTGATTATCATACTCCCATCCTCATTAGGTGGGCACAGTTGATTGATGCATCATACTTAAACCGGATTCATTAATTTAATAATATAATATACGGCCAATAATTTAACTTAACAAATAAATTAATTTCATAATTAATAGGTTTGACTTCAATTCGTACCTACACTTCTTAATGGCTGAAACTAGCTCCCTTGACCAAAACTGTGCATGCAGTTAAATAAATCTATGGTGGGTTTTCTTTTTTAAATAGCTTTTGCTTTTGCTTTTATACTAGATCCTACGCGTTTGTTTTACATTTAATCACATGTGAATATTGATCTTGTAACAACATATGCTTTCTAAGACAGAATCTTCAAGAGTTGTAAATCTCAATAATATTCTATCATAAAACTTTCTATATGCTACGCTATCGCACCACTAGAGGGGCTTTATATGCACACCAAAACCATACCCCCTACGACAAGAATCTATGCTTTCACACTTTTCAGAAGAAGAAGGAAGAAGAGGTAGAAAATAGAAAAGTAATTGAGAGATTTGGAGATCTAGCAGAGAAATAGGGAGAAATTCCAATGAGAGAATTCTTTTATAAGGAGAAATAAATGTTCATAACGAACTTCATAACCATAACAAGTGAATTTATAGACCACCTTAACCAACTTTGTTAACCTCACCAACAACTTTACTTGCTCTCTTATTTAGTTAATTATCCAACTCCTGGACAATCAGCATACTTAGTGTGACAGTTTATTTATTCCCAAATGTGAGCAAAACGATACGGAAGATAAAGTTGTATGGAGAGGAGCGAAGAACGTGTACATCATGATTAACCTAGTATTCACTCTCTTTCTAGGAAGGAAGCTCCTCATTAGACAGCCAACTAAAAGGTACAAATTCTGAAAAACAGTTAAGGCATATGTTATTCTCTCTTATTGGTCCTGTGCGTGTAATCCCAAAGTAAGAAAGTTCTTAGTCTCTGTAAAGTACAAACAGTGGTAATGAATCTATAATGTCTTAATCTTAATGCACATGGAGTAGAAAGAAAAATAGGGAAAACTTCTTTTTACAGCACATGCTACTCCGACATGAGGAGTCCATGCAGTCAGTAGGTTCTTTATGGCAACAAGTGGATGCTATATTCATGACAAGAAGATAAATACCCATTGTTATACAGCACGCGTACAAAGGATTTCGCCCCTGTTTTGTGCTTTCTTATTACTTTTACTCATCAAGAAGGAAAAATGGAAATAAGGAAATACTCCAATTACACCCTAGCTTTCCCACATAGTTTACAAACTCAGAAATGCTGTGAACCATTTATAGCTTAATATTAGAGCAAAGAAATAAAAGAAAGATTAAGTTATTATTAGCTGTTCGCCAACAAAACATGCTACAAAAAGAGAAAATTTACCTTAGGTACGGGAGCAATTGTGCGTCGATGTCTAATAGAAAATCCGAATCTCGCAAGCTTAAGTATCACTGGCTGGCCATCTTCCGGATGTTTTCCCTAATATAAATTCCAAAAAAATTAATTTGCTAATAATAAAAATCTAATAAAGTTGCAAAATTTCGATGGAGATGTACCAATGTTACAGGGTACCGCAGCAGTTCAAGAGCTTCTTCCAGGGTGATAGATGCCACTTCCTTTCTCTGAAATAATAAATGATTACATATTTACCTTTGAATAATAAGTAGTAAACTAAAGTAGGGAAATTTGTAGTTGTTTGCTACACATATTTGAGATTAAACATTTAACTACTTTTCAATTCAAAAGAGAAATTTAGTAGAAAACAGAAATAATACAAGGAGTAAGGTAAAAAAGTCCACAGAAAAAGAGACAGAATGTGGAAGAAAATACTAAGGGCCTAGACACAATATTCCAATAACTGTGTATGTCAAATAATTATCTCTCTAAAAGCACTACTTGGCCTTGGCCAAAGACAACTACCTCTTCGTGCAAGGCAAGGGAAGAAAATTGTCTCTAAAGATTATACTAATCCTACTAATCAAATAAATATCCTAACAGTCCTCTCAGTCTATGGTCCCAAAAGAAGGGCAAAACATGCACAGACCTTGACAAGGACTAACCATCCCTGTTCTGCTAAACCCCTCAAAAAGCAAAACCATTGCATCCTTCACCAAAAGCCCCAACAAAGAACTTCAAAGCTTCCTTGTAACAGTACATTGAAAAAATAATGTTACCATATATGAATCACAACACTTCTTACACATCAAAAACAAATCTAAGAAAATTTGGACAGGAGTTTGTAAGACCCATGCATAGGGGTGGGCAAAATTTTCGGTTTTTTCGGTTTTTGGACGAACCGGACCGGTCCGAACCGACCGGTTCGGTATAAATATAAACCGGTCCGGTTCGGTATAAAAAAACCGGTATATACCGGTTTTTCGGTACCGGTTTCGGTCCGCCACTTTTATGGTTCGGTATATACCGAACCGAACCGGTATATACCGGTTTTCTATTTTTTATTATTATTAATAATTTATTAATAATAATAATAATAAAATATTGATTATAATAATAATAATATTAATAAAAATAATAATAATAATAATAAAAATAATAAAATATTAATAAAAATAATAAAATAATAGTAAAAATAATAAAATAATAATAAAAATAATAATTATATTAATTTTCGGTAAAAACCGGTACCGAACCGGTACCGCCGGTTCGGTAAACCGGTCCAACCGGTACCGGTATCGGTATCTAATTTAGACTGAATTCGGTAACCGGTTCGGTCCGGTTCGGACCGGTTCGGTCCGGTTAATTACCGGTGCCCACCCCTACCCATGCATCTGGTATGAATCATTAGTGTTCATCCAGTGGAGAAACGCAAATCAAACAAAACCTTAATCTTCAAAAGGACCTTAGTGTCAATCATGTCGTGCCAGGGGAGTTCATGTTAGAGGCGACAAAATTAATATATAATTTGAAGTATTTTGAACACAACCATGAAAAACGATAAATCAATCGCGTCAGGACCTTTAACACTAATACATGTTTATTCTAGGGCACCATGACAAGACAAGTATAACTCATCTAATAAACAGATCACCTTGACATAACACCATTTGTATAACTTCTGTGTGAACTAACTCAAAACTCGGTTTATGTATTTGACAATAAGTATGAAAAAAAAATTAAAAACTATAAAGAAAATAACATCGTTCAAAATTATTTTCAACCCAACGACGGTGTTTAAAATAATTATCATCTACATTTTGAAAAATAATTAATATTAAAGTATACTGATGTCAAGCATATACTGAGAAGTTCAAGGATTTACAGTTGACCAGGAAATTATGCTCCAAATGCCAAAAAATACTTTATGGATGGGAAGGAAGTCTTTACATACTTGGGAAACCGAAGCTCGTTTAGGCAAGTATCCCTTTCTGTCTTCACCAAGTTGAACATAGTATCCATAGGGACCATTCTTCAAGAGAATCTGGAAGAAAAAATTGTCAAATGACATACAAAACCAAGATGCAAAAATTTGAGTTATTCTATTCCCATAATCAACTGATACACAAGATTAAGTACGAACCTTTTCATCAGAATCAGGATTTAGACCTAAGACCTTCGGTTCCTCCACATTCTTGCTGTTCTCAGGATCATCTTCTTCATCGTCATCGTTGTATAATGTCTTAGCAATGTACCTGTACCATAATGTAAAATTAAAGTTATGTTCATAACTACCAAATAAAAAGAAATGACTTGTCATAAAAAGTTGTGTATACTAAATTCCACTAACTTGTCAATAGTATAATGGTAAACTAAACTACTTGAAGAGTAAAATTAGCTCCCTGCAATTGGGAAAATAAGAAAGAAAAAAATATATTTAAATGAGTCTCTTCTGATGCAGTTTTACCTCTTGAACCAGCATACTTATTTCGTTAAAACTTACTATGTGAAAGCAGACAATGTTTGGCACAAGCTATAGTCAAATTACTTACCGAACTCAAAGAAATGACTCCTGCAGAAAGCAACAGAATCTAAGCCATGAACAAGATAAATAAAATTCTAGTTTGGGTTTATGCCATGAAGTACAAGAGCTATTGCTCACATAGGCTACCAAAAAAAACTTTTATAAAAAAAGTAACCTAAATATGATGCTTATCAATTTAGGAAAGGAATGAAATCAGGGTTCAACATATATAAAGGTAATGGGATTTGTAGTAGTTTAAAACTATTAACTGGACATCTGAAACGACCAAGGATAAGGATATGCATGATTACAATGTGTGTGTGTGTGTGTGTGTGTGTATATATATATATATATATATATATATATATATATATATATATATATATAGGGAGTGATCCATAGCAAATGATTATTAAGAATACTATTCCAGCAAACGCATCACCCACCATCCAATATGAGATCTAACGGGCGAAATTAATGGGGATTAAAGCCCTTCTGCTACTACGAGTAGTGGCAGGCAAAAAAAATTAAGTACCTACCGCTACTCTTCCTAGCTGTATGAGTAATGTCCAAAATAACCCATTTAAATAGCTTCAATATATTTATTTATAATGTTATCTATATTAATTAAATTAAATTTTATTACAATATGGATTTTAAACTTTAAATAATCAAATTGTCACAATAATTAATAATGTTAAATTTTATTACTTAAGAAATTATATATACAAATAAATACATTCAATATAACTGACAATGTTAATTTAATTATTTAAGAAATTATTTATACAAATAAATACATTGAATATAATTGACACCTTCAAATTTTATTACTTAAGAAATTATTTATAAAAAATAAATACATTGAAGCCAGTTGACAATGTTAAATTTTATTACTTAATAAATTATTTATACAAATAAATACATTGAAGTTATTTAAATCTAACTAAAGTAGGGGTATTTATAATATTACTATATACAGCTACTAGCTAAGAGTAGCAACAGGTATTTAATTTTTTTTTACATGTCGCTAAGTCCCCATTAATCTCGTCCGTTAGATTTCGCATTGGACGGTGGGAGATGCGTTTGTTGAAATAGACTCCCATATATATATATAATTTGTGATAATTAATTCATAACACAAAATACTTGCATAGACTTTAATATTAAACTATTTTCCTACATTATAGACAACTAGATATTAATATCAAATTGTTTTTACTACAATATAGACACCTAAACAATAGAGGTTAACAAAGAGATGATAGGGTCCAAATCGACCAAGAGAGAAAACGACTTTTTGTGATGAGCTTTATGATGTGGTCTTTGTAGTACTCGTTTTTGTTTGGGTGATGAATTTAATATTATTATTACTTCTTCTGAACAGTGGAGGGTTTAGAGTATCTACAAGTATGAGAAAGTTTGACGAGTATATAAGGGGTTGAGCTTTAGGGATATTGTCGAATGCTCAGTTTACTTTAGGGGTGACCAAATATTTTGGTTGTTTCGGTTTTTGTCAAACCGAACCGGTCCGAACCGGCCAGTTCGGAACAAATGATGAACGGTACGATTTCGATAAATTAAACTGATAAATACCGAATTTTCGGTAATGGACAGGAAGGAGTTTGGCTCATTTGGTATATACCGAACCATGCCGGTTGTACCGGTTACATTAATAATGTTTAATTTTTATTCTCCTTTCACAGTTTCACATTCTCTCCATCTCAAACCTTTCTCTCTATCTCAGACCATCCTTGAACCTTTCTCTCCATCTCGAATTCACCGATCCATTCTCTCCCATCGGCTAAACATTTGATCCTACTATTGCATGATGGTGTTGGTCTACACGTGTCGTCGCCTCGAATCCCTCAACGGCTCCTCCAAAATCAACTCGTTTGGCGGTCTAGACTTCGTCATCTGGCCGTCGGCGCCATGATTGTCCTATCTCAAGCTAGGTCTTGCATCAGCTACCTCATCTTCGTAGCAACTACCTTAGAAAATATTTTCAATTTCTCAATTAACAATCCCAACCCCAAAATCTTGGGGTTTTCAGGTAAATCAATTCATATATCATATGGAAATATGGGGTTGTTTTTCTTTCCAATTGGGGTTAAACGAAAATCTAACACTGACCAATTTAGCCCCTCTGAGCATATATGGGGTTGTTTTCCTTTTGTTGTGTATTTTTATTTTTATTTTATTAATCGAGTTTTTTAAAGTCTGTGTTGGTATTTTATGTAGATTCGTAGAATGCATTCCATCTGTTTGATAAAAGAACCACATGAGAATGTCATTTGTTGTGCTTAAGCAACTGCTTCAACTTGAAGTACGTTTTAATAAAATATTACTCTGAGGTTACCAAGATTGTTTCTAAAGATGATGAAATTATGTATGTTGATTTTGAAGGTGAATTCCCATTTTGGGATGCCTCGAGAGGGAAAAGCCCCTGTTTTGCAAGCATTTGGAGGATTCTCTGTTTTCTTCTATGGTTTAGGTGTGGCAATTTATGCTTTTGCAAGGATTGGTATAATATTACCATTAAATTAAATGACAAATAAATCCAACCAGTACAAAATTAGATAAAAATCGGTACCGTATCGATTCTGAACGGGCTAACCGGTTAAGTATATCGGTCCAACCGGTATCGGTACCCAATTTTGGTAGGCACTCAATAACCGGTACGGTCCGGTTAATTACCGATGAACAGGTCGAGTTTACTTGGTCCGTCTCAAGTGAGCATTCCGTCACAACTCGTATTGATCGCTTCTTATTCGTTAATAAGCATTTCCTAAATTGGGTCAATATGTTCTTCCTCAAGTAGTTTCTGATCATTTTTGGATTGTTTGAGAGTCTAGTTTTGGCAACTTTTCGATATGAGAATATGTGGATATCTCCTCTAGGCTTTTCTGAGTTGAAGAAGACTTGGTGGAAGGAGTGTGCGTCATGGGGCGTGGTTATATGTATGAGGAAATTGAGGAATGTGAAACTTAAAGTTGAATGAATGGAAGAGTCGGGTGTTTGAGAATGTGCGAGATAAGAAGATTTTGGTCCTAATGGAGGTGGGGGAGATTGATAGGCTTGAAGAGGCTGAGGTGTGTGTCCTGTCATCCAAGGTTTTACTATGCAATGCGAGCTCGATTACATAATGAGTTTGAGGGGGTGGTTGAGGAAGGAAATAAATTCTAGACAGAATGATAAAATTAAGTGGATTGTGGATAGAGAATGTAATTCTAAACTTTTTCATAAGGTTCTAGTGGAAGTAAGGGTTTGAAGTTTTATAAAGGAGCTTAAATTAGAGTTTTATAGATTGTTAAAAATACGAGTTTAATTGTTGAGGAGATCACAAGATTCTATAAGAAGCTTTTTTAGGATATCACAAGGTTCTATAAGAAGTTTTGAGGAGGATGTTGAGATGAGACCTGTGGTTGAATGGTTGGAGTAGAATCCCATTACGAGGGAGAGAAGTTGTTAAAATTGAATAGAATATTTCATTCAATTAATTTTCTCATTTACATAGGTTGATATATATATATACATACACAAGCATCCTAATTACAATTATGGTAATTCATAGATTACAATAATGTGTACACATTGATTATGAAAACTACAATTATGGAATATCTTCTAACACTCGCACTCAAGTTGGTTTATAGATGTCTCGCATACCCAACTTGAAACATAATGGATGAAACATCTTACTACTAAGACCCTTAGTCAAAATATTAGCAAGTTGATGTTCTGTTTTGACGAAAGGTAAGCAAATAAGATCACTAGTTAACTTTTCTTTGATGAAGTGCCTGTCAATCTCAATGTGATTTGTTCTATCGTGTTGTACGGAGTCGTTTGCAATACTAATTGTTTCTTTATTATCACAAAACAACTGCATAGGCCTTTTAGTTGTAACACCCAAATCTTCTAGCAAGGTTCGAAGCCACATTAGCTCACATATACCCAAGGCGATATCTTGATATTTAGCCTCAGCACTGGATCTTGCCACCACGAATTGTTTCTTACTGCGCCAAGTAACAAGATTACCTCCAACAAATGAACAGTAGAACGGTGATCCTCTATAAAGCCAACCCAATCTGAGTCGGAAAAAACTTCAACTCATATGACAATGTGGTGCGAACAATAAACCTTTTCCAGGAGCAGACTTGAGATACCTTAGAATTTTGTACAGTTTCCATGTGACAATGTCGAGGGTCAAGCATATACTAACTCACTATTCCCACAGCATAAGATATATCGGGTCTAGTATAAGAAAGGCATATCAATCATCCAACCAAACGTTGATATCTTTCTCTATCAACTGTAGGTTATGTGCCACCTACAGATGATGATTAACTACAATAGGAGAATCAGCAGGCTTACATACCAACTTGTCAGTTTCTGTTAAAAGATCAAGAACATACTTCCTTTGAGATAGAAAAATCTCACTGGAAGATCTTGCAACTTCAATGCCAAGGAAATATTTCAAAGAAGCAAAATCTTTAATCTCAAACTCTTTGCCTAGATTCGCTTTGAGATTAACCCTCTTTTCTCTATGATCCCGTCACACGATAAGAATGGTAGTCTTACCTTTTATCTGTTTAACAAATAGAGTATGATCTGCTCACTCTGTTTGTACCCAAATCTTATCATTGCTTTGTGAAATCTACCAAACCAGGCTCTGGGAGATTGCTGCAAACCATATAAAGCCTTTCACAGTTTACACACCTTACCCTTGGTGACAGATGAAGCAAAACCATAGTGTATTTCCATGTATACTTCCTCCTCCAAGTCGTCATGAAAAAACGCATTTTTCACATCCAATTGCTAAAGATCCCAACCAAAGTTTACTACACATAATTCCATAAGTCGCCACATGAGCAAATGTGTCCAGGTAATTAATTCCATAAGTTTGAGTATATCCTCTTGCAACTAGCCTGGCTTTGGCTTTAAGTCTCTTAACTGTCCCATTTGGCTTCTGTTTGACTGTATACTCATTTGCAATCAACTGGTTTTTTCCCGTAAGGAAGATAAACTAGTTCTCATGTATCATTCGGTTTCAGGGCATTCATCTCCTCTATCATAGCCTATTTCCAATTCTCATCACTAATTGCTTATCTCCACCCCCGAGGTACAGATATTGAAGACAAGGAAGAAACAAAGAAGTGGTGGGATGCAGATAATTTATTATAGGCCAAGAAATTAGAGATAGGATGTTGAGTACAAGTTCTAACCCCTTTTCTAAGAGCAATAGGAATGTCAGTATCATCAGAAGAACAAGTAAGATTAGAATTCTCACCATTAGCATTATCAAGACTAGGTTTTGAGCAGGGTTGGTGGTGGATAAATGGTGACCTTATTCTTGCCTATTCGAACATAAATTCTCAACTCAGGCTCATTATGTCTGGAATATGACTCTTGTAACTAACTCCCACTGTGTAGAATTATCAGAAACAACAGGTACAGAAGATGGTATAATAGAACTTGTAATGACAGCCTCAGGAGGAAGCTTCTCCTCATCAATAACATCCTCCCCATGAGGAGAAGGTGAAGACTAAAAAGGTTCTAATTCTCAAAAAATTACATCACGAGTGACAAAGACTTTGTGTGAAGGAGAATAATAACATTTATAACTTTTTTGGGTTGGAGAATAACCAATGAAAACACACGGAAAAGACTTGGGATCTAATTTTTCCCGAGTAGGAGATTTATCATGAACATAGCGCGCACAACAAAAAATGTGAGGTGAAGGAAGACTTGTCGTGTGTTGGAGAAAAGAGATTGAACTTATGTTCCCAACAATTCTAGAAGTCAATTTATCAGAAATGCAGCAGTCAGAACATCTCCCCATAGAAATTTAGGGGTGCTGATAATGAACATAAGAGTGCGGCCTACCTCTATTAAGTGTCGATTTTTTCTTTCAGTTACTCCATTATGTTATTGAGTTTTGACACAGGAGGTTTGAAAAATAATGTCATGCTGAGAGAGATAAGATGCAAAAGCATTATTATTACTATATTCATGACCATTATCACTATGAAAAATCTTTACTTTAGCTTCAAAATTGGGTTTAAATCATTTTATGAAATTCGTGAAAACAATCAAACTCCTCATCTTTGGAACGAATAAGATAAATCCAAGTGACACAAAAATGACAATCAATAAAGCTAACAAACCACCTATGACCAGAACGGGAAACAACCCGAAAGGGTCCCCATACATCAGTATTTATAATAGCAAAAGATTCAGAATGTCAACTGTTAATAGCAGAATAAACAGAACATTTGTGTTTCCCCAATTCACATGGTTCACACAAAAACTGAATTTTATTACATAATTTACATTGTTTAGCTAAAGATGGAAACAAAGACTAATATGGAAAAAGAGGGATGTCCCAAACGTCGATGTCATTGATGAAGAGAAGTTGGGCTTGAGTCAGAAGTAAAGTAAAGAGTCTGAGTAGGGAACATCTAAATAATAGAGGCCACCAACTGCACTACGACTTCTAATCTTCTATCCCGTCACCAAGTCTTGGAAAACACAATGAGATGGAAAAAAAGGATACTGAACAATGTAAGGATTCAAAAAGACGTTGAATAGATAACAAATTTGCAGTGAATGAAGGAATATAGAGAACAAATGATAATGTCAATGTAAGGATTCAAGCCTTGTTGTTTCATTCCATTGTTCTGAACCTTATTGCTAGCACCACTTTGTTCTGCCATAAAATAGTATTAAGAGAGAGATACAATTTATACCAAGGAGAATAAACTTTCCAAATGATATCAAAGGGATTGTACAACACTCCGAAACACAGGATAGGCAGGCAAAGCACGAACAAAACTGTTAACCAACTCAGTTCTTTAACAGCGACTATTTGCGAAAAACAAACACTGTTAACAAAGGTTTGTGAAAAAAAACTCAACCAAACAACTTATGTCCACTGTAGATAGCAAGAGGCGAGAATCGATCACCCTGGAAAAACCCACGTCAGAAAAGGTTGCCGAAAAAAACTCACGCGCCGGCCAATGATGGCACTTGGCGTCGGCGGCAGGCGAGTGGAGCGGCACGTGAGGGCACGTGCGGCAGTGGGTCGAAAAATTGAAACCTCCGGTATAATCGCCCAGCAACAAGTACTCCAATTATGATCTCAATTCCTCTATATACAATTGTTCAACTAGTTTTCTAATAGAAACTATGAACGGCAGTGGAAAAAGGAAGAAAAGAAGAGGAAAGAACTTTTGATAAAGGATCAAGCTTTGATACCATGTTAAAACTGAATAGAATATTTTATTGAATGAATTTTCACTATTACATAGGTTGATATATATATATATACACAAGTATCCTAATTACAATTATGGTAATTCCTAAGTTACAGTAATGCGTACACATTGATTATGGAAACTACAATCATGGAATATCTTCTAACAGAAGTGTCCGGTTACAAAGGCCTTTTGAGGAGGAAGAACTTAGGAGGATTGTGTTAAAAGGAGGTGGCAATACATGTGAGGACAAATATCTCTGAGTAGACTATTACATTAATCTAACGTGTAGTGTAACCACAAATTTATTGAGGTTACCTTTTAGACCACCTTATTTAAGAATAGTTCATCCAACCTCACAGTTCTTAGTTCATCTTAGTTCAGGAACTGAGAATTGATAAAATCCTAGGAAGTAGATTAAGATAGGTAATTATCCTGGTAAATTTTCTTACACAAAAAAAATACAAATTGAGTGCCATGAGCTATTCATGTCATGTGTAAAAGCTGCTTCGAAATACACACACACTCACCCCACAGTAAGATCATTAACTAAACGTATTTCAACAGAAAATGAAAAGAACCCAAGTAATGCAGTCATACTCACTTGCATCTCGGATGCTGATCGCAACCTATAAAATAGCCTGCACCAAACCTACTGACTTTGAAAATCAAAGTTCCCTCCTTACAACTTGGGCATGTCCTACTTTTATTGGGGAGAGAGGCAAACAAAAAATCCCCAAACTTCTCCTCCAACATCTTCTCCACTTCATGAATATGCACAGTACCAGTAAGCTCACAGTACTTGCTAAACCTTGTCCAATAATCTTTGAGGAGGCCTTTCCATTCAGTCAACCCAGCAGAAACATTATCAAGCTCAGTCTCCATATCAGCTGTGAAACTATAATCAGTCACCTCAGAGAAGTGATGGGAAAGAAATGCTGATACCATGCGACCTCGAAATTCTGGATATAAAATTCGGCTTTTTATTGTCACATATTTCCTATCCTCTAGAACTTTCATTGTAGTTGCATAAGTAGAAGGTCTACCAATTCCAAGCTCCTCCAGATTTTTAACCAGTGACCCTTCGGAGAAGCGCAGTGGAGGCTTAGTATGGTGCTGCTTGAGCTCAATTTTACCTAGATATAGTGGATCCCCAGACTTCAAATTACTGAGGACCCCAAAAACATCAGCACGCTCATTCCCTTCATTATCATTATATCTGATTGCTTTAGTTTCCACATCCTCATACACAGCCTGGTACCCAGGAAACTCTATTCTTGAGCATGCAGATCGGAAAATGATGGACCGATCAGCATTCTCAATATCAATTTGTATTTGATCGATCATAGCAGGTTCCATTTGACATGCCACTGTACGAGACCAAATTAGAGTGTACAGTTTCAAAGAATCTTCATCAAGTATTCCAACCAGATTAGAGGGAACTCTACTAATATCAGTCGGTCTAATAGCTTCATGGGCCTCTTGAGCATTTTTCACCTTCTTAAAATATTTGCGAGAACTCTCTGATGTAAAACTATTTCCATACCTTTCTCTAACATAATAGCAAATATTTTTGCAAGCTTCATTAGAAATGTGTAAGCCATCTGTTCTGATGTATGTTATCAATCCTGCTGAGTTGCCATCAGGTAATTGAACCCCTTCATACAGTTTCTGCGCGAGTTTCATTGTATATGTAGCAGGAAAATGTAATTTACTTGCAGCATCTTGCTGAAGTGATGATGTTATATATGGAGTGGGAGGATTTTTCCGCATTTTGGTTCTTTTAGAGCTGCTCACTTCAAAATCTGAAGCCTCAGTTTTCCTTTGAATATCATTTGCCTTTGTATGAGAACTAATCGAAAGCTGGCTCAATTTTTTGGATTGAAAATGGGTCAAGTACGATGAAATAGAGTAGTTGTTCACTACTGATCCCAATCCCTTTTCATTAAACTCGACATCAACTGTCCAATACTCTTGTGGTTTAAATTCATCAATTTCCATTTCTCTATCACATATAAGAGAAAGAGCAGCAGATTGGACTCGACCAGCTGACTGGCAACCAGGTAACTTTCTCCACAATAAAGGTGAAATGTTGAACCCAATTAAATAATCAAGAGCACGTCGGGCAAGATATGCATGAACCAAATTCACATCGATCTCTCTCGGAGCCAACAGGGCATTTTTTATGGATGATTCAGTTATTTCATTAAAGACAACCCTCGCTAAATTGATATCTTCACGTAAAGCATCTTGTTGCTTCAGCATCTCAATGATGTGCCAAGCAATAGCCTCTCCTTCGCGATCAGGGTCGGATGCAAGGATAAGATTTTCTGCTCTGAGGAACAAGAAAGAATAAAATGAGTAAAGGAACAGAAAATTATATCAAGCAGATCTGAATACAACAAGAGCAAAACTCTTATACACAAGGCATAACCAAATTTACCAGATACTCCTATTCAACTAGTGAACAATGTACTTACTCTTACGTACCAATACTCTAAAATTTATCGTACCGAAGTATTAATTTATTTTTGGAATATAATTGCACAAATTTCAATATTCCAACTCATTGTTGAATGCTCAAATATCACTAATCAACTTGTCGATGTAACTAAAAATGTTCTAACAAACTTGGTTTTATTACATTTAGTTTCTAAGAAAACTCCTAACTATAAGCACTAATATAAAGCAACCCTAGCGTACCGAATTTTAGTCAATGGATAGTTTCACGTTCCCGCATCGATTCCACGAAGTGAACCGCTGATGAGTGAGTTTTATACACATGAATTGAGTGCGTTTGAGCTTAATCTTTTGGATGTTTTTAAGTGTTTGTGCTTATTTATGCATGTTTTACGTGATTTTGTAGGAATTGGGACAAAAGTTACTTGGATCGACGTTTGGAGTGGCTAGATTCGCGTTTTCGGCTTGCCATTTACACAGCAGTCACTTCAGAGCCAATTTGAGTATTGCTCTGGACCTTATTTCGAAAAACTTAAAGAATGAAAGTTGCAGATCTATGTCTCCTCTTTCTGGAACATCTTAAATCATTGAAATCGGAGTTCGGACGAAGAAGTTATGGTCATTTTCCCAAAGGACGTCGAAGCAGAAAATTTACAAAAAAAGGACCAGCGCCGGGGCTCCCAAACAAGGCCTATTCCCAGCGTCGGGGTGTTAGGAGGCAGTGTGCCAGCGCCGGGGCGTTGGGGAAGAGATTGGTAAGGCTTGGACTCGTTTTGGGACGAATTTTGACATTTTTCTGACTTCAAATAGGATTGGATTTGTTCCTAAGCTAAAAATTGGACTTGTAACCTATAAATACATGATGTGAGACATAAAATAAAAGGGGATTACATAAATTAGATTAGAGATACACTTCATTAGATTAGAACATAACCCTAGTTTTTATTAGTTTTGGAGAATGAAGAAACTTGGAGACAATTGAAGAAAAAGAGCATGAGCTTGAGGAAGATGCAGATTTGCTGACAACAGATTTATTCTTCACTATAATCTTACTTTTATCTTTTAATGCCTATTCAATTGTGAATTCTTTGTTTTAATTCATTAATCATGAACTAACTCTTTTATTAAGACTACAATTGAACATTTTATGTCTATGAATTAATTATTTGATTTATTCCAAGTATTTATGTCAAGGTGAATTGTTTATCATGTTTTGTGCTTATTGATTAATTATTTGATCAGTAATTACCTTGTTACTCTAGAAGGATTCGGGAGAGGAGAGCTAGGGTTAGAACTGTGCATGATAACATATGACTTAGTTATTTGCATGACGAATAATTAGGTTCGTGAATTGAATGGAAATATATGTTCACCGCATGTAACACATAAGGAATTGGATTTGAAAGAGTGTAATTCAATTGTTTTGCATAAGAATATAGCAAGATTAATTTGGATTAAATAGAAGTCAATTGATCTCTTGGAAAAGGACTTTTGGCATTTGAGAATTCTTGTTAAAAATTTAGTAGGCATAATAATTGGGATAATTGGATAATTGATTTATAGTTCATAATTGGAGATATTGAAGTCTTGATCTTTATTTATCAGAATTCATTCGTTAAAATCTTAGTTTTATTTTATTTGATTTATTTTAGGATAATCTATTTTATTTGCTTAATTTAGTTTTATTATTTGGAAAAATCACACTTTATGGTTGTTTAAATAAAATTGGATTGATATAGTACTAGTAGTTGGAATTTATTGATTAGAATTCTCTGTGGGTTCGACACTCTATCTTATCACTTTATTACTTGTTGACCGTGTATACTTGCACGTTTGTTTTGATTGTTAAATCGACCAACAAGTTTTTGGCGCCGCTGCCGGGGAATTCTTTATTAATATTAATTCCATATTAGTTATAATCAATTCGGTCTTAATTTAAACGTTATTTATTTTTCTTCTTGTATTTACAGGAATTCTTTGCGAGTATATGCACACTAGATCAAGGGCTAAAAAGGAACTTTTTCCTTATACAGACAATATCGAAAGGAAGTTCCGGAAATTACAGTTGACTAGTGCAGTGTCACCTGAGGAAGAAAACCTGGCAGAACAGGAAATACCAATGAACTTGGCAGGGGAAGAACAAAAATCACTTGGGAATTATGTCATGCCGAATGTGATATTTTGTGATGGATTGCACGCGCCTACAAAAGCCAGTATTGACGCAACAGCAAGTGGAGCGATCATGGCTAAAAACTGTGATGGATTGCACGTTTGTTTTGATTGTGAAATCGAACAACAAGTTTTTGGCGCCGCTGCAAGGGAATTCTTTATTAATATTAATTCCATATTAGTTATAATCAATTCGGTGTTAATTTAAACGTTATTTATTTTTCTTCTTGTATTTGCAGGAATTCTTTGCGAGTATATGCACACTAGATCAAGGGTTAAAAAGGAACTTTTTCCTTATACAGACGATATCGAAAGGAAGTTCCAGAAATTACAGTTGACTAGTGCAGTGTCACCTGAGGAAGAAAACCTGGCAGAACAGGAAATACCAGTGAACATGGCAGGAGAAGAACAAAAATCACTTGGGGATTATGTCATGTCGAATGTGATATTTTGTGATGGATTGCACGCGCCTACAAGAGCCAGTATTGACGCAGCAGCAGGTGGAGCGATCATGGCTAAAAACTTTGACGAGGCTTATCAACTTCTAGAAACGATGGCCAACAACAACTATCAGTGGCCCATGACTAGGTCTAATCCTCCGAAAACACCGGGAAAGTTTGAAGTGGATCCAATGACAATATTGGCAGCACAGGTGTCCGCAATAGCAAAGAAAATGGAAACATGGAGTCCACCATCCACACAGCAAGTAGCAATGGTTTGTGAATTATGTGCTGGGGGTCATGCTACAGATCAATGTACCATAAATTCTGAATCAGCACAATTCGTAGGGAGCTATAATCGATCTACCCAACCTTACCCGAATCAAAACGCATATAATCCGGGTTGGAGAAATCATCCGTGGTTTTCATAGAGTAACAATCAGGCTTAAGCACCTAGACAACAAAACACATCCGGATTTCAAAATCAGACTCAACAACAACCAGAAAGGAAACCAGGTTGGGAGGAAACCTTGAAAAAATTCATTAGAGCTACTGACAAAAAGATCGAGGAACAAGACAAGATATTGAATCAAGTAGATTAAAACAGTTACTTTTTTAATTTTTATTGGGAGGCAACCCAAGTTTAATTTTTATTTTTAGTTTTTATTAGGTTTTATATTAGTAGTTTTGAATTTGCATTTATTTATAATTTAATAAAATTGTTTCTATTATGGTTTACAGGTTATTCAAGTCAAATTCAAGTGTGGTGCCCAATTTATTCCATGTGCCAACTTAGCGGACAAGGAGGAAGATTGTTATATTTTCAGGGAAGTCCTCAGCTTTACTTTTTTCTATTTCAGTCATTGAGGACAATGTCTAATTTAAGTTTGGGGGCATTTTAGTGTCGTACTGCATATAGTTAGTTATTTGCATTGTAGTTCGTTATTTTTGTGTTAGCATTGTTTTTTTTAGGTTGCATATAATACATGGTAGTTAATTGCATATGCATACATAGGTTATATTAGTATGAGTTCGTGTAGTATAATTGCATTTTTATTTTTATTTTTTTTGGATGAATCTGTGCAATTAGTTGGTGTGGTCTTAGCTCGGCCTATGATAAGATTGGTATTAATTGATAACTTGAACAGTGTTGATAATTGATAATGAGTTCTAATTTTAAACATGAAGAAAATCTGAGCCTGTCTAAAACTTATGTAATCGGTTAGCACTTAAAGTTTAACTGTTTTAATCTACTTGATTCAAGGATTTCATAATTTGTTTTTGAGGGAAAATCTTGGTTAAAATTTAAGGAAATTAGTGAACTGGCGGTAAAGGTTAGAATGACGTAAAAGCTTGAGTTTGGGGGAATCTATGGGATATATATATACAAAATGAAAATGAAAAAAAAAAGAAAATGAAAAAAAGAAATGATGAAAAGAAAAAAAAATAGAAAATCCAGAAAAAAAAAATGAATAAACACCGTGGCATGCTTGTCTAGTTTTGTGGCCTTCGCTACTTGAGTAAATAAGCTCGAGGGGATTGTCTTTTTACACCTAGCGCCCTAAGGTCTTAATGGCTTGGGAGTCGTTGGTCGAAAGCTCGTTAAGATAGCACTGAAAAGCCTAAGGGAATAAGACATTGCACAACCATGAGAAAAATAAGAAAATGAATAAAACGCGAGAAAGAGCAAAAATGCCCTCGTGGTTGAATAAAGGTATAAATAAATCCTATATTTACCCTTAGACTTGGTAATTGCTTAGTTTTAACTGGAGTTGTCATGTTCGCAAAAGTAATTGAATTGGAACTGAAATTTTCCTTCTAAGAAGTTTGTTATGTGATTATCTTGAACTGTGGTTGGTTAGAATGGTTAACAAGCACACACACACATGGGTGATGACTGGTTTGGATTGACTAATTGGTTAGAGTTATGGATTTTGACTTGATTGGATATATTGTTTGAGTATCAATGGTATCTTTGAGGCCTGTTGCTATATATCATACTGATTTATTACTGGGTTCGTAGGTATATTAGGAAGTACATCATGCATATGCATTCATGTAGTTTAGTTCGGTTGTTTATTTTTAGTTCTTTTGTATTTTTGCTTGAGGACAAGCAAATGTTTAAGTTTGGAGGTATTTGATGAGTGAGTTTTATACACATGAATTGAGTGCGTTTGAGCTTAATCTTTTGGATGTTTTTAAGTGTTTGTGTCTATTTATGCATGTTTTATGTTGTTTTGTAAGAATTGGGACAAAAGTTACTTGGATCGACGTTTGGGGTGGCTAGATTCGCGTTTTCGGCTTGCCATTTACACAGCAGTCACTTCAGAGCCAATTTGAGTATTGCTCTGGACCTTATTTCGAAAAACTTAGAGAATGAAATTGCAGATCTACGTCTCCTCTTTCTGGAACATCTTGAATCATCGAAATCGGAGTTTGGACGAAGAAGTTATGGCAATTTTCCCAAAGGGCGTCGGAGCAGAAAATTTACAAAAAAGGGACCAGCGTCGGGGCTCCCAAACAAGACCTATTCCAAGCGTCGAGGCGCTAGGAGGCAATGTGCCAGCGCCGGGGCGCTGGGGAAGAGATTGGTGAGGCTTGGACGCGTTTTGGGTCGAATTTTGACACTTTTTTGACTCCAAATAGGATTGGGTTTGTTCCTAAGCTAAAAAATGGACTTGTAACCTATAAATACATGATGTGAGGCATAGAATAAAAGGGGATTACATAAATTAAATTAAAGATACACTCCATTAGATTAGAACATAACCCTAGTTTTTATTAGTTTTGGAGATTGAAGAAACTTGGAGACCATTGAAGAAAAAGAGCAGGAGCTTGAGGAAGATGGAGATTTGCTGACAACAGATTTATTCTTCACTATAATCTTACTTTTATCTTTTAATGCCTATTCAATTGTGAATTCTTGGTTTTAATTCATTAATCATGAACTAACTCTTTTATTAAGACTACAATTGAACCTTTTATGTCTATGAATTAATTATTAGATTTATTCCAAGTATTTATGTCAAGGTGAATTGTTTATCATGTTTTGTGCTTATTGATTAATTATTTGATCAGTAATTACCTTGTTACTCTAGAAGAATTCGGGAGAGGAGATCTAGGGTTAGAACTGTGCATGATAACATATGACTTAGTTATTTGCATAACGAATAATTAGGTTCGTGAATTGAATGGAAATATCTGTTCACCGCATATAACACATAAGGAATTGGAATTGAAGGAGTTTAATTCAATTGTTTTGCATAGGAATATAGCAAGATTAATCTGGATTAAATAGAAGTCAATTGATCACTTGAAAAAGAACTTTTGGCATTTGAGAATTCATGTTAACAATTCAGTAGGCATAATAATTGGGATAATTGAATAATTGATTTATGGTTCATAATTGGGGATATTGAAGTCTTAATCTTTATTTATCTGAATTCTTTCGTTAGTTTTATTTTATTTGATTTATTTTAGGATAATCTATTTTATTTACTTAATTTAGTTTTATTATTTGGAAAAATCACACTTTATGGTTGTTTAAATAAAATTGGATTGATATAGTGCTAGTAGTTGGAATTTATTGATTAGAATTCTTTATGGGTTCGACACTCTATCTTATCACTTTATTACTTGTTGACCGTGTATACTTACACGTTTGTTTTGATTGTGAAATCGACCAACAACCGCGTTTCACATAACATTGGGAATAAGTCAGACTATAGGTTTTTGGACAGCTGACCAAGTGTAATGATACATACATACATACATACATAATTTTCGTAAATGATCAAATGAATCCTAGATACATCTATCCGTTATCATATAACAATAAATATTGATGGAGAACGAAAAGATAGCATACCCACTCAGTGCGTCCTTGATACTTTTCAAATGAGTCCAGGCAGCAGATGGAACCTCCCATACCATACTGAAGTCGTCATCAGGCCGCACAGAACCGGACCTTGCAGCCAAGTCCCGTACATGACCATAGCTAGGTAGAACTTCAAACTTGTCCCCAAGGTATCCCTGAATAACTTTTGCCTTTGTGACAGATTCCACCACCAGAACAGATTTACCACTAGGAGGATACAACTGACGTATTGCTCTTTTTCTATGAGGCTTAGGTATGACACTCATTTGTGGTTTGTGTTTACGTGGTGACTCTTTGCCAGATAAAACATTTGCTGCCTCAACAGATTTCAGAGAAGAACTAGATTCGTAGTTTGATTTTCCCTTTTTAGGTTGTTGTTTTGTTGAAAGAGAACTATCAAGCACTTCCATCAGGCCAGTCTCAGTTGAGGCTTTCTGAAAAACTATAGCGTTAGTCAATATAGCGTAACAAAAAATAGAAAGCTGATATTGTGTAAAGCTTTGCTAACCTCCGAATCTAGAGAAGATTGATTATTTTTTGGGATATCGACCTTCTTTGCTCGAGAAACTCTTTTTGAAACTTTTGGCTGAACTGCACCACTGGAGGTAGCATTAGCATCAGAAAATTGCTTTCGACTTCCGAGACTCCCAGACTGCTGCTTCAGTTTCCCTTTATTCTTGCTAGCATTCATTTTGATACCCTCAATAAGCTGGTCGCTTGAAGCAATCGTATCAACTTTTTCAATAGCTGATATTTTAGAGTTGGAAGCACCTTCTCCCATAGTTTGATTGGTCATATCAGCCCACACTCCACCTTTAAAATAATTTCCTTGAGGCAGTGACTTTGCATGCTTCTGGTGTTTATTAAAGACCTTGAAGGATGAAATATTCTCACCACTCCTTTCATCTCTGGAACCCAAATCACTATTTTTACTTGTTACTGCTTTTGGAACATGATAAAATGTCCTCTTAGCAAAAGCATGTCTATAAGGTCCACCACCATGTAATGACTTATTACTGAATATACTAAAGCATGTTGAAAGATTATGAAACCCAACTTTTAATTGGGCCTGAACATTCAAAATAGACCGAGACCCATTAACATGGCTTCCAAAAGGGTGATAAATTCGTTTAGACTTGAGTTTGGGATGATCAGCTGTTAATATGCAAGATACCCTATCATTTTTTAATCTGAGACTAGAAAAATTCTCGAATTTATCAGATCTTTCAAGTGGAGAATATCGAAAGTGTGTTCCTTTGCAACTCTGTAATGCCCTGTTCTGCAACTGTAACACCATCTCCACACAAAAAAAAATTAGAAAAAATTATATAGGAAAACAAAATACTAAAAGCACACGTAAAATAAAAACAAATAGACACGCATCCTCTCTCTTTTTTATAGTTTAATGATATATCATTTCTTCAATTGTAAAAGTTCCATTGTCAACTTCACATGTTTTGGCCTACAAGTGCAAATTACTCATTTTTCCAATATTCCAACAGTAATAATGTTACGTTTGGATTTCACGAATGGAATGGAGGAAGGAATGGAATCCTGCGAAAGTACATTTGCTGTTGTTCGCAGAAATCCTTTTATTTTCTTCTTTCTTTCCCATTATTTAATAAGTTTGTTGTTTGTAGTAATCCTATTCTAGCCATCATTATATTTATTAAATAAAATAATGCACATAATAAAAACAACTATATTATGAGGGCTGAATGGCACTTCTGTCCCTCCAAGTTGTCACCCACTTTTAAAGTCATCCCTAAAGTTTATTTTTCGACAATTGGATCCTTAAAGTGGCATTTTGTGTCAATTCCGTTCCATTTTTTCAATTTCAGTGCAACCCTCCCAAAAACTGATCCAACCCGGCCCATTTTATTAAGGGTAAATTTGTCTTTAACAATATTCGTAATACAAAATCAAAATTATATTTTAAACATACATATACCGTATATGTGCAGTATATATGTGTTTATTCATAAGTATTGCCAATATTAGAATATACAAATTAGAAATTAAAATAAAAGTAAACTAATTACTATTCAAAAAAAACAAAGCAAACTAATTACTATTAAAAAACAATTTCAAATTTCAAAAATATAATCCAAAATTTTGAAAAATTAATTATTATTTTTAATTTTGAAAATTGAAATTATTATGCATATAATGAAATAATTAAATCTAGGCTTAAATAGTAAATAAACATATTGTTGAAAAATTTAACACACTTCAATGTATAAAATTATTAATTATTTAAAATCAATAAAAACTTAACAAAACAAAAATCAGTTCATCTTCATCTACCATATCCCAGATCTCTCTTCATCCACCATATCCCTAACAAATTAATTTTGTCAATCAAAAACAAAACAAAAAATAATTCACCTTCTTCAACGAAATTCCAACACAAAAAAAAAATCAAAACCTTAGGATAATCAATCGCCACAAAAAATAATCCCATCTTCTAAAACAAATCTTTAGCTGGGCAATTAGATTTGGAAATTTGAAAGCAAATCAAAGCAAATTTTAGGGACGTACTTTGCTGTTAGGCAATTAGATTTTAGGAAATTAGATCTTGAAATGGATCCCTAGCAGGAGATGTTTTCTATACCGCAATCATCAGAGCTTCTACGGTGGCTATCGGGCCACTTGACTTTTCGATTAATCGGGATTGGGTTGAAAATGTTGGGAATCAATAGAAATTTGGTTCAATTCTTCGGAGCTCTAGATCTGCAGAGGGTTTGGTGAATAATTAGTTGATCTTGATGCTTCCATGCTTGATCTATTCAAGTGGTTGCTGTGAAAGATATGAGGCCGATGAAGGAGTTGAAGAAGGTGAGACGGATTTGGAGATTGAATGAGATGAAGAGTTCGTCTCTTTTGCACTCTAATTCATCAATTTGTTTTTCCTCCCTATTAAAAAAATCTTCATGAACCCAAATCCAAATCTTCATATATTTTTTTAAGTTTGAATTAGCTTTTTTTTTTTGAAATAGTTATTAGTTTTTTGTATCTTAATTTTTAATTTGTATATTTTAATATTGATAATATATATAATAATGATAAAGACATATTTTCCCTAAAATAAAATGGATCGGGTTGAATTTTAGGTGGGTTTTAGTGAAATTGGGGAGAAGGAACAGAATTGACACAAAATGCCACTTTAATGATCCAATTGACAAAAAATAAAATTTAGGATGAATTACAAGAGTTAATAATTATTTGATCAGCAAATTTGCAAGAACGGATGAAGTACATTTCTACAAGACTACATCCAAAAGGCACTAAAAATACCTAAACCCAGTCATTTTAAATCATCCAATTTGTTTGACCCCATTTTAGACGTTTTAAAACCTTCAAAAATAAAATTTTAAAAAAACTCTAATATCGAATTCTGTTCAAATATACAAATAAACACATTAAAAGACCTAAAAAGGAATCCCATTTTTTACCATGTAAATTATATGAATATATTTGTCCATGTATATACATTTGTACATATCAAAAGTTGAGAAATTTACCATGATAGGCTTAAGCATGGAAGCAGAGGTAGAAAAATGTCCAAATAGAAAGTGTAAATTGTGCAGCTGTTGAACAATTGCCATTAAAGCTTTTGATGAACTGATTCAGAGACTGAAACCATCCTCTGAATATAAATAACAAACGCGGGTAAATCAACATATATTACAATACAATCAAATGAACTAAAGTAGTGAGAAAATGATAAATGGAGAATGCCCAGATGATTTTAATCTATGTTTCTTATTTTAGTTTACATGGGTTTTCATTTAATGTTGTGTTCAAGAAGCTTTCCATCAGTTGAAGAAGAAGAAGCAGTAGCTTCTATCAGTTGAAGAGAAACTTAGTGGTGTAGATGGTGGTTCGGTGGTAGTGACGGAGCTTGTGGTGGTGACAATGATAGGATTGGTGGTTTAGTAGTGGTGGTCCTGGTGGAGCTGTTGTTATACTTAGTTTTTTTATATTTTTATTTTTTTTGTAAATTAGTTTAGTTTTTTAGTTAGTTTGTTTTAATTGTTCCAACTTATTAAGTTTTTTTTTTCATTTTTAACATGCCACGTGGACATATATTACATGTACACAAAATGGGTCCTATGTGCTGGTCATTCCGTTAAAAGTCAAATAACTTAAAAGATTTTGTAACGATTTGTAAAAAAGTGTAGTTTAATGAGTCGAAGGGATAAAAAATAAATTCAGTGATGCAAATGTAAATTGATGTTCAGTTCAATGGGAAAAAAGTGATTTAACCCCAATTATGGATCATTCAAACCCCTTCAACTCTTTTCAATGAACTGAATATTATTTCCCCAAAGAGTATATGAGCTCGAAAGAGGAAAGCTACTTGAATATTACATCCTGTATCTTATTGATTAGTCAACCTTTCACCCAGTATTGGAGGTCATCCAAACTCATGACGGGTCCTTCCTAGTGATGCCAAGCCACATATCTTTTTATATAATGAAAGAACTGTTCTGATTAAACTGAAGGCAAGACAAACCTGGCATTCAGCTCAAGCTGCCTTTTAGCTCACAGAACATCTCTACAGGTAATACCTCAAAAATTAGAATCTCTAGTTAACCAACTGAACAAAATCTGATCAAACAAATAACACTGAGCTTCAATGATGCAATCCAACTGTAACAAAAGCTCCTCAAAAAATCTATCTAATGCATTTCAGAGCTCACACCAGCAATCCAGAAAAGGCCACAAAAAAGAGGGTAATTAATACAGAAATCAAAGAGGAAATAATAAGACAGAACAATATCAAAAGAGAAAAGTTCCGCATATACTAAACTGAACAAATTATATGCAAGTGTATTTATCATATAATCATTGAGAATAATGGTAAAAGCAAACACTGCCACATATTTTAAACTGAACAAAATATATTCAAAAGTGTATTCATCAAATAGTCATTTTTGTACAAATCATGTAAATCCTGTAAATTTAATAATGACACTAAATAAGATAATTATGTCACACACATGGATTGGTTACTGAGAAAGTCCAAGCTTATTAAATATATGTACATTTACCTTTTATTGTTGGCATCTGTGTAGTGATGCTTCTTGTTCATCTGTACAGTCACATTAATCATCATATGTAGTTTTGGACAGAAACCCTCTACTAAAATGGGTTTCAAGTGTATGTTTTGATGACGATGAGTCCGTAAATCATTAATAGAAAATTTTCTATCTTTGTATCGCCCTTTATTAAATACAGTTCTTAGCTGTCTAGAATTGTCTTTCTTCTGCATTGCAGGTGAAACTAAAACCCACTAGTCCACCACCATCAGAACGGTCGGTTATGTCACACACATGATTGGTTACTGAGAAAGTTCGGTAACGACTTATTTTAAAATAACTTAAAGTTAAAATATAAGTTGATTTAGAAGTTATTTTAAGTTGTGACTTGTACGTAAAAGCGTTCGGCATCATTTATAAGTCAGAAATTAAGTTAAAATAAGTTATGAATGTGTTCGGCTGATAATGACTTATAAGTTAAAATCAAATGTAAAGATTACTAAAAAGACATTAATAAAAAGATATATATTGATTCAATATCATATCATATCATATTCCAGAGTAAAATCCTGATCTATTCCAGAGTAAAATCCTGATCTGCAGTAAACTGTGAGCCATGGCAGCAATGAGAATCTATATTAAGCCTACATTTGGACATCCCTGGTAAATGGTAAGGACACTTGCTTTTACAAATTTATTTCAAGAATACATAGAAAAACAAATGAATTCCTTTCAAGTAATGTCCAATTTCAAGTTAATGCAGGTTCCACATAAATGTTCATATACCTAATCCCTGTGATATACATGTAGATTTCCACACCAGTAGCATATAAGGTCCCTTCCCAAGAAACCTTCCTTGCCCATAATGACAGTTTGAACTGGAAAAGAGAGGAATAGTCCTTTTATATGACAGATTATCAAATTCTTTCCTGGTTTGTACAGTAGTTTATTGGAAATTATTTAGTGAAAAGTTTGTTAAGATCTTCTGAGTTTTAGCAATAAGAAATCCTGACATGATGTGTGCATAGGGACAAAGTACTAGAAGTCTAGAATACCTGCCAAATTATGTCAATTCAAAGCATGACTTCTAATTTTATTCTCAACATCTTGCTCTTGTAAAACTATAGCAAATGATTTAATTAGCACAACTATGTGAAAAAATTATCCAGCAGCAATCATTCAGTGAAACGTCACATACATCCTCTCCTCCTGTATATAAATCACATAAAAATCATGAAATCACACATTAATGGCACAACTGACAGTCAAATCAATTACATTCTCCTTCAACTAGTTACATGACTGCTTATCCATTGTTTAGTTTTGGGTGCGGTGATTAATAAATTGAATCTCCAGTTGCTTTTCCCAAACTCAAAAATGTAAAAATGAAAAATAAACAAATACATTATCAATGGATAATTGTGACCTTACTGCCCAAATGACCAGATAACAAGCCCATAAAAAAGAAGACCAAAGAACAATATTCTAGTTTTCCAATGGAACAAATTTTAGGCAGCTTAGTCAATCATTCCACTTGGCTCCCAGTTTTCCACTTTTTTAAAAAGTTCTTTTTCACTTTATAATTAATCAATATGGACACACTACTTAGCTCATGACTTAATATAATCATCACTGGTGATTTCTTTTCTGAACAGTATACAGTAATACTCATTGAGGAATTTCATCAAACATGTACACTATAAACTGCCAACTAATTAATAAAAACAACATATAAATCAATAATTAAAGTTAATGAAAAGTAAAAACTATAATCCTCAGTATCAATTAACACCTCAATTCAAACAAGTAACTAACTACTTATAAAGAAAACAATCATTTTTCTCCTATAATCTTGAACACCAATATTTCTCTACAAATGTCAAATGGGATTGAAGTTTCACAAGAACGTGTGCCGAAAAAACTCACCAACCACCATCAAACATTTGAACCACGTAAATTAACAAAAAAATTGATTTGAATCGAAACCCACAGGCTCTGATACTACAGTCAAAATTAAAGAGGCAAAGAAGAAGAAAAACCACATGCCAAAGATTGAAACACAACAGAATACACATATATACATATCAAACAACATGTGGTCTAGGGTTTGGTACCTAACAGCAATAAAAGGAGTAGAAGGAGTAGCAGGAGTAAACAGCTACGGAGGGAAGGAGGGAGAAGCTAAGAAATTGACGTATCGAGCGCAGAGAGAGTAAAGCAGAGCATTAGCCGTTGTGTTTCGTTAGAAGAGAATCAACATATTAGGTTTTTTAAGTTGAAGTGGGTAGAGAGGTAATTTAGGTCGAATCAAATTATTAAGAATAACTTACACCCCTCCGTCCGGTATTAAACTTTCTAATTTCCGGATGTTCCTAAATAAATGTTATATTATATTAATAACTATTTTTATCTTATTCTTCCACTTATACCCTCATAATCTTTTTAGTCAACTTTTGTTGAAAAATTAAAAAAAAGATAAAAGGTTTACGTTGGAAAATAATGTATTGTTATTCTCTAAATCATCATAAACAAAGTATAACCATGAACAAATAAGAGATAAAGTCTCAATGAGTTATAAATGAACAAGTGTTAATCATTGAGTACATACTTTCAAAACTGTAAAGGTACATAAGCAAACCAAGGAAGTTTAGTTTGGATTGACTTCAAGGGTAATTTAGTTTATAGAGCATCAACTAAATATTAGTTGAATTAATAGAAGGATCACTAGTCAACTAAGAGTTCGGTACAACAATGTAAGATAGTACAATCAGTGGCGGAACCAGAACATGTTTTTAGGAGGGTCAAAATACATCAGTAAAAAAATTTATTTATTGACGCTTAAAGAGCTTCTTTTGGTTGTACGAGTGAGAGGAGGCAACACCTCGTTTATTGTCTTCTTCATTAATACATCAATTTTGTTCATTTAAAGGAACACCCCGTTTATCAAAGTACTTAATAAGCTCCGGCCCGGATCAGCCTCATCAAGACTATTCTAAGTAGGCTTCTCTTTTAAGCATTTCATCAAACACATTATGAGCCACACTAATTTCATGAGTATTACCTGTTTTAAGATTTCTACTCCTTGCCACCAAAACTAAGAACAGCCTTTTACTCACAAAATATCCACTTTAATCAAAAACCCAAGTATTAGTTTCTAATTCTGCTACAGATATCTTCAAATTTTAATCTTTTCATAAAACCCATTACAGATCATTCATCATATCCCCAATTACAATCAAATTACCCAACAATCAATAGACCATCTCAACAGAAAATAGCAGGGGACAACATAAGTTACACAATCCATCACATATTCTAAAATCTAGTGATTCAATTGAAGCTTGGGTTCCTTAATTCAATATAACTTCACAGAAAATACTCTTAATTCTTGCTTTAAACCAAAAGAAGAGATTAGAGGTTTAAGGACATTAGGTATAAAAATGAAGAAGAACAAAAGATTACTCGCAAATCGGGAGGGATGACCGGGCTGCCGGCTGGAGGCTGGAGCTGTGAGTAGTCAGCGGCGGCGGGCGGCGGGCGGCGGGCGGCGGGCGGCGGGCGGCTGGAGCAGTGAGCAGTGGCGGAGCCGCGGCAGAGGCAGGAGCACTGGAGGCAGTGGAAGCTGAACCGCGGAAGAGGGAAGAGATGCAGAGTTACGTTACTGAGTTAGAATGAAACCCTAATAAATAAATAAAAATTATTATTTTTAATGAAACGACATGGTTTCATGTTATTATAAAAAATAAAAATAAAAAGAAACAAACAAACATGTTGCAGATTGCAGAGTCGGAGAATTGGAGAAGAAGTCGGACTCGAAAGACCGGAGCTATAATAACTCATATTTTTTAAAATTAAATATTAATTAATTTTATTTTATACAATTATATTCAAATTAAAAAAAGTACGTGACTATTTTTTTTTCTTTGTTTTGTTTGAAAAGTTAAATTATTTTAGTAGATAATTAAATAGTCGATTAAATTAAAAATGGGAAGTCCATTAGAATTTTGGTAGCTTTTATATTGAGCTATGTTTATATTTAAAGAGTGAAGTTATAACTTTAATCATATTCTAATTTGATTAGTTGAATTTTCAGTAGAATATATACTTATACGCGCTGCAGTCCATTAGAAAAATTATAATTTATTCATCTGATGTCGGAATTGAGTGAATCCAAATAAGGTTCCTTCAGTCTTTCGTCCTCTACAATTTTGAATAAGGGAGAAACTTGAGGTAATGTTATATTGTCAAGAGTGCGGTATGAGGAGGAAGATAATCCCATTTGTTAAAATTTTGAGGAAAAAAATAAAATATCTAAAGCGGGAAGCCACTTGGGAGATTGATAAGTCTATTCGAGCGGAGTATCCGCATTTTTTTGATAATTAGGTACTTTCTATTCTTTTGATTCCGGGGACGGAATCATTTTTAAGGGGTAGGTGATGTAATACCTGAAAAAAAAATATATTTAATTTTAAAACTTATTAATTGGACTTTGTTTTTAATTCAGTCAAAGTAGTCATTTAAATTACGTGGGCTAATAAATATTAATAAGTAATAGATAATATTATGTGATTAAAATTTGGGCCTTAATATTAAATTAACCCAATTAGAAGTTTATTAGGGCAACTTAATTAATAAATAGATAAACCTAATATTACTTCATTATACAAACTGAAAAAGAAGAGGAACGGGGCTGCTACGAAGGAAGAAAAAGAGAGATCATATTATATTTTTGTAAAAGATGAAGGAACAATAAATTGAGATTTAATTTCAAGTAAGTTATATATTTAAATGTTAGCGTGTTTTTTTCTTCTTCTTCTACAATCTAAGATAATTATTGTTGTGATTGGGTTATTCTTTTCAGTTTAGGTGTTTTGTTTCTTTTTTGACACTAATGTTAATAGCTCACATGTTAAAGCTCAAAGTTGCATATTATATAATTATAAGTAGTATCACTTATATATATATATATATATATATATATATATATATATATATATATATATACACACAGAGAGGATCAAGAGCACTCTCCTTAAATAGCACTCCGCCTTAAATAGCACTCTGTGATCAAAACGACGTAGTTTTTGGTAGACGCGGTGGCATTTTTGTAAATACAATCGTATTTACAAAAATGCCACCGCGTCTACCAAAAACTACGTCGTTTTGATCACAGAGTGCTATTTAAGGCGGAGTGCTATTTAAGGAGAGTGCTCTTGATCCTCTCTGTGTGTATATATATATATATATATATATATATATATATATATATATATATATATATATATTAGTAATCAGAGTGTGCAGTGATTGAAACTTAATAACATGAAACGTGGGACTATACTGGGCATGTAATGGTCTTTATTTTAAACTATTTGTTAATGGGATCTGACATACTAGTATCATATATTGTCCAACAATAAATGACCACATGCGAATTGTAAAATAATAAAGTATTAAGGCAATTGATTTGGGTAATTGAACTAAAGTCAGTGATAACAATATAATGTAAATATTAGTGGTCATACATGTCTAACAAAATTATAAAATTAATTTGAAATTATTATTAAACTTATAAGTTATTATTTATTTTAATTTGTTGGAATGAGGGAGTCTAACAAGTTATATTTGGAATATATTTTGGGTAATAATAATAATAATAATTCACTAATTCTACTTATTTATTATTTTGTTTAATTAGTTCGGACGGAAGGAATTTAACGAGTTATATTCGGATTATAATTTTGGGTATGACGTTGCTTAACTCAGGTACAGATTCCGTACTCTTTCAGCGATACTCTTGTTAAATTTGATTTGTTCATTTTGTCGTTTGTTCGAATTTTGTTATTATTTCACATAATTGTTTCCTGTGAAATAAATATATTAGTTTCATTTTGGAGTTGATACATATGACTCGTATTTGTACTCTTTGAATTAGGTTATCATGTTTAGTACTATTTATTTTTGATAATTGTAGAGCGGTACATGTTGCTACCTTCTTTTTGAGACCTTGTGACTATAATTTGATTTGATTCAACATGTACATATAGAACCCTTTTGTTGGTATTATGTCGCATGTGTTGTGACATGATATCTTTGTTAGTGTAAAGTCCCCGAACCCGGATACTTGAAACCCGAACTCGGTACTTCACGATATCATTTCTATGAGCGGAATTCTACTAATAATAATAACAATAATATATAAACAATCATTTTACAATACTTATTCATCAGAGTTCATCTCCCAAGTACGTAACCTTTAAACATACATTACCAGTCATATTAATAATAAAACATATATCATAGTCTTCATAATCTTAACTATTACAAGTAATAATAATTGCAGTCAACCATCTATCTTCCCTTTCCCCTTGTTTTTGGCAGAACCTTCAGGTTGTTCGCTCTTAACTGAAAACATTTAAATTAGCAAGGATGAGCATTTGAGTGCCTAGCAAGTATTAACAATATATATATAAACTGAAAGCATTTAAATATTTTCTATATATTATTCTTCTACAACAAGGCAAAAGTTGTGAAGCAATCTATACCAATAATAACTACATAACTATTTCAAATTTTTGAAACTACGTACAGACTATATAAAGGTTTTATATGATATAGTATGAACATTATTTTCATTTTTGAAAAGGTTAAAAAGAAAATTCATCTGTAAACCGTCATAACTTACGAACACGGGGGTGATCAGCCCGTTGTGCCCTGCATTGATCAATACTACATTACAAAAATGGTGTTACCATTTACTTGATCCGCCTTAGGCGCATAAAAGTTTTCCCTGGTAAGGGATGTTCATATTTGTCAGGGTTCCAAGCCAAAGGTTTTATCTTATCCGATAATAGTCTATAATTCAACATATATGTATATCAAAGGGGTATCAACATGCGATTAAATACTATGATTATCCAAGTGGGGACACTTATATAATCATTTATAGAAATTAACGAACAGAATATATATCTGAATTATCATATACTAACATGTTGATAATCAATGGGCGTATATAATATAGGCTTTACAATCTGTACAGTAATAATATAACTTTGAAACATTCTTACATTTGTCCAATGCATAAAGAAAATGCAAAGGTAGGATACTTGCCTGATGCGCTGCTTACAAATTCTTAACTTAATTCTACCCTTTTTATCACAACCTATCATTAAGCAAATCAATCATTCGATTAGAACATTATATCATAACACATAATACTGCATATAGCAGTCAGCACATTCCTAATCACGTTGTCACATAACTTAACGACCATTATATCACAATTAAATAATTTACAAGTCAATCCTATCTAAGTTCAGATCAATTTCTGAAACATGTCGACGTATCGACAACCTTATTAGATGATAATCGAGTCTAAGACTCTATTCTGTATCGGAATATCTAAATAGATAACTTAAACAACAGTCGCACTATTTTTCATGACCTTATAATAATTTTAAAATAATTATTACCATTTATCATAATTTTTGAAATATCAGAATCATTATTAAATGATTTAAATATCAAATAATTCTATTATCATTAATATTCAATTAATATGAAGCTATTAATGAAACCATTGCCAAAATATTAAAGTTATTTATAATAACTCAAAATATTTTTAAAATATTTATATTATCCTTAAATGATTTTTAAAACATTTAAAATTATTCTTAAATAATTACCATTAATATTAAAATATTAATTTATCATTATCCAAATATTAAAAGTTATGAATTACAACTTAAAATATTTTTTAATTCACTTATATCCTTTTTAAATGATTTTTAAATAAATAAACCATTTTAAAACTATTTATTTAATATAATTATTAAATAAATTTATTATCATTAATATATCATTAATATTAAATTATTAATGAAATTATCCTTTAAATATTAAAAGTTATAGTTTATAACTTAAAATATCTTTAAACACTTTTATTTTCATTTAAAATGATTTTTATAATAATAAAATTATTTTTAAACTAATTTATTTAATATAAATATTAAATAACTTTAATATCATTAATAATCATTAATTAATGAATTTAACCTTTAAATATTAAAAGTTATATTTTATAACTTAAAATATTTTTAAATACCTTATTATTATTTAAAAGAATTTTTAAAATAATAAAATCATTTTTAATTTAATTATTTAATTTATTTAGTAAATAACTTAATTATCATTAATATTAATTTATTAATGAAAATTATCAAATAATATTAAAAGTTATTAAAAATAACTTAAAATATTTTCTTATATCATAATAAAATTTTAAATGATTTTTCAAATATTAAAATCATTTTTAAATAATTTATTTAATATTATAATTAAATAAATTAAATACTTTTAATATTTCAAAAATATTAAATATTTATGAAATATATTTAAAATAATTAAAAACTAATTTTCGGAATTTAAAATAATTTTTAATAATTTATTTTGTATTTTTAATAATTAAAAACTATTTTTTTCTATTTATTAATTTATTTTCGGAAAATAATTTATTTTCTGTCGCTATAGACCACCTATAGCGACAGAACCGTCGCTATAGGTGTTCTTCATACAAGCCCAAAATTTCAATGTCAGAACCGAGTGACTAGGTTTGACCGTGAATAACTCAATGTGTGTCGTGATTCTGGACTCGATTTTGGTCAGATCATGTAGTACAAATACAAGACTATAAGATACAACAACCAACATGGACAAATCACATAACACCAAACAAATATAATCGCCCAAACTTACTGTCAGAGGCTGTTCTTCATTTCTGGGTTTCCCAGAATTGAAGAACAGACCGACTGACCACTTTTGATCGCCAGCAACTTACAACATATTAACTGTTTTTGAGACCTAAGAGCTTTAATGTGTAGACAACCTGTAAGACTACATATTCATTACATAAAATAAACAAAACATCAACAAATAAATCAGTTATAAATTGGCCAACCACTATCAAAATCCGTGTTCATGGGTTTTCTGGGTTTTCCAGAAAATCGAGAACATGTGCTTCCCTACTACTTTGACCAGCCACCAATTCCAGTATATGAAATGTTGTAACAATATAAAAGCATGATTCTATAGTTAATATACTAGACTACAATCTAGCTTCAACAAACCAAACAAAACAATAACTACCAATAAGATCTGAAGCCACAAATTTATTATCAGACGCTGAAAACCATTTCTGGGTTACCTAGATCTCAGTCGGTCAAGCTCGGTCAACGTACTTTGACCTTAAATAACTTTTGATTTGTAACAGATATGACTTTGCTTCTTTTTGCAGATTAAAGACAACATTGATGGCTACTAGTAACAACTTAAAAACAACACAAAACCTCATCGAGCAAGGATCTGTGGCCACTGACATTCATTGTCAGGCCACAGAACCAAGCTTTTCTCGGATTTTGTAGATCTTCAATTTTGAGCTTCTAGATGTTATGGATCTAACATCTAGCAACCCAGATTATCACTAGATATTAAAACCAACATAATATAACACTTAAACACAAAATCCAACAACAAATTATGGACAGATTTTCAAGCTTGAGTTTTATACCTTTCTTGATTTGATCTTGATTTTAAGCTACTGATTTAATATGGGATTTCGTGGGGCTGAATTTTGAGACTAATCTAACACTGATTTTCGTTGGTTTTAGAGAGAGAATGTCTAGGTGGAGTGTTGGTGAACAAAGTAGCAAAATGAGCACTTTTCTCTTTCTTTAATCTCATATACAAGAGCTATGGAATGATTTGCTAAGTTAGATGGCTGCCACTTGTTGATTTCAATCTTCAAAATATCAAGAGTTGGTGACCAACTCAAATTAAAGCAAGATTCACACTCAACCTACTAGCACATGTGTAAAAGGGCATTAAAGTCATTTTATTAGTAATTTTAATGGAACAAAAATAATTTTGACAACGTATTAGAGTTTAATAACACTAGTATATTTAACCTTGCTAATTTTAGCAATTAGGGTTTATCAATTCAATAACTAGGATTTCTAAAAACACAATTAGGGTTTTCTAATAATTAGAAAATACAATTATAATTGAGGTCTCCAATTTAATACACCTTAAAGTAACACATAAATTTATATCATATAATACAGATATATAACAGTATTAAATCTTATACAGTGAAACTAGGGTTTTCGAATACTATAACACAATTGATCAATTATTATCAGCTCTCGTACATGCAGTTCATATTATAACACTTAAAATATTAAAATATCATAATATTATTATTATTCTTTATCCCAAAACCAGGAATAGGGTCGGTAAAAATATTATTAGGGTTTAGTCGTAATATAATAAGATTATTCCACACATTAACATTGCACACATAATCATACATATCTATAATACTAACAAATAATAATATAATATTATTATTCTCATTTCCTGATCAAAACCCGAAATTAGGGTTTGGATTCTATATCTGGTTTACCTTATATAAATAACATAATTAACTTAATAATCTGAACAAAATTCACATAATAACATAATAATTATTCTAAAAATCATTCCATATATTATTTACATAATATATAATTATATATTCATTTTCATTGAAAAATAGTTAATAAAAACATTCCCAATAAGGAATATAATTGATAATAATCAATGATTCTAAAATAAAATTATCTGTAATAATTCATGTAATAAATATATTTAACTTATCACACAATTAAACATATATATTACCTTGACACATATCGTACCCATAAAAAAAATTTATATGCAAAATTTATGATTTATTTATATAGAAATATCGGGTTGTCACATTCACCCTCCCTTATAAAGATTCCGTCCCCGGAATCACCACTTTAAAATCTACACATACCGGGCACATAAGATACACAATCATCTTAAGTAGATCTTGATCTTTTCTGATCGAACTGATCTTTCTGATTAAACGGAGATTTGATTTTTTAAAATAACTCAATTTCCTCTTTCAAACTTTATTTATAAAATAATTTACTATATATATATATAAAAAATCATATATATAAGAATATATAATTGATTAGAATAATACCAGGAATTGCATTGCCAGCTGCCACCGTGTCCTAAACCGTCATGTTGAAGACCCTTGATGTTGACTTTGTTGGCTTGCTGGATGTTGTTGGTCCTGTGATTGCTAACGTTTCACTACCCCTACCAGTATACACACTACCTGTTTCTTCCCTCTTCTTCGGACATTCCTTCACCTTGTGTTCCATTGAACCGCAAACAAAACAGCCATTATATTTTCTAAGATTTGGGCAGTTGGGAGAGATGTGGCCCTCCTGCCCGCATTTGAAACACACAGGTTTCCCCTTCAAACACACACCTGAATGGTTCTTCCCACAAGTTTTGCATTGAACTGCCTGCTTTTTCACACCCTCTTGCTTCACCTGTACGTTTTTAAAATAGTTCACTTTTCTCTTTTTGTTTCCTCCCTTACTTCCACTATTAATTTTCCCCTTCTCAGCTGTCTCAACCTTACCTTTGTTCTTCCTCTCCTTGTTATAGAGACTCATGACCTCACTCCCTTCTTTAGCAATTATCGCCTTTTCCATAAGTGCTGCAAATGTTGGAATCTGCAACATTGCCACCTTGTTATAGAGCCAGGGTTTTAATCCTAATTCGAACCTTCTCACCTTCCTAGCCTCCGTATCAACTTGATGCGGAGCAAATCTAGTTAACTCATTAAATTTAGCGGCGTAATCCGCAACTGACATATCTCCTTGTTTCAACTCTAAAAATTTTACCTCCATCCTAGCCTGCATACTAACAAAAATGTAATTCTCGAAAAATAAAGTCTTAAACCTTTGCCAAGCCACTACACCCTCTCCCGCTCTCGCTTGATTCGCTTCCCACCAGAAATTCGCCTCACCCTTCATCATATAGGTGGCAAAAGCCGTCTTCTGCCCCTCATCTACTCTAGCTATCACAAACGCCTTCTCAATTACTTTAATCCAGGTTTGAGCTTCTACAGGATCAGTTGTAGCTTTAAATTTCGGCGGTCCTACAGCTTTAAAATCTTTGAAATTTGCTAAGTGATTACCCGGCTGATTCCCTGCTGCTGGTATTCCTTGTTGCATGGTCTGAGCTATCATATTCGCAAAATGCTGTATCGGGTCTACTGGTTGCTGTCCCTCAACGTTGTTGACAGATCCTTCTGCCCTTTGGTTTCGAGTTTGACGTCTTGGCGGCATTTTCTGGTTAAGTAAAAACCATAAATTAACTTACATTCTAAACCTTATCATACGATTTTATACTTTTTAAACATAATTCAAACTTAGATTCATATTACTTTAATAGATAATTTACATAGCATAGCATAACTGCTTAAAACATCATTCATCCCTTGGTGATTACAGGAGTCGGAATTTACAACCTTACTAACACAAAAGTTTTAGAATATTACATCACACAGACATATTAAGCACACATATTATACTAAACACGCCTACACAACAGAACCTATACTACCTAGTTAATAAGCCCTTTTTCTTGGACAATTCTTTGCCTGATGATCTTTCTTTCCACAAACAAAGCATGCTCCCCGTTCATAATCAGGACAATACTGAGTAGTATGTCCCTCATAGCCGCATAGATAACATATTCTTTTCCACTTCTTCTTACTAGGTCTTCCTAAATCATGGTCTTCTATTTTTCTCTTTCCCTTATCTCTCGGAGCTGCACACGAAGTGTTGCTTGAAGCCCCCATCTGATTAATTTGAATTTTTAGTTTATCCTGCCCTTCCATCGTTTCTATTAACACCTGACGTAACTGACTATTAAGCAGCTTCTCTATTTCCCACAACTTTTCCAGAGAAGAAATCTGGTTCTTCAAATTCTGTACTTCCATTGATGCTTGTCTGGCTTCAATTTTGGGATCTAAATCACTATCTGTCAGCTCCACCATTTCCGGATCTTGTGCTACATTTTCCATGATAACCACCTCATCCGAGTTGGTTTCATTGCGAGCTTCTATTTAAGCTATTGGCTGCGATATTAGCTCTGGTATATGGGTTTAATCCTTCTTCATGTTATAGGCATACAGCAGACCTTTTTCTCCAGACATCTACACATATAAATTATCCTAATTAGTATATACATGCAACAAGTAATAGTTTTATTTATGTTATCTTTTATTTCGTTTGACGATGGATTTAGTCAATTCATTTCTTTATAAACTCTATATGAGCCACTTATATATCCATATACCATGGTTTAATACAGACCGACTAAACATCTTACATACTCCTATAAACACTTAGGACATAAACTGCCCACCACCAACTATCCTCTAATGGACAAAAGTGAGGATTCACGACCACATACCTGTAACGACCCCAAAATAGGTCCATTCCATCCAACCCATTCTGAGTCGCCAAATATATGGTACAGAAAACAACTACAACTTTATTACAACAATTATCGTGCAAAATACAACAACACATATGCTGTGAGTTTGTATACAAATATATATCAACTGTGACTCATGTCCCAACCGTGGACAACACCTCATACTGACACCTTACATAAAGGTATAGTCGAAAACTGTTTTAGAAATTAGAATCTTTGGAAAATGCTCAAGGAAACCTTCGTACATGGGAGGCCATGCGTCTAGGTTATTATAGATATCATATGGCCACAGAATTATCCTTGGTTGACCCAATAGACCCCAAAGAAAAACGAGAAGGTTACTATCATATTCTTCCCAATGGTGAGTCTTCTCTTGACATATCATTATCTCCACTGTCTCTAATTGAGAGTTATATTTCAAATAAACTCCAAGATCATATAAATAGTGCTGGTAGATATACTCAGCAAGTGGATAGGCACATTCATGTCTTATGATGACACGAGGTGATATGTCATTAGACATCTTGTATGACAGTGGCAATACACCCTTCCAACGTTGGGTTTGCTTCACCCTAGTTGATTCGCTAAATATAACTACTAAATGATGACCAACGTTCTATTCCCCTGTTATCCCCCGCTCGACCCAGCTACACTCGTATTACCTGAAAGGAATTGTGAAGCAAAAGGGTGAGCACAACTAGCTCAGTAAAGAATGTCATAACTAAAGATAATTAAATTATCAATAGCATTCATCAATAATAAATCAGAGATTTAGAACATATGGTAGATGATAAAAATTTTCAACCATAGTTGCAGCGGAATGAACAATCCATTAGAAGAGTCAAATAAACTATAAAGTTTATTATCTTCTCCATGTTAAAAGCCCATCAACAATGTTTTATCCCTATAACATCAATCAACAATTCCTGTCCACAATCACATGTATAACTTATAATCGTAATTGTTGTTCTAAATTCCTTTTCTCATCCAGGACAAAGATAATTTTTATCACCTGAAACATCAAAGATCATTGTTATACAAAATCACAGTTCATGTTCATAATCATACTAATAAATTTATCTTTGCACTACGGCCAAAGATATACATCAATAAGTCATCTTTGCACTACAGGCCAAAGATATTCATCAACAAGTCATCTTTGCACTACATGCCAAAGATATTCATATCTCAAAGAAATACATAATCATTTCAGAATTTATATAAACCATAATTATAACCATATATGTTGATCAATTCTCCTTTGCACTTAAGCTGAAGATATTCAATTATAAATTCAATGGTCATGATCATACCAGTCACAATTCAACTTTTCACTACTGGCCAAAGAGAACCCTAGTCATGATCATACCAATAATCTACCCATTTTTACGCTCCAGTGAAAGAGAATTTCAACATCAGGGTTATAAAAATGTTATATATGATAATAAAATCAATATAATCAATATATAGTTTTAATCTCCAGAGTAATATTCATAAATCAACTATAATTTGGTTAGAAAAAGAAACCAATTTTGTCATGAATAGTAACTCGTGAATAGTAACTCATGAATAGTAAACCCAACTCAAAAAGTTCCAAATTTGATAAAAAGTTCCAACCAACATTTCAGCATAATGATATTGAAGAAATAATATCATTTTAGAAGAAAATAACCTCCCTTACTATCCCTTACCTCAAAAGAGCAGTACCTCTGACTGGAATAACGCTGAACGAACTTGCACCGTATAGCAATACTCAAAGTATACTCAAAATACTCACAAGAATACGCTCGATAATATAGAGAGAGAAAACTTCAGTTTCTGATGTGATTTTCAATTCTAACCTAAGCACCTATTTATAGGAAATTGCTTAGAACACCAAAGCAGAAAATTTAATATAATAATAATATATTATATAAATATTTCTACGCACACACTCTAGAATCTGAATTCAGCCATTGAACACATGCTCCCTTCTAGAAAAAAATAAAAAAAAACGTTTTTCTTTTATAAAATAATTTAAACTTCCAAAAATCAATTATTTCGGAACTCCGGAACTTCAATAATTCACAATAAATAGCCCTTTTGTCAGAAAATTCGAATCTCGTGAGTTTTTATAGGAAATTCAATTCTCTACAACTTTACAGAAGAAAGTTTTTCCAAATTCCAAACAAAAATTGACCAAAATCCACAAACGAACAATTTTACAGTCTACAATAAATTTTCGGTCAAGAATTGTGGTCCACCGACACCCAAAACATGCTTTAAATATTTTTGGTAACAAAAATACTCCTCCTCCACATATACTCATATATCCCACATTCATCGTAAAAATATCATCATTATTATATTATTAAAATATAATAATATATTTAAATGAATTATTTTATCAGAAAAAGATAAAATATTAATTTTCAACAATTGTCACATTAAAAATTTCCTCCATCTATATCCACATAAAATCAATATTTTCCTCATCATATGAATCAATAATTAATTATTCACAAATGATATTACAGAATCACAATATTGACAACCAGGCAGTTCCCAGGAAAGAGGGGGCTTTCCAATAAGAATTTTTCCTTACTGGCGCGCAATTAGGTGACCAAACCTCTCCTTAGACAGAACTTTTTAGACATTGTCAATAATGTTATCTAATAATATTATTCAGATAATATGAATTATTGCTTCGATAATGAAAAATACTGTGTAATGACAATTATTGAAACAAAAGTAATATAAAATATCAACGCAACAATTATTGAACCAATAAAATAAAATACTGAACAATAATTACTGTAACCATTATTGAGTAGTGCCTTCTTACGTAAGAGTCAATAATTGGTGCAATACCGTGTGCTACTGTGCAACAACGCGTATTACTTTGCTTTACCCACCGGGTATTCCAACAGTGTTAACAGTAACAACTACGCCGTTATTTTTAAAAACTTTAATTTGTCGTTTTCTTCATCCGACAGTTATTCTGTTACGAGGCCCACAAAAGGCTGCGCCGTCGTACAAATATTCCCCGACAGAAAGAATATTCCATGACCAAACGAATATTCCTCGACAACAATGAGTATTTTATAATCACTTGCTTATTTTGAATTTTTTTTTTTCTTATATCACCCTTAACTTTAACCTTCTATCAATTTAAACATTTACTGAATTGTAATTATAAGAAAAATTGAATACTGTTATTTCATAAAATTCGGGGTCTTACAATACCCTTCTACTAAACTATAGATTGGGGTCTACTACCATCCCATGCATTCAACAAGGCATAAGGATTTACAACAATTAAACAGTCCCTAATAGAAACACAAAAGTGGGACTATATCTAACATGAGTACAAATCAACGCTTGCTCTCACTACTGGAGGACAGTTCCATCCACTCCGCGTCAAACTTCCTAAAGGCATTGTCTAAAAATTACTCCAAGGTATATATTTTTGCATCTTTCGCCTCCATCTCAACTTTCATCTGTCCTAACTGTAGCTCTTTCTGCTTCAACCTTCTTCGTAACTCAGCTATCTCTGCCTGTGCTTGATAAGCGGCGTCCCTATACTGTTGCTCAAAAATCTGGAGGGTCCGGTTCTTTGCCTCCACCTGCTCAGCCCTGTTCTCTAGCTCAACATTTCTAGCCAACAAATCCCCTATCATTGTAAGCTCCAAGGACTCCCTACTAGAGTCCCTTAACTCTTGGTTCACCGAGTAACTATTTGAACCCTCGTTAGCCATCCTACGATCACAATAAATAATCAACAACAACATTAGTACCACAATAAAATATATTCATTGATAAAATGAAATGATATTTTATTCAGTACGATAATACTTGTTGGATCTCATTAAACCCTCCCCTAACTAACACATTCTATAAAAGTTTTCTACTAAGGTTATAATCCTAGGCTTCGCATTCCTAATGTTTATACCCTACAGCTCTGATACCATCCTGTAAAGTCCCCGAACCCGGATACTTGAAACCCGAACTCGGTACTTCACGATATCATTTCTATGAGCGGAATTCTACTAATAATAATAACAATAATATATAAATAATCATTTTACAATACTTATTCATCAGAGTTCATCTCCCAAGTACGTAACCTTTAAACATACATTACCAGTCATATTAATAATAAAACATATATCATAGTTTTCATAATCTTAACTATTACAAGTAATAACAATTGCAGTCAACCATCTATCTTCCCTTTCCCCTTGTTTTTGGCAGAACCTTCAGGTTGTTTGCTCTTAACTGAAAACATTTAAATTAAGCAAGGATGAGCATTTGAGTGCCCAGCAAGTATTAACAATATGTATATAAACTGAAAGCATTTAAATGTTTTCTATATACTATTCTTCTACAACAAGGCAAAAGTTGTGAAGCAATCTATACCAATAATAACTACATAACTATTTTAAATTTTTGAAACTATGTACAGACTATATAAAAGTTTTATATGACATAGTATGAACATTATTTTTATTTTTGAAAAGGTTAAAAAGAAAATTCATCTGTAAACCGTCATAACTTACGAACACGGGGGTGATCAGCCCGTTGTGCCCTGCATTGATCAATACTACATTACAAAAATGGTGTTACCATTTACTTGATCCGCCTTAGGCGCATAAAAGTTTTCCCAGGTAAGGGATGTTCATATTTGTCAGGGTTCCAAGCCAAAGGTTTTATCTTATCCAACAATAGTCTATAATTCAACATATATGTATATCAAAGGGGTATCAACATGCGATTAAATACTATGATTATCCAAGTGGGGACACTTGTATAATCATTTATAGAAATTAACGAACATAATATATATCTGAATTATCATATACTAACATGTTGATAATCAATGGGCGTATATAATATAGGCTTTACAATCTGTACAGTAATAATATAACTTTGAAACATTCTTACATTTGTCCAATGCATAAAGAAAATGCAAAGGTAGGATACTTGCCTGATGCGCTGCTTACAAATTCTTAACTTAATTCTACCCTTTTTATCACAACCTATCATTAAGCAAATCAATCATTCGATTAGAACATTATATCATAACACATAATACTGCATATAGCAGTCAGTACATTTCTAATCACGTTGTCACATAACTTAACGACCATTATATCACAATTAAATAATTTACAAGTCAATCTTATCTAAGTTCAGATCAATTTCTGAAACATGTCGACGTATCGACAGCCTTATTAGATAATAATCGAGTCTAAGACTCTATTCTGTATCGGAATATCTAAATAGATAACTTAAACAACAGTCGCACTATTTTTCATGACCTTATAATAATTTTAAAACAATTATTACCATTTATCATAATTTTTGAAATATCAGAATCATTATTAAATGATTTAAATATCAAACAATTCTATTATCATTAATATTCAATTAATATTAAGCTATTAATGAAACCATTGCCAAAATATTAAAGTTATTTATAATAACTCAAAATATTTTTAAAATATTTATATTATCCTTAAATGATTTTTAAAAGATTTAAAATCATTCTTAAATAATTACCATTAATATTAAAATATTAATTTATCATTATCCAAATATTAAAAGTTATGAATTACAAATTAAAATATTTTTTAATTCACTTATATCCTTTTTAAATGATTTTTAAATAAATAAACCATTTTTAAACTATTTATTTAATATAATTATTAAATAAATTTATTATCATTAATATATCATTAATATTAAATTATTAATGAAATTATCCTTTAAATATTAAAAGTTATAGTTTATAACTTAAAATATCTTAAACACTTTTATTTTCATTTAAAATGATTTTTATAATAATAAAATTATTTTTAAACTAATTTATTTAATATAAATATTAAATAACTTTAATATCATTAATAATCATTAATTAATGAATTTAACCTTTAAATATTAAAAATTATATTTTATAACTTAAAATATTTTTAAATACCTTATTATTATTTAAAATGATTTTTAAAATAATAAAATCATTTTTAATTTAATTATTTAATTCATTTAGTAAATAACTTAATTATCATTAATATTAATTTATTAATGAAAATTATCAAATAATATTAAAAGTTATTAAAAATAACTTAAAATATTTTCTTATATCATAATAAAATTTTAAATGATTTTTCAAATATTAAAATCATTTTTAAATAATTTATTTAATATTATAATTAAATAAATTAAATACTTTTAATATTCCAAAAATATTAAATATTTATGAAATATATTTAAAATAATTAAAAACTAATTTTCGGAATTTAAAATAATTTTTAATAATTTATTTTGTATTTTTAATAATTAAAAACTATTTTTTTCTATTTATTAATTTATTTTTGGAAAATAATTTATTTTCTGTCGCTAAAGACCACCTATAACGACAGAATCGTCGCTATAGGTGTTCTTCATACAAGCCCAGAATTTCAATGTCAGAACCGAGTGACTAGGTTTGACCGTGAATAACTCAATGTGTGTCGAGATTCTGGACTCGATTTTGGTCAGATCATGTAGTACAAATACAAGACTATAAGATACAACAACCAACATGGACAAATCACATAACACCAAATAAATATAATCGCCCAAACTTACTGTCAGAGGCTGTTCTTCATTTCTGGGTTTCCCAGAATTGAAGAACAGACCGACTGACCACTTTTGATCGCCAGCAACTTACAACATATTAACTGTTTTTGAGACCTAAGAGCTTTAATGTGTAGACAACCTGTAGGACTACATATTCATTACATAAAATAAACAAAACATCAACAAATAAATCAGTTACAAGTCGGTCAACCACTGTCAGAATCCGTGTTCATGGGTTTTCTGGGTTTTCCAGAAAATCGAGAACATGTGCTTCCCTACTACTTTGACCAGCCACCAATTCCAGTATATGAAATGTTTTAACAATATAAAAGCATGATTCTATAGTTAATATACTAGACTACAATCTAGCTTCAACAAACCAAACAAAACAACAACTACCAGCAAGATCCGAAGCCACAAATTTATTATCAGACGCTGAAAACCATTTCTGGGTTACCCAGATCTCAGCCGGTCAAGCTCGGTCAACGTACTTTGACCTTAAATAACTTTTGATTTGTAACAGATATGACTTTGCTTCTTTTTGCAGATTAAAGACAACATTGATGGCTACTAGTAACAACTTAAAAACAACACAAAACCTCATCGAGCAAGGATCTGTGGCCACTGACATTCATTGTCAGGCCATAGAACCAAGCTTTTCTCAGATTTTGTAGATCTTCAATTCTGAGCTTCTAGATGTTATGGATCTAACATCTAGCAACCCAGATCATCACTAGATATTAAAACCAACATAATATAACACTTAAACACAAAATCCAACAACAAATTATGGACAGATTTTCAAGCTTGAGTTTTATACCTTTCTTAGTTTGATCTTGATTTTAAGCTACTGATTTGATATGGGATTTCGTGGGGCTGAATTTTGAGACTAATCTAACATTGATTTTCATTTGTTTTAGAGAGAGAATGTCTAGGTGGAGTGTTGGTGAACAAAGTAGCAAAATGAGCACTTTTCTCTTTCTTTAATCTTATATACAAGAGCTATGGAATGATTTGCTAAGTTAGATGGCTGCCACTTGTTGATTTCAATCTTCAAAATATCAAGAGTTGGTGACCAACTCAAATTATAGCAAGATTCACACTCAACCTACTAGCACATGTGTAAAAGGGCATTAAAGTCATTTTATTAGTAATTTTAATGGAACAAAAATAATTTTGACAAAGTATTAGGGTTTAATAACACTAGTATATTTAACCTTGCTAATTTTAGCAATTAGGGTTTATCAATTCAATAACTAGGATTTCTAAAAACACAATTAGGGTTTTCTAATAATTAGAAAATACAATTATAATTGAGGTCTCCAATTTAATACACCTTAAAGTAACACATAAATTTATATCATATAATACAGATATATAACAGTATTAAATCTTATACAGTGAAACTAGGGTTTTCGAATACTATAACACAATTGATCAATTATTATCAGCTCTCGTACATGCAGTTCATATTATAACACTTAAAATATTAAAATATCATAATATTATTATTATTCTTTATCCCAAAACCAGGAATAGGGTTGGTAAAAATATTATTAGGGTTTGGTCGTAATATAATAAAATTGTTCCACACATTAACGTTGCACACATAATCATACATATCTATAATACTAACAAATAATAATATAATATTATTATTCTCATTCCCTGATCAAAACACGAAATTAGGGTTTGGATTCTATATCTGGTTTACCTTACATAAATAACATAATTAACTTAATAATCTGAACAAAATTCACATAATAACATAATAATTATTATAATTATTCTAAAAATCATTCCATATATTATTTACATAATATATAATTATATATTCATTTTCATTGAAAAATAGTTAATAAAACATTCCCAATAAGGAATTTAATTGATAATAATCAATGATTCTAAAATAAAATTATCTGTAATAATTCATGTAATAAATATATTTAACTTATCACACAATTAAACATATATATATTACCTTGACACATATCGTACCCATAAAAAAAATTTATATGCAAAATTTATGATTTATTTATATAGAAATATCGGGTTGTCACAGTTAGAATATACCGTAGGGTATACCTAAGCTATAACCACCTGTGGGGGTAGCACAGGCATATCGTCTTGGCACGAGAGATATGACACTTTTCGTGGCGGTGTGATTAGTCCACGCCGTCTCCGTTTTGGACTCCGAAGGAAGTGGGCCATTTGGTGTTTTGTTGTGGGAGGCGTATGGGTTAACCCTAGTTTTCTGTTCTGCGGATTTTGTGATGTTGTGCCAAATACACCTATCCGATTTGCATATATTTGGATTCGCGGTCCAATGTGTGATATGCCTGTGTGACATCATTTGAGTTGCCCGTGTGGCATTATTTTGACTTGTCTATGTGGCATTGTTTTGACTTGCCTGTGTGACAATGTGTTAGTTCCCAGTAGGCACAATAGATCTAGAAGGGGGGTTGAATAGATCCTTTTTAATTTCAAATACTTTTCTCTTTTATTTTGTATTGCTATTAAATTAGCATATGACAAACATAAGAATCTTTTCAAGCATAGCGGAATAAGTAAAAGATTCCCTTCATTGATATATTCATAATCATACATACATTGTTCGTAGAGTTAGTTCAGTTATAAGTAGTTAAAACATACATAGCAGTTAATAGACATAATATAAATGACATAATGTAAAAGACACAAGGGATTTTAAGTGGTTCAGAGACTCAAGCTCCTAATCCACTCTTCTGTTTTCAACTAACAGGATTTCCACTAAGGAAGGGCAGCACCCTGAATCACTAAGATTCCTTCAAAGCCAGCAACCTTAGGACTTCAGTTCACTAAGAACTCTTCAAGGCCAGCAGCCTTGGAACTTCTCTAGTTCCCTAGGAACTCTTCAAGCCCAATAGGCTTGGAACTTCGTTTAGTCCCTCCGGACAAGGACCCCTCAGGCCCTGGCTTCTTGTTGAGTTGTTTGTTTGTTTGTTGGAGTTGGTGCTGAGCTGCTAAGATGTCTTTATGCTTTGAACATCTTCTATACTTAGCTGCTTGGCGTGATCATCCTTGAAGTGTAGTTGAGTGTTGCATGATGCTCAGCTTCTTTAGTTACTCAACCAATTCTGATGATCCCTTGATGAACTGTCTTGAAGATCATTCCTCTTGATACGTGATGGCTGCACATGATTGGTTTCTAAGATGACTGTAAGCTCTTCTGCTAGGTACTTACAAACTTTCTCATGTTCCCACCATGATGGCGTTTGTGATCTCCCTTCTTGATACTTGATGCCTTCTCATGATAGACTTGTTAAGATGACTTTGAGCACTTCTCTATGGTACTTAGAGTCTTTTCGTAATGGACATCAAGATGACATGACGTTCTTCTTTTTCTCAGTAGTTCAGAACACTCTTTATGTAGTAGAACTCTCACTTCTACATTGTAGAACTCTCACTTCTACTTCTTTCTTTGTCTGACTCTAAGTGTTCTTGGTGGATCGTAGAGTGAGCCTTTGGACTCACTATCTCACATTGTTAGAACTGTCCACCTTTTCTCCAAACTCGGAAACTCCAGCAACCCTATATCTTTGAAGCTCTTGTTGATTTATACTCCTTCCCAATCCTTCCGTTGGAAAGTAGCCTTTGAAAGCTATTCAAATATCTTCACAGATCTCGAGTTGACTGAGGTAGACTGCAGATGTGACATATCATAACTTTTCTGACATTGCAGTCTACTGTTTCACCTACCCCATCAGAGATGTCACTTTTATGCCTCGGGCAGGTCGAAGACTTTATTTCCTCCTTTTGATTTCTCGATCAGAGGTTGTCCTTTTGCATCGATGCTCTTAATAAGCACTTGTCCGAATATTACCCTTCAGATTGAACCGTTGCCAATGCTTCAGTTTTCAGCTATTCGAACTCTACGATTCTGATGCATGTCTTCATAGGACCTGATCGTAGTGTTATGTTAACTGGTAGAGACAACACTACGATCTTGAAGAGTGTTGATTGGATCTTCAATGTAGAACACCTCTTCCTTCTTTTGTGCAGCGCTTCAACACTTCTGTTTGCCTCAACAGCTCTCAGATACTGATGACTTGACTTCTTTGTTCTGGCCCCTTCTGAATAGCAAGACACTTCAGATTTGTGGCGTGTGTAGCTCGCTTTCTCCATGTGATCTCCCATTCACTTATCATCAATGGACTGACCCAATGCTTAATCACTTTAGCCTTGTTCTTTAGAAGCTGTCCAGTATCTCTGTATGCACTTCATCAGTTCTTTCCTTTGTTTGACAAACACTACGATCCTGGTTGCTTCCAAGATCGTCGTCTTCTATCTATTTGACAACTACTGCACTTGCTGACTTTCCTTAGTCAGTTACTGAAGTCTTCTTCAGATCTCCATATGGAAGACTTCATCATGAATGGCTTCACAACTCAATCTGGATGCTGATTGGGTTGGTGCTTAGATCTGCCGTTTGCTTGCATGCCATTCGTTGAGTGCTCTCTGGTTTCCTTCATGATGAGATGTATCTTTGTAGTGCTAACCAGAGGCTTCATTCCTTTGGATATTCTGGGAGTGCTCATTCGTTGAGAATCGTATTTGCTCTACGATTCTGCCTTGGCATTGTGAGCACAACGGTTGAGGTCGTAGTTCTGCACTCTACGATTCTGCTTTGGCTGTCAGACACTACGATTCCGAGATCAGATCTTGACACTTTACGATTTCTACCTTGTGCTTGTTGTCTTCATCTGATCTTTCACGACTACGATCTCTACATGTAATCAATAGACTCTACGAGTCAGAGTGTAGTCTAAAATCCTTGACTTGGCTTCGGCATCAGTAGACTCTACGACTCCGAGTGTAGTCTACTTTTCTGACTTGGCTTCGACAGATGTTCGGTCGGCTTGTAGGCATGCTGTCTCTACGATTCTGAACATAACTTCCTCAGCAGACTTCGGCTCCGAGGAAGTTCTACTCGACACACTACGATCCTTCATCGTTTCTCCTGACAGTCTATGAACTCTGAGATCTATTATCTTGCAGACTACGATTCTGCCTTGTCAGCTCTCGAGTTTTTCTTAACTCTCCTAGAATACTCCGATTTCTGGTGCAGTGCTCGACGATCAGACAAACTTATCTATTAAATCATAAGATCAACCTAACATGCTTGATCTTTCTACGTTTGTAGTCCTTGTACATCATTTCTTTTTAAGGACTTTACAAAGCTGTTTTGCTTACGTAGGATCAACCTAACATACTTGATCAATTCATTCTAAGTCCTTGTACACATTTTTCTATTATCTATCAAAGGAATTTACAGCTTTTCTTAATGCAAGTAATACTTGCATATTCATTCATATATATCATAATCAAATCATATATAAATAAGAATAACATTCACATGATTATACCTGACACAATGTATATTTCTGAGCTCACTCGGTATGAAATAAAACTCAACCATTTGATCCAGCCTATTATTTCATTGTATTAGTTTTGTTTGTTTCTGTTCAGTTCAATTCATTAAGTTAGTTACTTCAGTTCGTTATTTCTTTATTCTTCTATTAGTTTCGTCAATTTTGTTGATTCAGATATATTCCATTAAGATATTTGGATAATATATTTTCGTCAGTACTTACACTTTTGGCTTTGTTCAGTAGTTTATCTCAGTTGATTTCGTATATCAATTGTATATCTTTTGTATATCTGTTTCCGTACTGGGCAATTGGCTCATGCTGTATTTTTCTTCTGACAGGTTTGTAGGGGTGATTCAGGGCTAGTGTGATGAGAGAGTTACCTTTGATCAGCTAGGTTGATTCGAATTTTAAGTTTTGATTATTTTGACTCTGTTTGGAGAATTATATTTAGTACTTTATTAATGGATCACCATTATTAATATGTGAAGTCATTAGTGCTCTGTTTACTTATTTTGAGGTTCGTTGTGCTTTGCACGTGACCTCCCTTTCTTTTTCGGGAAGGAGGTGTTACAGGAGCAGTGAGCTCCTCGTCGGCGCCTGCTGACTAGCGGCTGCCCCCTAGTTCCGCCTCTGAGTACAATGACATTGGTGATCACAGATTGAACAACAGTCATTTTTAGTTGAACAAACATTTTGCAACAAAATCAAACTTTCAACAATAGTACAAACTTTGAATAAACAAAGCAACCTCGCTTGTCTTAACTTGCTCAATGAAAAGTATAGTTTAGAAACTTGCTCAACAATAATTCAGAGCTAAAGAATATGCATAACAATAACAAGTTTGGAACAAGAACTTGCATAATGAAATATTAGGGTAAATGAACTTGCGTAAGCGTAAACAAGATAAAAATAGATAACTTATTTAATGATAAGTAGAGTTAAGGATACTCATATAAGAGATTAAGATTAAGAACTTGCATAAATTTAAACAAAATAACAGTGAAAAGAAAACCTTGCTGAATAATAAAGTAGCAAAGGTTAAGGAATTTCCTCGTGCGTAAGCTAAACAATTACAACTCGTTCTCCAATTTATCCTACACATATCATTTAAAATCATAATACCAATTAATTACAACTAACATCATTGTCTTCTTTTTTTCATTTATCTTTATAACTCTTAGTTATAAATCTGATTGTATTAACCACATAACACAAGCCTTGGTTCATAAACACATTATCAACCCTACGGATAACAAATTTAAGTCCTTACATACAATTTGTTAACTCACAACTTTAAAATCATCATACACTTGTTAACAATTTGTTTTAACATCTCACTGTATGGTTAACATGCTATCATGATCATTAGATGAGATTAGATTAACACTCCTAGAAGTTATATATTTAAATAACTATTTCTGGGCCATTCTGCTAAGTGGCACTGCAGCGCCACCAATTGAACTAAAAATTGGCGCTGCAGCTCGAACTTTAGGCTTAAGTCTGGCATTAATGCAGCTCGGCTGGCACTATAACTTTGATTTTAAGCCTAAATGTGACGCCTCCAAAATAGGTATACATCACCCATCTTGAGTCGCCAAATATATGGTACAGAATTCAAATACAACTTAATAATACAACTGTCATGTACAATACGACAAAACATAAACTGTGAGTTTGAATACAAATATTGTCTACTAGAGAGTATAAAAACTCAAAAGGAGTCCTCATTACAATTATTATCACACTATTTCACAGAATAGTGAGGACTACTAATGCAAACATCTACACCATCACTCTGTTTTCCGACTAGTCCTAGCTACGTTCTCATTTCCTGAAGAGAACAATGAAAGCAAAAGGGTGAGCTCAACTAGTCCAGTAAGAAATATTATGACTAAGATAATGCAGAATAAATTATCGTTAGCCTTCAACAGTGTTAAATTGATACAATATAGCAAACATCAAGTTTAATTGCAGCGGAACAAGCAATCCATTAGAAGAGTCAATTAGAGAATAAAATCTACTATCTTCTATGATTTAAAAGGTTTTTCATCACTTTTATCGCTGAGACTTATCTTAATAAATAATCCACATCATCAAATCATCCCTGCACTATAGGCCAATGATATTCTTTAATATCACGACCACAAATTATCCATACACTACGGGCCAAAGATAATTGTGTTTTCATCAACGGTTCTGATCATGCCATAAAATAATTCATCTTTGCACCCTTAGCCGAAGAGAATCTATAGCCATAATCATACCAAAAACTGTCCATCAATGCACTACGGGCCAATGAAGATTTTTTTTCCACATCATTTGTAACATTACGGTCATGATTATACCGAATAATCCCTGGTCATAATCATACCAAGTCCATCTATGCACTACAGGCCACAGATGACTTTCAAAAAATATAAACATGATGATGATGATAATGATATAAGAATTCAATAAAACAAGTTCAAGGATATTTCTATGAAAAGATAGTGGATGAAGCGCAAATATCAAGGATATTCCACTAATTTCATCTAGTATAGAAGTTAAAACTTTAACCAACTGAGTATACTAAAGAATGGAATAACAAAAGAAATCACCATGCATGCGGTACTTCGCATAGACAGGTTATTCCAACAGAATAATAAATAACGGAACCAGGTCAGGCGAAATTCGCACCGACAGTATGTTCCAACAGAATAATAAAGACGTAACCAGGTCCGGCATAAAACGCACAGACAGGATATTCCAACAGAATAATAATAAAGACGGAACCAGGTCCGGCGTAAAATGCACAGACAGGATATTCCAACAGAATAATAAAGACGGAATCAGGTCCGACGTAAAACGCACAGACATGATATTCCAACAGAATAATAAAGACATAATCAGGTCCGGCGTAAAACGCATAGATAGGATATTCTAACAGAATAATAACGAATGGAATAACAGAAGAATTTCACCAAGTATAGGGTAGCCCGCGTATACAGGTTATTCCAACAGAATAATAAATAATGGAATAACATAAGTTCTCTTCATGAATACAAAAGAAATAATACCCCTTACGAGTACAACAAATAATATTCCCTACCTTAGAAAGAAGAGTACTGGATATAGAAGCAGTGAAGTAGCAGAACACTTTTCTTCTTTCTCTCTATAGTTTCTCTCTCTAGAGTTTCAGTGAATTCGTAAGAAATAATGAATGAATGAGCTTCTATTTATAGAAGAATGGACTTCATAGTAACTATACGGTCCAGATTGATTTACTTTAATCTGACGGTCCATATTTAAAGAAAAATCTTTTAAATAAAATATAATATATTCTATTTATAATCTAATAAAACGAATAACTTTATAAAAGATTTTACTATGCAAACACTATACAGGCACTATACAAACACTATGCATAATAAAATATAATATATTGTAATTATTGTCTAATAAAATAGATAACTTTATAAAAGTATTCTGTTTTATATAAAAAGATTTTACTATGCAAAATACTATGCAGACACTATACAACACTATGCATAATAAAATATAGTATATTCTATTTATAGAATAACTTTATAAAAGTATTCTGTTTTATATAAAAAGTTTTTCTGTTTTATTACATTAATAATACCAATAAAACAAAACTGAGTGACTTATCACGTAAGCATCAATAATCAATACCGTGTGCTACTATGCAATCATGCGTATTACTGTACTTTTACTACCAAGTAGTTCAATAGTATTAACGGTAAAACTTATGTCGTTATTCTCATAAAAATATTTTTGTCGTTTTCTCCATCCGACAATAATTCCGTTGCGGGGTCCACCAATGATTGTACCGTCGTACGGATATTCCCCGACAAAAAGAATATTTCCCGACCAATCGAATATTATATAACAACTTGCGTACTTTGCAAAATTTATAAATACTACCCACAACTATAACATTATCTCAAATCTACACCATAATATTAAAAAAATCGAGAAAAGTAAATCTTTATTCATAAAATATAGGGTCTCACAATCTCCCCTCCTTATGAAATTTCACGCTCAAAATTTACGTACGTACCTGGTATATCGAAGAGGTGAAGATACCTTGACTTCATTTCAGATTCTAATTCTTGAGGTATAACCTTTGAGTGTTGAATACGATTCAAGATTTTAACACGTATCTCCTCATACGTTAAATCTTCTGCTATATCGCTAAATTCTAATTTAATAATGTGGTTCGGGTAATCCACATATTTATGTAACATCGATACGTTAAAAATGTTATGAACACGTGACATACTTGGCGGTAAAACGAGTCTATATGCCATAGTTCCTACTCGATCGAGACTTTTAAATGAGCCAATTAAATCGAGGGTTGAGATTTTCTCTCTTCGTCGATTATTGCTTCTAGAATAACGCCCTCTTAAACCTTCTCCTTCACATTTATCAGCTCCGGGTGTGTAGCTTGAGCGACTTTAACTTTATCGATTAAAGTTGATTCTACTCGTATGTTCGTTATCTTTACGTGGGTTCCTAGAGTCATTAACTCTATCTTCATCATTTGTAAGTCGTACGAAATGGGCCTTTGTGTTAACAACATCGCACTCGTAAACGCATACAATCTTCTACTCAACGCGTCAACTACCACGTTCGCTTTCCCACGATGGTAGTGAATGGTACGATCGTAATCTTCAACAGCTCGAGCCAACGTCTTTGGCGCATGTTACGTTCGCTTTAGTTGAAGAAATATTTAAGGGTTTTAGAAATGGGTTTTGTACTGGGGTCAATACAAAATTCGATTTCACGCTCTAGGGGTAGGCTAAGAAGTTCTTCGAGAATACGTCAAGAAATTTATTAACAATAGAAATATCATTCAAAACTATGACTCTCATCCAAGACTTGGATAGCACGTCACATTGATACCTATCAACTTTTCACTGTTATTCACAACGTCCCCTACGGAAAGTTCGGCTTCGATGCATTCCACACAAGGAAGTCAACAATGAAAGGACCGGGGTTCTTTACTTATGGCTTGATATGACAATGATTGACTTTAGTGGTTTGGTTACTTTGAATTCACATAACAAGTTGGTTAGGAGTATGAAAGCTAACAACCTTACAAAAAGCATGATGAGTAGTTAACCAATCTATTCCTAAAATCACATCAAAGGCAAGTAATTTCAAAGAGATACGATCGACAGGTAACGTGAAAGTGTTGATTTGAACAAGATTTATAAATAGTGGATGTAACGAAGGTTTCTCCCAACTGAGTTTCAACAGATAAATCAAAATCTAACTTCTCCGGAGTTTAATTCAAACATTGAACACAACTAGGTGAAATAAAAGAGTGGGTAGAACTGATATCTAATAAGGTATAAACTTCGCAAGAGTTTATCGTATTTACAAAAATGCCACCGCGTCTACCAAAAACTACGTCGTTTTGATCACAGAGTGCTATTTAAGGCGGAGTGCTATTTAAGGAGAGTGCTCTTGATCCTGACTGTATATATATATATATATATATATATATATATATATATATATATATATATATATATATATTAGTAATCAGAGTGTGCAGTGATTGAAACTTAATAACATGAAACGTGGGACTATACTGGGCATGTAATGGTCTTTATTTTAAACTATTTGTTAATGGGATCTGACATACTAGTATCATATATTGTCCAACAATAAATGACCACATGCGAATTGTAAAATAATAAAGTATTAAGGCAATTGATTTGGGTAATTGAACTAAAGTCAGTGATAACAATATAATGTAAATATTAGTGGTCATACATGTCTAACAAAATTATAAAATTAATTTGAAATTATTATTAAACTTATAAGTTATTATTTATTTTAATTTGTTGGAATGAGGGAGTCTAACAAGTTATATTTGGAATATATTTTGGGTAATAATAATAATAATAATTCACTAATTCTACTTATTTATTATTTTGTTTAATTAGTTCGGACGGAAGGAATTTAACGAGTTATATTCGGATTATAATTTTGGGTATGACGTTGCTTAACTCAGGTACAGATTCCGTACTCTTTCAGCGATACTCTTGTTAAATTTGATTTGTTCATTTTGTCGTTTGTTCGAATTTTGTTATTATTTCACATAATTGTTTCCTGTGAAATAAATATATTAGTTTCATTTTGGAGTTGATACATATGACTCGTATTTGTACTCTTTGAATTAGGTTATCATGTTTAGTACTATTTATTTTTGATAATTGTAGAGCGGTACATGTTGCTACCTTCTTTTTGAGACATTGTGACTATAATTTGATTTGATTCAACATGTACATATAGAACCCTTTTGTTGGTATTATGTCGCATGTGTTGTGACATGATATCTTTGTTAGTGTAAAGTCCCCGAACCCGGATACTTGAAACCCGAACTCGGTACTTCACGATATCATTTCTATGAGCGGAATTCTACTAATAATAATAACAATAATATATAAACAATCATTTTACAATACTTATTCATCAGAGTTCATCTCCCAAGTACGTAACCTTTAAACATACATTACCAGTCATATTAATAATAAAACATATATCATAGTCTTCATAATCTTAACTATTACAAGTAATAATAATTGCAGTCAACCATCTATCTTCCCTTTCCCCTTGTTTTTGGCAGAACCTTCAGGTTGTTCGCTCTTAACTGAAAACATTTAAATTAGCAAGGATGAGCATTTGAGTGCCTAGCAAGTATTAACAATATATATATAAACTGAAAGCATTTAAATATTTTCTATATATTATTCTTCTACAACAAGGCAAAAGTTGTGAAGCAATCTATACCAATAATAACTACATAACTATTTCAAATTTTTGAAACTACGTACAGACTATATAAAGGTTTTATATGATATAGTATGAACATTATTTTCATTTTTGAAAAGGTTAAAAAGAAAATTCATCTGTAAACCGTCATAACTTACGAACACGGGGGTGATCAGCCCGTTGTGCCCTGCATTGATCAATACTACATTACAAAAATGGTGTTACCATTTACTTGATCCGCCTTAGGCGCATAAAAGTTTTCCCTGGTAAGGGATGTTCATATTTGTCAGGGTTCCAAGCCAAAGGTTTTATCTTATCCGATAATAGTCTATAATTCAACATATATGTATATCAAAGGGGTATCAACATGCGATTAAATACTATGATTATCCAAGTGGGGACACTTATATAATCATTTATAGAAATTAACGAACAGAATATATATCTGAATTATCATATACTAACATGTTGATAATCAATGGGCGTATATAATATAGGCTTTACAATCTGTACAGTAATAATATAACTTTGAAACATTCTTACATTTGTCCAATGCATAAAGAAAATGCAAAGGTAGGATACTTGCCTGATGCGCTGCTTACAAATTCTTAACTTAATTCTACCCTTTTTATCACAACCTATCATTAAGCAAATCAATCATTCGATTAGAACATTATATCATAACACATAATACTGCATATAGCAGTCAGCACATTCCTAATCACGTTGTCACATAACTTAACGACCATTATATCACAATTAAATAATTTACAAGTCAATCCTATCTAAGTTCAGATCAATTTCTGAAACATGTCGACGTATCGACAACCTTATTAGATGATAATCGAGTCTAAGACTCTATTCTGTATCGGAATATCTAAATAGATAACTTAAACAACAGTCGCACTATTTTTCATGACCTTATAATAATTTTAAAATAATTATTACCATTTATCATAATTTTTGAAATATCAGAATCATTATTAAATGATTTAAATATCAAATAATTCTATTATCATTAATATTCAATTAATATGAAGCTATTAATGAAACCATTGCCAAAATATTAAAGTTATTTATAATAACTCAAAATATTTTTAAAATATTTATATTATCCTTAAATGATTTTTAAAACATTTAAAATTATTCTTAAATAATTACCATTAATATTAAAATATTAATTTATCATTATCCAAATATTAAAAGTTATGAATTACAACTTAAAATATTTTTTAATTCACTTATATCCTTTTTAAATGATTTTAAAATAAATAAACCATTTTAAAACTATTTATTTAATATAATTATTAAATAAATTTATTATCATTAATATATCATTAATATTAAATTATTAATGAAATTATCCTTTAAATATTAAAAGTTATAGTTTATAACTTAAAATATCTTTAAACACTTTTATTTTCATTTAAAATGATTTTTATAATAATAAAATTATTTTTAAACTAATTTATTTAATATAAATATTAAATAACTTTAATATCATTAATAATCATTAATTAATGAATTTAACCTTTAAATATTAAAAGTTATATTTTATAACTTAAAATATTTTTAAATACCTTATTATTATTTAAAAGAATTTTTAAAATAATAAAATCATTTTTAATTTAATTATTTAATTTATTTAGTAAATAACTTAATTATCATTAATATTAATTTATTAATGAAAATTATCAAATAATATTAAAAGTTATTAAAAATAACTTAAAATATTTTCTTATATCATAATAAAATTTTAAATGATTTTTCAAATATTAAAATCATTTTTAAATAATTTATTTAATATTATAATTAAATAAATTAAATACTTTTAATATTTCAAAAATATTAAATATTTATGAAATATATTTAAAATAATTAAAAACTAATTTTCGGAATTTAAAATAATTTTTAATAATTTATTTTGTATTTTTAATAATTAAAAACTATTTTTTTCTATTTATTAATTTATTTTCGGAAAATAATTTATTTTCTGTCGCTATAGACCACCTATAGCGACAGAACCGTCGCTATAGGTGTTCTTCATACAAGCCCAAAATTTCAATGTCAGAACCGAGTGACTAGGTTTGACCGTGAATAACTCAATGTGTGTCGTGATTCTGGACTCGATTTTGGTCAGATCATGTAGTACAAATACAAGACTATAAGATACAACAACCAACATGGACAAATCACATAACACCAAACAAATATAATCGCCCAAACTTACTGTCAGAGGCTGTTCTTCATTTCTGGGTTTCCCAGAATTGAAGAACAGACCGACTGACCACTTTTGATCGCCAGCAACTTACAACATATTAACTGTTTTTGAGACCTAAGAGCTTTAATGTGTAGACAACCTGTAAGACTACATATTCATTACATAAAATAAACAAAACATCAACAAATAAATCAGTTATAAATTGGCCAACCACTATCAAAATCCGTGTTCATGGGTTTTCTGGGTTTTCCAGAAAATCGAGAACATGTGCTTCCCTACTACTTTGACCAGCCACCAATTCCAGTATATGAAATGTTGTAACAATATAAAAGCATGATTCTATAGTTAATATACTAGACTACAATCTAGCTTCAACAAACCAAACAAAACAATAACTACCAATAAGATCCGAAGCCACAAATTTATTATCAGACGCTGAAAACCATTTCTGGGTTACCTAGATCTCAGTCGGTCAAGCTCGGTCAACGTACTTTGACCTTAAATAACTTTTGATTTGTAACAGATATGACTTTGCTTCTTTTTGCAGATTAAAGACAACATTGATGGCTACTAGTAACAACTTAAAAACAACACAAAACCTCATCGAGCAAGGATCTGTGGCCACTGACATTCATTGTCAGGCCACAGAACCAAGCTTTTCTCGGATTTTGTAGATCTTCAATTTTGAGCTTCTAGATGTTATGGATCTAACATCTAGCAACCCAGATTATCACTAGATATTAAAACCAACATAATATAACACTTAAACACAAAATCCAACAACAAATTATGGACAGATTTTCAAGCTTGAGTTTTATACCTTTCTTGATTTGATCTTGATTTTAAGCTACTGATTTAATATGGGATTTCGTGGGGCTGAATTTTGAGACTAATCTAACACTGATTTTCGTTGGTTTTAGAGAGAGAATGTCTAGGTGGAGTGTTGGTGAACAAAGTAGCAAAATGAGCACTTTTCTCTTTCTTTAATCTCATATACAAGAGCTATGGAATGATTTGCTAAGTTAGATGGCTGCCACTTGTTGATTTCAATCTTCAAAATATCAAGAGTTGGTGACCAACTCAAATTAAAGCAAGATTCACACTCAACCTACTAGCACATGTGTAAAAGGGCATTAAAGTCATTTTATTAGTAATTTTAATGGAACAAAAATAATTTTGACAACGTATTAGAGTTTAATAACACTAGTATATTTAACCTTGCTAATTTTAGCAATTAGGGTTTATCAATTCAATAACTAGGATTTCTAAAAACACAATTAGGGTTTTCTAATAATTAGAAAATACAATTATAATTGAGGTCTCCAATTTAATACACCTTAAAGTAACACATAAATTTATATCATATAATACAGATATATAACAGTATTAAATCTTATACAGTGAAACTAGGGTTTTCGAATACTATAACACAATTGATCAATTATTATCAGCTCTCGTACATGCAGTTCATATTATAACACTTAAAATATTAAAATATCATAATATTATTATTATTCTTTATCCCAAAACCAGGAATAGGGTCGGTAAAAATATTATTAGGGTTTAGTCGTAATATAATAAGATTATTCCACACATTAACATTGCACACATAATCATACATATCTATAATACTAACAAATAATAATATAATATTATTATTCTCATTTCCTGATCAAAACCCGAAATTAGGGTTTGGATTCTATATCTGGTTTACCTTATATAAATAACATAATTAACTTAATAATCTGAACAAAATTCACATAATAACATAATAATTATTCTAAAAATCATTCCATATATTATTTACATAATATATAATTATATATTCATTTTCATTGAAAAATAGTTAATAAAAACATTCCCAATAAGGAATATAATTGATAATAATCAATGATTCTAAAATAAAATTATCTGTAATAATTCATGTAATAAATATATTTAACTTATCACACAATTAAACATATATATTACCTTGACACATATCGTACCCATAAAAAAAATTTATATGCAAAATTTATGATTTATTTATATAGAAATATCGGGTTGTCACATTCACCCTCCCTTATAAAGATTCCGTCCCCGGAATCACCACTTTAAAATCTACACATACCGGGCACATAAGATACACAATCATCTTAAGTAGATCTTGATCTTTTCTGATCGAACTGATCTTTCTGATTAAACGGAGATTTGATTTTTTAAAATAACTCAATTTCCTCTTTCAAACTTTATTTATAAAATAATTTACTATATATATATATAAAAAATCATATATATAAGAATATATAATTGATTAGAATAATACCAGGAATTGCATTGCCAGCTGCCACCGTGTCCTAAACCGTCATGTTGAAGACCCTTGATGTTGACTTTGTTGGCTTGCTGGATGTTGTTGGTCCTGTGATTGCTAACGTTTCACTACCCCTACCAGTATACACACTACCTGTTTCTTCCCTCTTCTTCGGACATTCCTTCACCTTGTGTTCCATTGAACCGCAAACAAAACAGCCATTATATTTTCTAAGATTTGGGCAGTTGGGAGAGATGTGGCCCTCCTGCCCGCATTTGAAACACACAGGTTTCCCCTTCAAACACACACCTGAATGGTTCTTCCCACAAGTTTTGCATTGAACTGCCTGCTTTTTCACACCCTCTTGCTTCACCTGTACGTTTTTAAAATAGTTCACTTTTCTCTTTTTGTTTCCTCCCTTACTTCCACTATTAATTTTCCCCTTCTCAGCTGTCTCAACCTTACCTTTGTTCTTCCTCTCCTTGTTATAGAGACTCATGACCTCACTCCCTTCTTTAGCAATTATCGCCTTTTCCATAAGTGCTGCAAATGTTGGAATCTGCAACATTGCCACCTTGTTATAGAGCCAGGGTTTTAATCCTAATTCGAACCTTCTCACCTTCCTAGCCTCCGTATCAACTTGATGCGGAGCAAATCTAGTTAACTCATTAAATTTAGCGGCGTAATCCGCAACTGACATATCTCCTTGTTTCAACTCTAAAAATTTTACCTCCATCCTAGCCTGCATACTAACAAAAATGTAATTCTCGAAAAATAAAGTCTTAAACCTTTGCCAAGCCACTACACCCTCTCCCGCTCTCGCTTGATTCGCTTCCCACCAGAAATTCGCCTCACCCTTCATCATATAGGTGGCAAAAGCCGTCTTCTGCCCCTCATCTACTCTAGCTATCACAAACGCCTTCTCAATTACTTTAATCCAGGTTTGAGCTTCTACAGGATCAGTTGTAGCTTTAAATTTCGGCGGTCCTACAGCTTTAAAATCTTTGAAATTTGCTAAGTGATTACCCGGCTGATTCCCTGCTGCTGGTATTCCTTGTTGCATGGTCTGAGCTATCATATTCGCAAAATGCTGTATCGGGTCTACTGGTTGCTGTCCCTCAACGTTGTTGACAGATCCTTCTGCCCTTTGGTTTCGAGTTTGACGTCTTGGCGGCATTTTCTGGTTAAGTAAAAACCATAAATTAACTTACATTCTAAACCTTATCATACGATTTTATACTTTTTAAACATAATTCAAACTTAGATTCATATTACTTTAATAGATAATTTACATAGCATAGCATAACTGCTTAAAACATCATTCATCCCTTGGTGATTACAGGAGTCGGAATTTACAACCTTACTAACACAAAAGTTTTAGAATATTACATCACACAGACATATTAAGCACACATATTATACTAAACACGCCTACACAACAGAACCTATACTACCTAGTTAATAAGCCCTTTTTCTTGGACAATTCTTTGCCTGATGATCTTTCTTTCCACAAACAAAGCATGCTCCCCGTTCATAATCAGGACAATACTGAGTAGTATGTCCCTCATAGCCGCATAGATAACATATTCTTTTCCACTTCTTCTTACTAGGTCTTCCTAAATCATGGTCTTCTATTTTTCTCTTTCCCTTATCTCTCGGAGCTGCACACGAAGTGTTGCTTGAAGCCCCCATCTGATTAATTTGAATTTTTAGTTTATCCTGCCCTTCCATCGTTTCTATTAACACCTGACGTAACTGACTATTAAGCAGCTTCTCTATTTCCCACAACTTTTCCAGAGAAGAAATCTGGTTCTTCAAATTCTGTACTTCCATTGATGCTTGTCTGGCTTCAATTTTGGGATCTAAATCACTATCTGTCAGCTCCACCATTTCCGGATCTTGTGCTACATTTTCCATGATAACCACCTCATCCGAGTTGGTTTCATTGCGAGCTTCTATTTAAGCTATTGGCTGCGATATTAGCTCTGGTATATGGGTTTAATCCTTCTTCATGTTATAGGCATACAGCAGACCTTTTTCTCCAGACATCTACACATATAAATTATCCTAATTAGTATATACATGCAACAAGTAATAGTTTTATTTATGTTATCTTTTATTTCGTTTGACGATGGATTTAGTCAATTCATTTCTTTATAAACTCTATATGAGCCACTTATATATCCATATACCATGGTTTAATACAGACCGACTAAACATCTTACATACTCCTATAAACACTTAGGACATAAACTGCCCACCACCAACTATCCTCTAATGGACAAAAGTGAGGATTCACGACCACATACCTGTAACGACCCCAAAATAGGTCCATTCCATCCAACCCATTCTGAGTCGCCAAATATATGGTACAGAAAACAACTACAACTTTATTACAACAATTATCGTGCAAAATACAACAACACATATGCTGTGAGTTTGTATACAAATATATATCAACTGTGACTCATGTCCCAACCGTGGACAACACCTCATACTGACACCTTACATAAAGGTATAGTCGAAAACTGTTTTAGAAATTAGAATCTTTGGAAAATGCTCAAGGAAACCTTCGTACATGGGAGGCCATGCGTCTAGGTTATTATAGATATCATATGGCCACAGAATTATCCTTGGTTGACCCAATAGACCCCAAAGAAAAACGAGAAGGTTACTATCATATTCTTCCCAATGGTGAGTCTTCTCTTGACATATCATTATCTCCACTGTCTCTAATTGAGAGTTATATTTCAAATAAACTCCAAGATCATATAAATAGTGCTGGTAGATATACTCAGCAAGTGGATAGGCACATTCATGTCTTATGATGACACGAGGTGATATGTCATTAGACATCTTGTATGACAGTGGCAATACACCCTTCCAACGTTGGGTTTGCTTCACCCTAGTTGATTCGCTAAATATAACTACTAAATGATGACCAACGTTCTATTCCCCTGTTATCCCCCGCTCGACCCAGCTACACTCGTATTACCTGAAAGGAATTGTGAAGCAAAAGGGTGAGCACAACTAGCTCAGTAAAGAATGTCATAACTAAAGATAATTAAATTATCAATAGCATTCATCAATAATAAATCAGAGATTTAGAACATATGGTAGATGATAAAAATTTTCAACCATAGTTGCAGCGGAATGAACAATCCATTAGAAGAGTCAAATAAACTATAAAGTTTATTATCTTCTCCATGTTAAAAGCCCATCAACAATGTTTTATCCCTATAACATCAATCAACAATTCCTGTCCACAATCACATGTATAACTTATAATCGTAATTGTTGTTCTAAATTCCTTTTCTCATCCAGGACAAAGATAATTTTTATCACCTGAAACATCAAAGATCATTGTTATACAAAATCACAGTTCATGTTCATAATCATACTAATAAATTTATCTTTGCACTACGGCCAAAGATATACATCAATAAGTCATCTTTGCACTACAGGCCAAAGATATTCATCAACAAGTCATCTTTGCACTACATGCCAAAGATATTCATATCTCAAAGAAATACATAATCATTTCAGAATTTATATAAACCATAATTATAACCATATATGTTGATCAATTCTCCTTTGCACTTAAGCTGAAGATATTCAATTATAAATTCAATGGTCATGATCATACCAGTCACAATTCAACTTTTCACTACTGGCCAAAGAGAACCCTAGTCATGATCATACCAATAATCTACCCATTTTTACGCTCCAGTGAAAGAGAATTTCAACATCAGGGTTATAAAAATGTTATATATGATAATAAAATCAATATAATCAATATATAGTTTTAATCTCCAGAGTAATATTCATAAATCAACTATAATTTGGTTAGAAAAAGAAACCAATTTTGTCATGAATAGTAACTCGTGAATAGTAACTCATGAATAGTAAACCCAACTCAAAAAGTTCCAAATTTGATAAAAAGTTCCAACCAACATTTCAGCATAATGATATTGAAGAAATAATATCATTTTAGAAGAAAATAACCTCCCTTACTATCCCTTACCTCAAAAGAGCAGTACCTCTGACTGGAATAACGCTGAACGAACTTGCACCGTATAGCAATACTCAAAGTATACTCAAAATACTCACAAGAATACGCTCGATAATATAGAGAGAGAAAACTTCAGTTTCTGATGTGATTTTCAATTCTAACCTAAGCACCTATTTATAGGAAATTGCTTAGAACACCAAAGCAGAAAATTTAATATAATAATAATATATTATATAAATATTTCTACGCACACACTCTAGAATCTGAATTCAGCCATTGAACACATGCTCCCTTCTAGAAAAAAATAAAAAAAAAACGTTTTTCTTTTATAAAATAATTTAAACTTCCAAAAATCAATTATTTCGGAACTCCGGAACTTCAATAATTCACAATAAATAGCCCTTTTGTCAGAAAATTCGAATCTCGTGAGTTTTTATAGGAAATTCAATTCTCTACAACTTTACAGAAGAAAGTTTTTCCAAATTCCAAACAAAAATTGACCAAAATCCACAAACGAACAATTTTACAGTCTACAATAAATTTTCGGTCAAGAATTGTGGTCCACCGACACCCAAAACATGCTTTAAATATTTTTGGTAACAAAAATACTCCTCCTCCACATATACTCATATATCCCACATTCATCGTAAAAATATCATCATTATTATATTATTAAAATATAATAATATATTTAAATGAATTATTTTATCAGAAAAAGATAAAATATTAATTTTCAACAATTGTCACATTAAAAATTTCCTCCATCTATATCCACATAAAATCAATATTTTCCTCATCATATGAATCAATAATTAATTATTCACAAATGATATTACAGAATCACAATATTGACAACCAGGCAGTTCCCAGGAAAGAGGGGGCTTTCCAATAAGAATTTTTCCTTACTGGCGCGCAATTAGGTGACCAAACCTCTCCTTAGACAGAACTTTTTAGACATTGTCAATAATGTTATCTAATAATATTATTCAGATAATATGAATTATTGCTTCGATAATGAAAAATACTGTGTAATGACAATTATTGAAACAAAAGTAATATAAAATATCAACGCAACAATTATTGAACCAATAAAATAAAATACTGAACAATAATTACTGTAACCATTATTGAGTAGTGCCTTCTTACGTAAGAGTCAATAATTGGTGCAATACCGTGTGCTACTGTGCAACAACGCGTATTACTTTGCTTTACCCACCGGGTATTCCAACAGTGTTAACAGTAACAACTACGCCGTTATTTTTAAAAACTTTAATTTGTCGTTTTCTTCATCCGACAGTTATTCTGTTACGAGGCCCACAAAAGGCTGCGCCGTCGTACAAATATTCCCCGACAGAAAGAATATTCCATGACCAAACGAATATTCCTCGACAACAATGAGTATTTTATAATCACTTGCTTATTTTGAATTTTTTTTTTCTTATATCACCCTTAACTTTAACCTTCTATCAATTTAAACATTTACTGAATTGTAATTATAAGAAAAATTGAATACTGTTATTTCATAAAATTCGGGGTCTTACAATACCCTTCTACTAAACTATAGATTGGGGTCTACTACCATCCCATGCATTCAACAAGGCATAAGGATTTACAACAATTAAACAGTCCCTAATAGAAACACAAAAGTGGGACTATATCTAACATGAGTACAAATCAACGCTTGCTCTCACTACTGGAGGACAGTTCCATCCACTCCGCGTCAAACTTCCTAAAGGCATTGTCTAAAAATTACTCCAAGGTATATATTTTTGCATCTTTCGCCTCCATCTCAACTTTCATCTGTCCTAACTGTAGCTCTTTCTGCTTCAACCTTCTTCGTAACTCAGCTATCTCTGCCTGTGCTTGATAAGCGGCGTCCCTATACTGTTGCTCAAAAATCTGGAGGGTCCGGTTCTTTGCCTCCACCTGCTCAGCCCTGTTCTCTAGCTCAACATTTCTAGCCAACAAATCCCCTATCATTGTAAGCTCCAAGGACTCCCTACTAGAGTCCCTTAACTCTTGGTTCACCGAGTAACTATTTGAACCCTCGTTAGCCATCCTACGATCACAATAAATAATCAACAACAACATTAGTACCACAATAAAATATATTCATTGATAAAATGAAATGATATTTTATTCAGTACGATAATACTTGTTGGATCTCATTAAACCCTCCCCTAACTAACACATTCTATAAAAGTTTTCTACTAAGGTTATAATCCTAGGCTTCGCATTCCTAATGTTTATACCCTACAGCTCTGATACCATCCTGTAAAGTCCCCGAACCCGGATACTTGAAACCCGAACTCGGTACTTCACGATATCATTTCTATGAGCGGAATTCTACTAATAATAATAACAATAATATATAAATAATCATTTTACAATACTTATTCATCAGAGTTCATCTCCCAAGTACGTAACCTTTAAACATACATTACCAGTCATATTAATAATAAAACATATATCATAGTTTTCATAATCTTAACTATTACAAGTAATAACAATTGCAGTCAACCATCTATCTTCCCTTTCCCCTTGTTTTTGGCAGAACCTTCAGGTTGTTTGCTCTTAACTGAAAACATTTAAATTAAGCAAGGATGAGCATTTGAGTGCCCAGCAAGTATTAACAATATGTATATAAACTGAAAGCATTTAAATGTTTTCTATATACTATTCTTCTACAACAAGGCAAAAGTTGTGAAGCAATCTATACCAATAATAACTACATAACTATTTTAAATTTTTGAAACTATGTACAGACTATATAAAAGTTTTATATGACATAGTATGAACATTATTTTTATTTTTGAAAAGGTTAAAAAGAAAATTCATCTGTAAACCGTCATAACTTACGAACACGGGGGTGATCAGCCCGTTGTGCCCTGCATTGATCAATACTACATTACAAAAATGGTGTTACCATTTACTTGATCCGCCTTAGGCGCATAAAAGTTTTCCCAGGTAAGGGATGTTCATATTTGTCAGGGTTCCAAGCCAAAGGTTTTATCTTATCCAACAATAGTCTATAATTCAACATATATGTATATCAAAGGGGTATCAACATGCGATTAAATACTATGATTATCCAAGTGGGGACACTTGTATAATCATTTATAGAAATTAACGAACATAATATATATCTGAATTATCATATACTAACATGTTGATAATCAATGGGCGTATATAATATAGGCTTTACAATCTGTACAGTAATAATATAACTTTGAAACATTCTTACATTTGTCCAATGCATAAAGAAAATGCAAAGGTAGGATACTTGCCTGATGCGCTGCTTACAAATTCTTAACTTAATTCTACCCTTTTTATCACAACCTATCATTAAGCAAATCAATCATTCGATTAGAACATTATATCATAACACATAATACTGCATATAGCAGTCAGTACATTTCTAATCACGTTGTCACATAACTTAACGACCATTATATCACAATTAAATAATTTACAAGTCAATCTTATCTAAGTTCAGATCAATTTCTGAAACATGTCGACGTATCGACAGCCTTATTAGATAATAATCGAGTCTAAGACTCTATTCTGTATCGGAATATCTAAATAGATAACTTAAACAACAGTCGCACTATTTTTCATGACCTTATAATAATTTTAAAACAATTATTACCATTTATCATAATTTTTGAAATATCAGAATCATTATTAAATGATTTAAATATCAAACAATTCTATTATCATTAATATTCAATTAATATTAAGCTATTAATGAAACCATTGCCAAAATATTAAAGTTATTTATAATAACTCAAAATATTTTTAAAATATTTATATTATCCTTAAATGATTTTTAAAAGATTTAAAATCATTCTTAAATAATTACCATTAATATTAAAATATTAATTTATCATTATCCAAATATTAAAAGTTATGAATTACAAATTAAAATATTTTTTAATTCACTTATATCCTTTTTAAATGATTTTTAAATAAATAAACCATTTTTAAACTATTTATTTAATATAATTATTAAATAAATTTATTATCATTAATATATCATTAATATTAAATTATTAATGAAATTATCCTTTAAATATTAAAAGTTATAGTTTATAACTTAAAATATCTTAAACACTTTTATTTTCATTTAAAATGATTTTTATAATAATAAAATTATTTTTAAACTAATTTATTTAATATAAATATTAAATAACTTTAATATCATTAATAATCATTAATTAATGAATTTAACCTTTAAATATTAAAAATTATATTTTATAACTTAAAATATTTTTAAATACCTTATTATTATTTAAAATGATTTTTAAAATAATAAAATCATTTTTAATTTAATTATTTAATTCATTTAGTAAATAACTTAATTATCATTAATATTAATTTATTAATGAAAATTATCAAATAATATTAAAAGTTATTAAAAATAACTTAAAATATTTTCTTATATCATAATAAAATTTTAAATGATTTTTCAAATATTAAAATCATTTTTAAATAATTTATTTAATATTATAATTAAATAAATTAAATACTTTTAATATTCCAAAAATATTAAATATTTATGAAATATATTTAAAATAATTAAAAACTAATTTTCGGAATTTAAAATAATTTTTAATAATTTATTTTGTATTTTTAATAATTAAAAACTATTTTTTTCTATTTATTAATTTATTTTTGGAAAATAATTTATTTTCTGTCGCTAAAGACCACCTATAACGACAGAATCGTCGCTATAGGTGTTCTTCATACAAGCCCAGAATTTCAATGTCAGAACCGAGTGACTAGGTTTGACCGTGAATAACTCAATGTGTGTCGAGATTCTGGACTCGATTTTGGTCAGATCATGTAGTACAAATACAAGACTATAAGATACAACAACCAACATGGACAAATCACATAACACCAAATAAATATAATCGCCCAAACTTACTGTCAGAGGCTGTTCTTCATTTCTGGGTTTCCCAGAATTGAAGAACAGACCGACTGACCACTTTTGATCGCCAGCAACTTACAACATATTAACTGTTTTTGAGACCTAAGAGCTTTAATGTGTAGACAACCTGTAGGACTACATATTCATTACATAAAATAAACAAAACATCAACAAATAAATCAGTTACAAGTCGGTCAACCACTGTCAGAATCCGTGTTCATGGGTTTTCTGGGTTTTCCAGAAAATCGAGAACATGTGCTTCCCTACTACTTTGACCAGCCACCAATTCCAGTATATGAAATGTTTTAACAATATAAAAGCATGATTCTATAGTTAATATACTAGACTACAATCTAGCTTCAACAAACCAAACAAAACAACAACTACCAGCAAGATCCGAAGCCACAAATTTATTATCAGACGCTGAAAACCATTTCTGGGTTACCCAGATCTCAGCCGGTCAAGCTCGGTCAACGTACTTTGACCTTAAATAACTTTTGATTTGTAACAGATATGACTTTGCTTCTTTTTGCAGATTAAAGACAACATTGATGGCTACTAGTAACAACTTAAAAACAACACAAAACCTCATCGAGCAAGGATCTGTGGCCACTGACATTCATTGTCAGGCCATAGAACCAAGCTTTTCTCAGATTTTGTAGATCTTCAATTCTGAGCTTCTAGATGTTATGGATCTAACATCTAGCAACCCAGATCATCACTAGATATTAAAACCAACATAATATAACACTTAAACACAAAATCCAACAACAAATTATGGACAGATTTTCAAGCTTGAGTTTTATACCTTTCTTAGTTTGATCTTGATTTTAAGCTACTGATTTGATATGGGATTTCGTGGGGCTGAATTTTGAGACTAATCTAACATTGATTTTCATTTGTTTTAGAGAGAGAATGTCTAGGTGGAGTGTTGGTGAACAAAGTAGCAAAATGAGCACTTTTCTCTTTCTTTAATCTTATATACAAGAGCTATGGAATGATTTGCTAAGTTAGATGGCTGCCACTTGTTGATTTCAATCTTCAAAATATCAAGAGTTGGTGACCAACTCAAATTATAGCAAGATTCACACTCAACCTACTAGCACATGTGTAAAAGGGCATTAAAGTCATTTTATTAGTAATTTTAATGGAACAAAAATAATTTTGACAAAGTATTAGGGTTTAATAACACTAGTATATTTAACCTTGCTAATTTTAGCAATTAGGGTTTATCAATTCAATAACTAGGATTTCTAAAAACACAATTAGGGTTTTCTAATAATTAGAAAATACAATTATAATTGAGGTCTCCAATTTAATACACCTTAAAGTAACACATAAATTTATATCATATAATACAGATATATAACAGTATTAAATCTTATACAGTGAAACTAGGGTTTTCGAATACTATAACACAATTGATCAATTATTATCAGCTCTCGTACATGCAGTTCATATTATAACACTTAAAATATTAAAATATCATAATATTATTATTATTCTTTATCCCAAAACCAGGAATAGGGTTGGTAAAAATATTATTAGGGTTTGGTCGTAATATAATAAAATTGTTCCACACATTAACGTTGCACACATAATCATACATATCTATAATACTAACAAATAATAATATAATATTATTATTCTCATTCCCTGATCAAAACACGAAATTAGGGTTTGGATTCTATATCTGGTTTACCTTACATAAATAACATAATTAACTTAATAATCTGAACAAAATTCACATAATAACATAATAATTATTATAATTATTCTAAAAATCATTCCATATATTATTTACATAATATATAATTATATATTCATTTTCATTGAAAAATAGTTAATAAAAACATTCCCAATAAGGAATTTAATTGATAATAATCAATGATTCTAAAATAAAATTATCTGTAATAATTCATGTAATAAATATATTTAACTTATCACACAATTAAACATATATATATTACCTTGACACATATCGTACCCATAAAAAAAATTTATATGCAAAATTTATGATTTATTTATATAGAAATATCGGGTTGTCACAGTTAGAATATACCGTAGGGTATACCTAAGCTATAACCACCTGTGGGGGTAGCACAGGCATATCGTCTTGGCACGAGAGATATGACACTTTTCGTGGCGGTGTGATTAGTCCACGCCGTCTCCGTTTTGGACTCCGAAGGAAGTGGGCCATTTGGTGTTTTGTTGTGGGAGGCGTATGGGTTAACCCTAGTTTTCTGTTCTGCGGATTTTGTGATGTTGTGCCAAATACACCTATCCGATTTGCATATATTTGGATTCGCGGTCCAATGTGTGATATGCCTGTGTGACATCATTTGAGTTGCCCGTGTGGCATTATTTTGACTTGTCTATGTGGCATTGTTTTGACTTGCCTGTGTGACAATGTGTTAGTTCCCAGTAGGCACAATAGATCTAGAAGGGGGGTTGAATAGATCCTTTTTAATTTCAAATACTTTTCTCTTTTATTTTGTATTGCTATTAAATTAGCATATGACAAACATAAGAATCTTTTCAAGCATAGCGGAATAAGTAAAAGATTCCCTTCATTGATATATTCATAATCATACATACATTGTTCGTAGAGTTAGTTCAGTTATAAGTAGTTAAAACATACATAGCAGTTAATAGACATAATATAAATGACATAATGTAAAAGACACAAGGGATTTTAAGTGGTTCAGAGACTCAAGCTCCTAATCCACTCTTCTGTTTTCAACTAACAGGATTTCCACTAAGGAAGGGCAGCACCCTGAATCACTAAGATTCCTTCAAAGCCAGCAACCTTAGGACTTCAGTTCACTAAGAACTCTTCAAGGCCAGCAGCCTTGGAACTTCTCTAGTTCCCTAGGAACTCTTCAAGCCCAATAGGCTTGGAACTTCGTTTAGTCCCTCCGGACAAGGACCCCTCAGGCCCTGGCTTCTTGTTGAGTTGTTTGTTTGTTTGTTGGAGTTGGTGCTGAGCTGCTAAGATGTCTTTATGCTTTGAACATCTTCTATACTTAGCTGCTTGGCGTGATCATCCTTGAAGTGTAGTTGAGTGTTGCATGATGCTCAGCTTCTTTAGTTACTCAACCAATTCTGATGATCCCTTGATGAACTGTCTTGAAGATCATTCCTCTTGATACGTGATGGCTGCACATGATTGGTTTCTAAGATGACTGTAAGCTCTTCTGCTAGGTACTTACAAACTTTCTCATGTTCCCACCATGATGGCGTTTGTGATCTCCCTTCTTGATACTTGATGCCTTCTCATGATAGACTTGTTAAGATGACTTTGAGCACTTCTCTATGGTACTTAGAGTCTTTTCGTAATGGACATCAAGATGACATGACGTTCTTCTTTTTCTCAGTAGTTCAGAACACTCTTTATGTAGTAGAACTCTCACTTCTACATTGTAGAACTCTCACTTCTACTTCTTTCTTTGTCTGACTCTAAGTGTTCTTGGTGGATCGTAGAGTGAGCCTTTGGACTCACTATCTCACATTGTTAGAACTGTCCACCTTTTCTCCAAACTCGGAAACTCCAGCAACCCTATATCTTTGAAGCTCTTGTTGATTTATACTCCTTCCCAATCCTTCCGTTGGAAAGTAGCCTTTGAAAGCTATTCAAATATCTTCACAGATCTCGAGTTGACTGAGGTAGACTGCAGATGTGACATATCATAACTTTTCTGACATTGCAGTCTACTGTTTCACCTACCCCATCAGAGATGTCACTTTTATGCCTCGGGCAGGTCGAAGACTTTATTTCCTCCTTTTGATTTCTCGATCAGAGGTTGTCCTTTTGCATCGATGCTCTTAATAAGCACTTGTCCGAATATTACCCTTCAGATTGAACCGTTGCCAATGCTTCAGTTTTCAGCTATTCGAACTCTACGATTCTGATGCATGTCTTCATAGGACCTGATCGTAGTGTTATGTTAACTGGTAGAGACAACACTACGATCTTGAAGAGTGTTGATTGGATCTTCAATGTAGAACACCTCTTCCTTCTTTTGTGCAGCGCTTCAACACTTCTGTTTGCCTCAACAGCTCTCAGATACTGATGACTTGACTTCTTTGTTCTGGCCCCTTCTGAATAGCAAGACACTTCAGATTTGTGGCGTGTGTAGCTCGCTTTCTCCATGTGATCTCCCATTCACTTATCATCAATGGACTGACCCAATGCTTAATCACTTTAGCCTTGTTCTTTAGAAGCTGTCCAGTATCTCTGTATGCACTTCATCAGTTCTTTCCTTTGTTTGACAAACACTACGATCCTGGTTGCTTCCAAGATCGTCGTCTTCTATCTATTTGACAACTACTGCACTTGCTGACTTTCCTTAGTCAGTTACTGAAGTCTTCTTCAGATCTCCATATGGAAGACTTCATCATGAATGGCTTCACAACTCAATCTGGATGCTGATTGGGTTGGTGCTTAGATCTGCCGTTTGCTTGCATGCCATTCGTTGAGTGCTCTCTGGTTTCCTTCATGATGAGATGTATCTTTGTAGTGCTAACCAGAGGCTTCATTCCTTTGGATATTCTGGGAGTGCTCATTCGTTGAGAATCGTATTTGCTCTACGATTCTGCCTTGGCATTGTGAGCACAACGGTTGAGGTCGTAGTTCTGCACTCTACGATTCTGCTTTGGCTGTCAGACACTACGATTCCGAGATCAGATCTTGACACTTTACGATTTCTACCTTGTGCTTGTTGTCTTCATCTGATCTTTCACGACTACGATCTCTACATGTAATCAATAGACTCTACGAGTCAGAGTGTAGTCTAAAATCCTTGACTTGGCTTCGGCATCAGTAGACTCTACGACTCCGAGTGTAGTCTACTTTTCTGACTTGGCTTCGACAGATGTTCGGTCGGCTTGTAGGCATGCTGTCTCTACGATTCTGAACATAACTTCCTCAGCAGACTTCGGCTCCGAGGAAGTTCTACTCGACACACTACGATCCTTCATCGTTTCTCCTGACAGTCTATGAACTCTGAGATCTATTATCTTGCAGACTACGATTCTGCCTTGTCAGCTCTCGAGTTTTTCTTAACTCTCCTAGAATACTCCGATTTCTGGTGCAGTGCTCGACGATCAGACAAACTTATCTATTAAATCATAAGATCAACCTAACATGCTTGATCTTTCTACGTTTGTAGTCCTTGTACATCATTTCTTTTTAAGGACTTTACAAAGCTGTTTTGCTTACGTAGGATCAACCTAACATACTTGATCAATTCATTCTAAGTCCTTGTACACATTTTTCTATTATCTATCAAAGGAATTTACAGCTTTTCTTAATGCAAGTAATACTTGCATATTCATTCATATATATCATAATCAAATCATATATAAATAAGAATAACATTCACATGATTATACCTGACACAATGTATATTTCTGAGCTCACTCGGTATGAAATAAAACTCAACCATTTGATCCAGCCTATTATTTCATTGTATTAGTTTTGTTTGTTTCTGTTCAGTTCAATTCATTAAGTTAGTTACTTCAGTTCGTTATTTCTTTATTCTTCTATTAGTTTCGTCAATTTTGTTGATTCAGATATATTCCATTAAGATATTTGGATAATATATTTTCGTCAGTACTTACACTTTTGGCTTTGTTCAGTAGTTTATCTCAGTTGATTTCGTATATCAATTGTATATCTTTTGTATATCTGTTTCCGTACTGGGCAATTGGCTCATGCTGTATTTTTCTTCTGACAGGTTTGTAGGGGTGATTCAGGGCTAGTGTGATGAGAGAGTTACCTTTGATCAGCTAGGTTGATTCGAATTTTAAGTTTTGATTATTTTGACTCTGTTTGGAGAATTATATTTAGTACTTTATTAATGGATCACCATTATTAATATGTGAAGTCATTAGTGCTCTGTTTACTTATTTTGAGGTTCGTTGTGCTTTGCACGTGACCTCCCTTTCTTTTTCGGGAAGGAGGTGTTACAGGAGCAGTGAGCTCCTCGTCGGCGCCTGCTGACTAGCGGCTGCCCCCTAGTTCCGCCTCTGAGTACAATGACATTGGTGATCACAGATTGAACAACAGTCATTTTTAGTTGAACAAACATTTTGCAACAAAATCAAACTTTCAACAATAGTACAAACTTTGAATAAACAAAGCAACCTCGCTTGTCTTAACTTGCTCAATGAAAAGTATAGTTTAGAAACTTGCTCAACAATAATTCAGAGCTAAAGAATATGCATAACAATAACAAGTTTGGAACAAGAACTTGCATAATGAAATATTAGGGTAAATGAACTTGCGTAAGCGTAAACAAGATAAAAATAGATAACTTATTTAATGATAAGTAGAGTTAAGGATACTCATATAAGAGATTAAGATTAAGAACTTGCATAAATTTAAACAAAATAACAGTGAAAAGAAAACCTTGCTGAATAATAAAGTAGCAAAGGTTAAGGAATTTCCTCGTGCGTAAGCTAAACAATTACAACTCGTTCTCCAATTTATCCTACACATATCATTTAAAATCATAATACCAATTAATTACAACTAACATCATTGTCTTCTTTTTTTCATTTATCTTTATAACTCTTAGTTATAAATCTGATTGTATTAACCACATAACACAAGCCTTGGTTCATAAACACATTATCAACCCTACGGATAACAAATTTAAGTCCTTACATACAATTTGTTAACTCACAACTTTAAAATCATCATACACTTGTTAACAATTTGTTTTAACATCTCACTGTATGGTTAACATGCTATCATGATCATTAGATGAGATTAGATTAACACTCCTAGAAGTTATATATTTAAATAACTATTTCTGGGCCATTCTGCTAAGTGGCACTGCAGCGCCACCAATTGAACTAAAAATTGGCGCTGCAGCTCGAACTTTAGGCTTAAGTCTGGCATTAATGCAGCTCGGCTGGCACTATAACTTTGATTTTAAGCCTAAATGTGACGCCTCCAAAATAGGTATACATCACCCATCTTGAGTCGCCAAATATATGGTACAGAATTCAAATACAACTTAATAATACAACTGTCATGTACAATACGACAAAACATAAACTGTGAGTTTGAATACAAATATTGTCTACTAGAGAGTATAAAAACTCAAAAGGAGTCCTCATTACAATTATTATCACACTATTTCACAGAATAGTGAGGACTACTAATGCAAACATCTACACCATCACTCTGTTTTCCGACTAGTCCTAGCTACGTTCTCATTTCCTGAAGAGAACAATGAAAGCAAAAGGGTGAGCTCAACTAGTCCAGTAAGAAATATTATGACTAAGATAATGCAGAATAAATTATCGTTAGCCTTCAACAGTGTTAAATTGATACAATATAGCAAACATCAAGTTTAATTGCAGCGGAACAAGCAATCCATTAGAAGAGTCAATTAGAGAATAAAATCTACTATCTTCTATGATTTAAAAGGTTTTTCATCACTTTTATCGCTGAGACTTATCTTAATAAATAATCCACATCATCAAATCATCCCTGCACTATAGGCCAATGATATTCTTTAATATCACGACCACAAATTATCCATACACTACGGGCCAAAGATAATTGTGTTTTCATCAACGGTTCTGATCATGCCATAAAATAATTCATCTTTGCACCCTTAGCCGAAGAGAATCTATAGCCATAATCATACCAAAAACTGTCCATCAATGCACTACGGGCCAATGAAGATTTTTTTTCCACATCATTTGTAACATTACGGTCATGATTATACCGAATAATCCCTGGTCATAATCATACCAAGTCCATCTATGCACTACAGGCCACAGATGACTTTCAAAAAATATAAACATGATGATGATGATAATGATATAAGAATTCAATAAAACAAGTTCAAGGATATTTCTATGAAAAGATAGTGGATGAAGCGCAAATATCAAGGATATTCCACTAATTTCATCTAGTATAGAAGTTAAAACTTTAACCAACTGAGTATACTAAAGAATGGAATAACAAAAGAAATCACCATGCATGCGGTACTTCGCATAGACAGGTTATTCCAACAGAATAATAAATAACGGAACCAGGTCAGGCGAAATTCGCACCGACAGTATGTTCCAACAGAATAATAAAGACGTAACCAGGTCCGGCATAAAACGCACAGACAGGATATTCCAACAGAATAATAATAAAGACGGAACCAGGTCCGGCGTAAAATGCACAGACAGGATATTCCAACAGAATAATAAAGACGGAATCAGGTCCGACGTAAAACGCACAGACATGATATTCCAACAGAATAATAAAGACATAATCAGGTCCGGCGTAAAACGCATAGATAGGATATTCTAACAGAATAATAACGAATGGAATAACAGAAGAATTTCACCAAGTATAGGGTAGCCCGCGTATACAGGTTATTCCAACAGAATAATAAATAATGGAATAACATAAGTTCTCTTCATGAATACAAAAGAAATAATACCCCTTACGAGTACAACAAATAATATTCCCTACCTTAGAAAGAAGAGTACTGGATATAGAAGCAGTGAAGTAGCAGAACACTTTTCTTCTTTCTCTCTATAGTTTCTCTCTCTAGAGTTTCAGTGAATTCGTAAGAAATAATGAATGAATGAGCTTCTATTTATAGAAGAATGGACTTCATAGTAACTATACGGTCCAGATTGATTTACTTTAATCTGACGGTCCATATTTAAAGAAAAATCTTTTAAATAAAATATAATATATTCTATTTATAATCTAATAAAACGAATAACTTTATAAAAGATTTTACTATGCAAACACTATACAGGCACTATACAAACACTATGCATAATAAAATATAATATATTGTAATTATTGTCTAATAAAATAGATAACTTTATAAAAGTATTCTGTTTTATATAAAAAGATTTTACTATGCAAAATACTATGCAGACACTATACAACACTATGCATAATAAAATATAGTATATTCTATTTATAGAATAACTTTATAAAAGTATTCTGTTTTATATAAAAAGTTTTTCTGTTTTATTACATTAATAATACCAATAAAACAAAACTGAGTGACTTATCACGTAAGCATCAATAATCAATACCGTGTGCTACTATGCAATCATGCGTATTACTGTACTTTTACTACCAAGTAGTTCAATAGTATTAACGGTAAAACTTATGTCGTTATTCTCATAAAAATATTTTTGTCGTTTTCTCCATCCGACAATAATTCCGTTGCGGGGTCCACCAATGATTGTACCGTCGTACGGATATTCCCCGACAAAAAGAATATTTCCCGACCAATCGAATATTATATAACAACTTGCGTACTTTGCAAAATTTATAAATACTACCCACAACTATAACATTATCTCAAATCTACACCATAATATTAAAAAAATCGAGAAAAGTAAATCTTTATTCATAAAATATAGGGTCTCACAATCTCCCCTCCTTATGAAATTTCACGCTCAAAATTTACGTACGTACCTGGTATATCGAAGAGGTGAAGATACCTTGACTTCATTTCAGATTCTAATTCTTGAGGTATAACCTTTGAGTGTTGAATACGATTCAAGATTTTAACACGTATCTCCTCATACGTTAAATCTTCTGCTATATCGCTAAATTCTAATTTAATAATGTGGTTCGGGTAATCCACATATTTATGTAACATCGATACGTTAAAAATGTTATGAACACGTGACATACTTGGCGGTAAAACGAGTCTATATGCCATAGTTCCTACTCGATCGAGACTTTTAAATGAGCCAATTAAATCGAGGGTTGAGATTTTCTCTCTTCGTCGATTATTGCTTCTAGAATAACGCCCTCTTAAACCTTCTCCTTCACATTTATCAGCTCCGGGTGTGTAGCTTGAGCGACTTTAACTTTATCGATTAAAGTTGATTCTACTCGTATGTTCGTTATCTTTACGTGGGTTCCTAGAGTCATTAACTCTATCTTCATCATTTGTAAGTCGTACGAAATGGGCCTTTGTGTTAACAACATCGCACTCGTAAACGCATACAATCTTCTACTCAACGCGTCAACTACCACGTTCGCTTTCCCACGATGGTAGTGAATGGTACGATCGTAATCTTCAACAGCTCGAGCCAACGTCTTTGGCGCATGTTACGTTCGCTTTAGTTGAAGAAATATTTAAGGGTTTTAGAAATGGGTTTTGTACTGGGGTCAATACAAAATTCGATTTCACGCTCTAGGGGTAGGCTAAGAAGTTCTTCGAGAATACGTCAAGAAATTTATTAACAATAGAAATATCATTCAAAACTATGACTCTCATCCAAGACTTGGATAGCACGTCACATTGATACCTATCAACTTTTCACTGTTATTCACAACGTCCCCTACGGAAAGTTCGGCTTCGATGCATTCCACACAAGGAAGTCAACAATGAAAGGACCGGGGTTCTTTACTTATGGCTTGATATGACAATGATTGACTTTAGTGGTTTGGTTACTTTGAATTCACATAACAAGTTGGTTAGGAGTATGAAAGCTAACAACCTTACAAAAAGCATGATGAGTAGTTAACCAATCTATTCCTAAAATCACATCAAAGGCAAGTAATTTCAAAGAGATACGATCGACAGGTAACGTGAAAGTGTTGATTTGAACAAGATTTATAAATAGTGGATGTAACGAAGGTTTCTCCCAACTGAGTTTCAACAGATAAATCAAAATCTAACTTCTCCGGAGTTTAATTCAAACATTGAACACAACTAGGTGAAATAAAAGAGTGGGTAGAACTGATATCTAATAAGGTATAAACTTCGCAAGAGTTTATCGTATTTACAAAAATGCCACCGCGTCTACCAAAAACTACGTCGTTTTGATCACAGAGTGCTATTTAAGGCGGAGTGCTATTTAAGGAGAGTGCTCTTGATCCTGACTGTATATATATATATATATATATATATATATATATATATATATATATATATATATATATATTAGTAATCAGAGTGTGCAGTGATTGAAACTTAATAACATGAAACGTGGGACTATACTGGGCATGTAATGGTCTTTATTTTAAACTATTTGTTAATGGGATCTGACATACTAGTATCATATATTGTCCAACAATAAATGACCACATGCGAATTGTAAAATAATAAAGTATTAAGGCAATTGATTTGGGTAATTGAACTAAAGTCAGTGATAACAATATAATGTAAATATTAGTGGTCATACATGTCTAACAAAATTATAAAATTAATTTGAAATTATTATTAAACTTATAAGTTATTATTTATTTTAATTTGTTGGAATGAGGGAGTCTAACAAGTTATATTTGGAATATATTTTGGGTAATAATAATAATAATAATTCACTAATTCTACTTATTTATTATTTTGTTTAATTAGTTCGGACGGAAGGAATTTAACGAGTTATATTCGGATTATAATTTTGGGTATGACGTTGCTTAACTCAGGTACAGATTCCGTACTCTTTCAGCGATACTCTTGTTAAATTTGATTTGTTCATTTTGTCGTTTGTTCGAATTTTGTTATTATTTCACATAATTGTTTCCTGTGAAATAAATATATTAGTTTCATTTTGGAGTTGATACATATGACTCGTATTTGTACTCTTTGAATTAGGTTATCATGTTTAGTACTATTTATTTTTGATAATTGTAGAGCGGTACATGTTGCTACCTTCTTTTTGAGACATTGTGACTATAATTTGATTTGATTCAACATGTACATATAGAACCCTTTTGTTGGTATTATGTCGCATGTGTTGTGACATGATATCTTTGTTAGTGTAAAGTCCCCGAACCCGGATACTTGAAACCCGAACTCGGTACTTCACGATATCATTTCTATGAGCGGAATTCTACTAATAATAATAACAATAATATATAAACAATCATTTTACAATACTTATTCATCAGAGTTCATCTCCCAAGTACGTAACCTTTAAACATACATTACCAGTCATATTAATAATAAAACATATATCATAGTCTTCATAATCTTAACTATTACAAGTAATAATAATTGCAGTCAACCATCTATCTTCCCTTTCCCCTTGTTTTTGGCAGAACCTTCAGGTTGTTCGCTCTTAACTGAAAACATTTAAATTAGCAAGGATGAGCATTTGAGTGCCTAGCAAGTATTAACAATATATATATAAACTGAAAGCATTTAAATATTTTCTATATATTATTCTTCTACAACAAGGCAAAAGTTGTGAAGCAATCTATACCAATAATAACTACATAACTATTTCAAATTTTTGAAACTACGTACAGACTATATAAAGGTTTTATATGATATAGTATGAACATTATTTTCATTTTTGAAAAGGTTAAAAAGAAAATTCATCTGTAAACCGTCATAACTTACGAACACGGGGGTGATCAGCCCGTTGTGCCCTGCATTGATCAATACTACATTACAAAAATGGTGTTACCATTTACTTGATCCGCCTTAGGCGCATAAAAGTTTTCCCTGGTAAGGGATGTTCATATTTGTCAGGGTTCCAAGCCAAAGGTTTTATCTTATCCGATAATAGTCTATAATTCAACATATATGTATATCAAAGGGGTATCAACATGCGATTAAATACTATGATTATCCAAGTGGGGACACTTATATAATCATTTATAGAAATTAACGAACAGAATATATATCTGAATTATCATATACTAACATGTTGATAATCAATGGGCGTATATAATATAGGCTTTACAATCTGTACAGTAATAATATAACTTTGAAACATTCTTACATTTGTCCAATGCATAAAGAAAATGCAAAGGTAGGATACTTGCCTGATGCGCTGCTTACAAATTCTTAACTTAATTCTACCCTTTTTATCACAACCTATCATTAAGCAAATCAATCATTCGATTAGAACATTATATCATAACACATAATACTGCATATAGCAGTCAGCACATTCCTAATCACGTTGTCACATAACTTAACGACCATTATATCACAATTAAATAATTTACAAGTCAATCCTATCTAAGTTCAGATCAATTTCTGAAACATGTCGACGTATCGACAACCTTATTAGATGATAATCGAGTCTAAGACTCTATTCTGTATCGGAATATCTAAATAGATAACTTAAACAACAGTCGCACTATTTTTCATGACCTTATAATAATTTTAAAATAATTATTACCATTTATCATAATTTTTGAAATATCAGAATCATTATTAAATGATTTAAATATCAAATAATTCTATTATCATTAATATTCAATTAATATGAAGCTATTAATGAAACCATTGCCAAAATATTAAAGTTATTTATAATAACTCAAAATATTTTTAAAATATTTATATTATCCTTAAATGATTTTTAAAACATTTAAAATTATTCTTAAATAATTACCATTAATATTAAAATATTAATTTATCATTATCCAAATATTAAAAGTTATGAATTACAACTTAAAATATTTTTTAATTCACTTATATCCTTTTTAAATGATTTTAAAATAAATAAACCATTTTAAAACTATTTATTTAATATAATTATTAAATAAATTTATTATCATTAATATATCATTAATATTAAATTATTAATGAAATTATCCTTTAAATATTAAAAGTTATAGTTTATAACTTAAAATATCTTTAAACACTTTTATTTTCATTTAAAATGATTTTTATAATAATAAAATTATTTTTAAACTAATTTATTTAATATAAATATTAAATAACTTTAATATCATTAATAATCATTAATTAATGAATTTAACCTTTAAATATTAAAAGTTATATTTTATAACTTAAAATATTTTTAAATACCTTATTATTATTTAAAAGAATTTTTAAAATAATAAAATCATTTTTAATTTAATTATTTAATTTATTTAGTAAATAACTTAATTATCATTAATATTAATTTATTAATGAAAATTATCAAATAATATTAAAAGTTATTAAAAATAACTTAAAATATTTTCTTATATCATAATAAAATTTTAAATGATTTTTCAAATATTAAAATCATTTTTAAATAATTTATTTAATATTATAATTAAATAAATTAAATACTTTTAATATTTCAAAAATATTAAATATTTATGAAATATATTTAAAATAATTAAAAACTAATTTTCGGAATTTAAAATAATTTTTAATAATTTATTTTGTATTTTTAATAATTAAAAACTATTTTTTTCTATTTATTAATTTATTTTCGGAAAATAATTTATTTTCTGTCGCTATAGACCACCTATAGCGACAGAACCGTCGCTATAGGTGTTCTTCATACAAGCCCAAAATTTCAATGTCAGAACCGAGTGACTAGGTTTGACCGTGAATAACTCAATGTGTGTCGTGATTCTGGACTCGATTTTGGTCAGATCATGTAGTACAAATACAAGACTATAAGATACAACAACCAACATGGACAAATCACATAACACCAAACAAATATAATCGCCCAAACTTACTGTCAGAGGCTGTTCTTCATTTCTGGGTTTCCCAGAATTGAAGAACAGACCGACTGACCACTTTTGATCGCCAGCAACTTACAACATATTAACTGTTTTTGAGACCTAAGAGCTTTAATGTGTAGACAACCTGTAAGACTACATATTCATTACATAAAATAAACAAAACATCAACAAATAAATCAGTTATAAATTGGCCAACCACTATCAAAATCCGTGTTCATGGGTTTTCTGGGTTTTCCAGAAAATCGAGAACATGTGCTTCCCTACTACTTTGACCAGCCACCAATTCCAGTATATGAAATGTTGTAACAATATAAAAGCATGATTCTATAGTTAATATACTAGACTACAATCTAGCTTCAACAAACCAAACAAAACAATAACTACCAATAAGATCCGAAGCCACAAATTTATTATCAGACGCTGAAAACCATTTCTGGGTTACCTAGATCTCAGTCGGTCAAGCTCGGTCAACGTACTTTGACCTTAAATAACTTTTGATTTGTAACAGATATGACTTTGCTTCTTTTTGCAGATTAAAGACAACATTGATGGCTACTAGTAACAACTTAAAAACAACACAAAACCTCATCGAGCAAGGATCTGTGGCCACTGACATTCATTGTCAGGCCACAGAACCAAGCTTTTCTCGGATTTTGTAGATCTTCAATTTTGAGCTTCTAGATGTTATGGATCTAACATCTAGCAACCCAGATTATCACTAGATATTAAAACCAACATAATATAACACTTAAACACAAAATCCAACAACAAATTATGGACAGATTTTCAAGCTTGAGTTTTATACCTTTCTTGATTTGATCTTGATTTTAAGCTACTGATTTAATATGGGATTTCGTGGGGCTGAATTTTGAGACTAATCTAACACTGATTTTCGTTGGTTTTAGAGAGAGAATGTCTAGGTGGAGTGTTGGTGAACAAAGTAGCAAAATGAGCACTTTTCTCTTTCTTTAATCTCATATACAAGAGCTATGGAATGATTTGCTAAGTTAGATGGCTGCCACTTGTTGATTTCAATCTTCAAAATATCAAGAGTTGGTGACCAACTCAAATTAAAGCAAGATTCACACTCAACCTACTAGCACATGTGTAAAAGGGCATTAAAGTCATTTTATTAGTAATTTTAATGGAACAAAAATAATTTTGACAACGTATTAGAGTTTAATAACACTAGTATATTTAACCTTGCTAATTTTAGCAATTAGGGTTTATCAATTCAATAACTAGGATTTCTAAAAACACAATTAGGGTTTTCTAATAATTAGAAAATACAATTATAATTGAGGTCTCCAATTTAATACACCTTAAAGTAACACATAAATTTATATCATATAATACAGATATATAACAGTATTAAATCTTATACAGTGAAACTAGGGTTTTCGAATACTATAACACAATTGATCAATTATTATCAGCTCTCGTACATGCAGTTCATATTATAACACTTAAAATATTAAAATATCATAATATTATTATTCTTTATCCCAAAACCAGGAATAGGGTCGGTAAAAATATTATTAGGGTTTAGTCGTAATATAATAAGATTATTCCACACATTAACATTGCACACATAATCATACATATCTATAATACTAACAAATAATAATATAATATTATTATTCTCATTTCCTGATCAAAACCCGAAATTAGGGTTTGGATTCTATATCTGGTTTACCTTATATAAATAACATAATTAACTTAATAATCTGAACAAAATTCACATAATAACATAATAATTATTCTAAAAATCATTCCATATATTATTTACATAATATATAATTATATATTCATTTTCATTGAAAAATAGTTAATAAAAACATTCCCAATAAGGAATATAATTGATAATAATCAATGATTCTAAAATAAAATTATCTGTAATAATTCATGTAATAAATATATTTAACTTATCACACAATTAAACATATATATTACCTTGACACATATCGTACCCATAAAAAAAATTTATATGCAAAATTTATGATTTATTTATATAGAAATATCGGGTTGTCACATTCACCCTCCCTTATAAAGATTCCGTCCCCGGAATCACCACTTTAAAATCTACACATACCGGGCACATAAGATACACAATCATCTTAAGTAGATCTTGATCTTTTCTGATCGAACTGATCTTTCTGATTAAACGGAGATTTGATTTTTTAAAATAACTCAATTTCCTCTTTCAAACTTTATTTATAAAATAATTTACTATATATATATATAAAAAATCATATATATAAGAATATATAATTGATTAGAATAATACCAGGAATTGCATTGCCAGCTGCCACCGTGTCCTAAACCGTCATGTTGAAGACCCTTGATGTTGACTTTGTTGGCTTGCTGGATGTTGTTGGTCCTGTGATTGCTAACGTTTCACTACCCCTACCAGTATACACACTACCTGTTTCTTCCCTCTTCTTCGGACATTCCTTCACCTTGTGTTCCATTGAACCGCAAACAAAACAGCCATTATATTTTCTAAGATTTGGGCAGTTGGGAGAGATGTGGCCCTCCTGCCCGCATTTGAAACACACAGGTTTCCCCTTCAAACACACACCTGAATGGTTCTTCCCACAAGTTTTGCATTGAACTGCCTGCTTTTTCACACCCTCTTGCTTCACCTGTACGTTTTTAAAATAGTTCACTTTTCTCTTTTTGTTTCCTCCCTTACTTCCACTATTAATTTTCCCCTTCTCAGCTGTCTCAACCTTACCTTTGTTCTTCCTCTCCTTGTTATAGAGACTCATGACCTCACTCCCTTCTTTAGCAATTATCGCCTTTTCCATAAGTGCTGCAAATGTTGGAATCTGCAACATTGCCACCTTGTTATAGAGCCAGGGTTTTAATCCTAATTCGAACCTTCTCACCTTCCTAGCCTCCGTATCAACTTGATGCGGAGCAAATCTAGTTAACTCATTAAATTTAGCGGCGTAATCCGCAACTGACATATCTCCTTGTTTCAACTCTAAAAATTTTACCTCCATCCTAGCCTGCATACTAACAAAAATGTAATTCTCGAAAAATAAAGTCTTAAACCTTTGCCAAGCCACTACACCCTCTCCCGCTCTCGCTTGATTCGCTTCCCACCAGAAATTCGCCTCACCCTTCATCATATAGGTGGCAAAAGCCGTCTTCTGCCCCTCATCTACTCTAGCTATCACAAACGCCTTCTCAATTACTTTAATCCAGGTTTGAGCTTCTACAGGATCAGTTGTAGCTTTAAATTTCGGCGGTCCTACAGCTTTAAAATCTTTGAAATTTGCTAAGTGATTACCCGGCTGATTCCCTGCTGCTGGTATTCCTTGTTGCATGGTCTGAGCTATCATATTCGCAAAATGCTGTATCGGGTCTACTGGTTGCTGTCCCTCAACGTTGTTGACAGATCCTTCTGCCCTTTGGTTTCGAGTTTGACGTCTTGGCGGCATTTTCTGGTTAAGTAAAAACCATAAATTAACTTACATTCTAAACCTTATCATACGATTTTATACTTTTTAAACATAATTCAAACTTAGATTCATATTACTTTAATAGATAATTTACATAGCATAGCATAACTGCTTAAAACATCATTCATCCCTTGGTGATTACAGGAGTCGGAATTTACAACCTTACTAACACAAAAGTTTTAGAATATTACATCACACAGACATATTAAGCACACATATTATACTAAACACGCCTACACAACAGAACCTATACTACCTAGTTAATAAGCCCTTTTTCTTGGACAATTCTTTGCCTGATGATCTTTCTTTCCACAAACAAAGCATGCTCCCCGTTCATAATCAGGACAATACTGAGTAGTATGTCCCTCATAGCCGCATAGATAACATATTCTTTTCCACTTCTTCTTACTAGGTCTTCCTAAATCATGGTCTTCTATTTTTCTCTTTCCCTTATCTCTCGGAGCTGCACACGAAGTGTTGCTTGAAGCCCCCATCTGATTAATTTGAATTTTTAGTTTATCCTGCCCTTCCATCGTTTCTATTAACACCTGACGTAACTGACTATTAAGCAGCTTCTCTATTTCCCACAACTTTTCCAGAGAAGAAATCTGGTTCTTCAAATTCTGTACTTCCATTGATGCTTGTCTGGCTTCAATTTTGGGATCTAAATCACTATCTGTCAGCTCCACCATTTCCGGATCTTGTGCTACATTTTCCATGATAACCACCTCATCCGAGTTGGTTTCATTGCGAGCTTCTATTTAAGCTATTGGCTGCGATATTAGCTCTGGTATATGGGTTTAATCCTTCTTCATGTTATAGGCATACAGCAGACCTTTTTCTCCAGACATCTACACATATAAATTATCCTAATTAGTATATACATGCAACAAGTAATAGTTTTATTTATGTTATCTTTTATTTCGTTTGACGATGGATTTAGTCAATTCATTTCTTTATAAACTCTATATGAGCCACTTATATATCCATATACCATGGTTTAATACAGACCGACTAAACATCTTACATACTCCTATAAACACTTAGGACATAAACTGCCCACCACCAACTATCCTCTAATGGACAAAAGTGAGGATTCACGACCACATACCTGTAACGACCCCAAAATAGGTCCATTCCATCCAACCCATTCTGAGTCGCCAAATATATGGTACAGAAAACAACTACAACTTTATTACAACAATTATCGTGCAAAATACAACAACACATATGCTGTGAGTTTGTATACAAATATATATCAACTGTGACTCATGTCCCAACCGTGGACAACACCTCATACTGACACCTTACATAAAGGTATAGTCGAAAACTGTTTTAGAAATTAGAATCTTTGGAAAATGCTCAAGGAAACCTTCGTACATGGGAGGCCATGCGTCTAGGTTATTATAGATATCATATGGCCACAGAATTATCCTTGGTTGACCCAATAGACCCCAAAGAAAAACGAGAAGGTTACTATCATATTCTTCCCAATGGTGAGTCTTCTCTTGACATATCATTATCTCCACTGTCTCTAATTGAGAGTTATATTTCAAATAAACTCCAAGATCATATAAATAGTGCTGGTAGATATACTCAGCAAGTGGATAGGCACATTCATGTCTTATGATGACACGAGGTGATATGTCATTAGACATCTTGTATGACAGTGGCAATACACCCTTCCAACGTTGGGTTTGCTTCACCCTAGTTGATTCGCTAAATATAACTACTAAATGATGACCAACGTTCTATTCCCCTGTTATCCCCCGCTCGACCCAGCTACACTCGTATTACCTGAAAGGAATTGTGAAGCAAAAGGGTGAGCACAACTAGCTCAGTAAAGAATGTCATAACTAAAGATAATTAAATTATCAATAGCATTCATCAATAATAAATCAGAGATTTAGAACATATGGTAGATGATAAAAATTTTCAACCATAGTTGCAGCGGAATGAACAATCCATTAGAAGAGTCAAATAAACTATAAAGTTTATTATCTTCTCCATGTTAAAAGCCCATCAACAATGTTTTATCCCTATAACATCAATCAACAATTCCTGTCCACAATCACATGTATAACTTATAATCGTAATTGTTGTTCTAAATTCCTTTTCTCATCCAGGACAAAGATAATTTTTATCACCTGAAACATCAAAGATCATTGTTATACAAAATCACAGTTCATGTTCATAATCATACTAATAAATTTATCTTTGCACTACGGCCAAAGATATACATCAATAAGTCATCTTTGCACTACAGGCCAAAGATATTCATCAACAAGTCATCTTTGCACTACATGCCAAAGATATTCATATCTCAAAGAAATACATAATCATTTCAGAATTTATATAAACCATAATTATAACCATATATGTTGATCAATTCTCCTTTGCACTTAAGCTGAAGATATTCAATTATAAATTCAATGGTCATGATCATACCAGTCACAATTCAACTTTTCACTACTGGCCAAAGAGAACCCTAGTCATGATCATACCAATAATCTACCCATTTTTACGCTCCAGTGAAAGAGAATTTCAACATCAGGGTTATAAAAATGTTATATATGATAATAAAATCAATATAATCAATATATAGTTTTAATCTCCAGAGTAATATTCATAAATCAACTATAATTTGGTTAGAAAAAGAAACCAATTTTGTCATGAATAGTAACTCGTGAATAGTAACTCATGAATAGTAAACCCAACTCAAAAAGTTCCAAATTTGATAAAAAGTTCCAACCAACATTTCAGCATAATGATATTGAAGAAATAATATCATTTTAGAAGAAAATAACCTCCCTTACTATCCCTTACCTCAAAAGAGCAGTACCTCTGACTGGAATAACGCTGAACGAACTTGCACCGTATAGCAATACTCAAAGTATACTCAAAATACTCACAAGAATACGCTCGATAATATAGAGAGAGAAAACTTCAGTTTCTGATGTGATTTTCAATTCTAACCTAAGCACCTATTTATAGGAAATTGCTTAGAACACCAAAGCAGAAAATTTAATATAATAATAATATATTATATAAATATTTCTACGCACACACTCTAGAATCTGAATTCAGCCATTGAACACATGCTCCCTTCTAGAAAAAAATAAAAAAAAACGTTTTTCTTTTATAAAATAATTTAAACTTCCAAAAATCAATTATTTCGGAACTCCGGAACTTCAATAATTCACAATAAATAGCCCTTTTGTCAGAAAATTCGAATCTCGTGAGTTTTTATAGGAAATTCAATTCTCTACAACTTTACAGAAGAAAGTTTTTCCAAATTCCAAACAAAAATTGACCAAAATCCACAAACGAACAATTTTACAGTCTACAATAAATTTTCGGTCAAGAATTGTGGTCCACCGACACCCAAAACATGCTTTAAATATTTTTGGTAACAAAAATACTCCTCCTCCACATATACTCATATATCCCACATTCATCGTAAAAATATCATCATTATTATATTATTAAAATATAATAATATATTTAAATGAATTATTTTATCAGAAAAAGATAAATATTAATTTTCAACAATTGTCACATTAAAAATTTCCTCCATCTATATCCACATAAAATCAATATTTTCCTCATCATATGAATCAATAATTAATTATTCACAAATGATATTACAGAATCACAATATTGACAACCAGGCAGTTCCCAGGAAAGAGGGGGCTTTCCAATAAGAATTTTTCCTTACTGGCGCGCAATTAGGTGACCAAACCTCTCCTTAGACAGAACTTTTTAGACATTGTCAATAATGTTATCTAATAATATTATTCAGATAATATGAATTATTGCTTCGATAATGAAAAATACTGTGTAATGACAATTATTGAAACAAAAGTAATATAAAATATCAACGCAACAATTATTGAACCAATAAAATAAAATACTGAACAATAATTACTGTAACCATTATTGAGTAGTGCCTTCTTACGTAAGAGTCAATAATTGGTGCAATACCGTGTGCTACTGTGCAACAACGCGTATTACTTTGCTTTACCCACCGGGTATTCCAACAGTGTTAACAGTAACAACTACGCCGTTATTTTTAAAAACTTTAATTTGTCGTTTTCTTCATCCGACAGTTATTCTGTTACGAGGCCCACAAAAGGCTGCGCCGTCGTACAAATATTCCCCGACAGAAAGAATATTCCATGACCAAACGAATATTCCTCGACAACAATGAGTATTTTATAATCACTTGCTTATTTTGAATTTTTTTTTTCTTATATCACCCTTAACTTTAACCTTCTATCAATTTAAACATTTACTGAATTGTAATTATAAGAAAAATTGAATACTGTTATTTCATAAAATTCGGGGTCTTACAATACCCTTCTACTAAACTATAGATTGGGGTCTACTACCATCCCATGCATTCAACAAGGCATAAGGATTTACAACAATTAAACAGTCCCTAATAGAAACACAAAAGTGGGACTATATCTAACATGAGTACAAATCAACGCTTGCTCTCACTACTGGAGGACAGTTCCATCCACTCCGCGTCAAACTTCCTAAAGGCATTGTCTAAAAATTACTCCAAGGTATATATTTTTGCATCTTTCGCCTCCATCTCAACTTTCATCTGTCCTAACTGTAGCTCTTTCTGCTTCAACCTTCTTCGTAACTCAGCTATCTCTGCCTGTGCTTGATAAGCGGCGTCCCTATACTGTTGCTCAAAAATCTGGAGGGTCCGGTTCTTTGCCTCCACCTGCTCAGCCCTGTTCTCTAGCTCAACATTTCTAGCCAACAAATCCCCTATCATTGTAAGCTCCAAGGACTCCCTACTAGAGTCCCTTAACTCTTGGTTCACCGAGTAACTATTTGAACCCTCGTTAGCCATCCTACGATCACAATAAATAATCAACAACAACATTAGTACCACAATAAAATATATTCATTGATAAAATGAAATGATATTTTATTCAGTACGATAATACTTGTTGGATCTCATTAAACCCTCCCCTAACTAACACATTCTATAAAAGTTTTCTACTAAGGTTATAATCCTAGGCTTCGCATTCCTAATGTTTATACCCTACAGCTCTGATACCATCCTGTAAAGTCCCCGAACCCGGATACTTGAAACCCGAACTCGGTACTTCACGATATCATTTCTATGAGCGGAATTCTACTAATAATAATAACAATAATATATAAATAATCATTTTACAATACTTATTCATCAGAGTTCATCTCCCAAGTACGTAACCTTTAAACATACATTACCAGTCATATTAATAATAAAACATATATCATAGTTTTCATAATCTTAACTATTACAAGTAATAACAATTGCAGTCAACCATCTATCTTCCCTTTCCCCTTGTTTTTGGCAGAACCTTCAGGTTGTTTGCTCTTAACTGAAAACATTTAAATTAAGCAAGGATGAGCATTTGAGTGCCCAGCAAGTATTAACAATATGTATATAAACTGAAAGCATTTAAATGTTTTCTATATACTATTCTTCTACAACAAGGCAAAAGTTGTGAAGCAATCTATACCAATAATAACTACATAACTATTTTAAATTTTTGAAACTATGTACAGACTATATAAAAGTTTTATATGACATAGTATGAACATTATTTTTATTTTTGAAAAGGTTAAAAAGAAAATTCATCTGTAAACCGTCATAACTTACGAACACGGGGGTGATCAGCCCGTTGTGCCCTGCATTGATCAATACTACATTACAAAAATGGTGTTACCATTTACTTGATCCGCCTTAGGCGCATAAAAGTTTTCCCAGGTAAGGGATGTTCATATTTGTCAGGGTTCCAAGCCAAAGGTTTTATCTTATCCAACAATAGTCTATAATTCAACATATATGTATATCAAAGGGGTATCAACATGCGATTAAATACTATGATTATCCAAGTGGGGACACTTGTATAATCATTTATAGAAATTAACGAACATAATATATATCTGAATTATCATATACTAACATGTTGATAATCAATGGGCGTATATAATATAGGCTTTACAATCTGTACAGTAATAATATAACTTTGAAACATTCTTACATTTGTCCAATGCATAAAGAAAATGCAAAGGTAGGATACTTGCCTGATGCGCTGCTTACAAATTCTTAACTTAATTCTACCCTTTTTATCACAACCTATCATTAAGCAAATCAATCATTCGATTAGAACATTATATCATAACACATAATACTGCATATAGCAGTCAGTACATTTCTAATCACGTTGTCACATAACTTAACGACCATTATATCACAATTAAATAATTTACAAGTCAATCTTATCTAAGTTCAGATCAATTTCTGAAACATGTCGACGTATCGACAGCCTTATTAGATAATAATCGAGTCTAAGACTCTATTCTGTATCGGAATATCTAAATAGATAACTTAAACAACAGTCGCACTATTTTTCATGACCTTATAATAATTTTAAAACAATTATTACCATTTATCATAATTTTTGAAATATCAGAATCATTATTAAATGATTTAAATATCAAACAATTCTATTATCATTAATATTCAATTAATATTAAGCTATTAATGAAACCATTGCCAAAATATTAAAGTTATTTATAATAACTCAAAATATTTTTAAAATATTTATATTATCCTTAAATGATTTTTAAAAGATTTAAAATCATTCTTAAATAATTACCATTAATATTAAAATATTAATTTATCATTATCCAAATATTAAAAGTTATGAATTACAAATTAAAATATTTTTTAATTCACTTATATCCTTTTTAAATGATTTTTAAATAAATAAACCATTTTTAAACTATTTATTTAATATAATTATTAAATAAATTTATTATCATTAATATATCATTAATATTAAATTATTAATGAAATTATCCTTTAAATATTAAAAGTTATAGTTTATAACTTAAAATATCTTAAACACTTTTATTTTCATTTAAAATGATTTTTATAATAATAAAATTATTTTTAAACTAATTTATTTAATATAAATATTAAATAACTTTAATATCATTAATAATCATTAATTAATGAATTTAACCTTTAAATATTAAAAATTATATTTTATAACTTAAAATATTTTTAAATACCTTATTATTATTTAAAATGATTTTTAAAATAATAAAATCATTTTTAATTTAATTATTTAATTCATTTAGTAAATAACTTAATTATCATTAATATTAATTTATTAATGAAAATTATCAAATAATATTAAAAGTTATTAAAAATAACTTAAAATATTTTCTTATATCATAATAAAATTTTAAATGATTTTTCAAATATTAAAATCATTTTTAAATAATTTATTTAATATTATAATTAAATAAATTAAATACTTTTAATATTCCAAAAATATTAAATATTTATGAAATATATTTAAAATAATTAAAAACTAATTTTCGGAATTTAAAATAATTTTTAATAATTTATTTTGTATTTTTAATAATTAAAAACTATTTTTTTCTATTTATTAATTTATTTTTGGAAAATAATTTATTTTCTGTCGCTAAAGACCACCTATAACGACAGAATCGTCGCTATAGGTGTTCTTCATGTTCTTCATACAAGCCCAGAATTTCAATGTCAGAACCGAGTGACTAGGTTTGACCGTGAATAACTCAATGTGTGTCGAGATTCTGGACTCGATTTTGGTCAGATCATGTAGTACAAATACAAGACTATAAGATACAACAACCAACATGGACAAATCACATAACACCAAATAAATATAATCGCCCAAACTTACTGTCAGAGGCTGTTCTTCATTTCTGGGTTTCCCAGAATTGAAGAACAGACCGACTGACCACTTTTGATCGCCAGCAACTTACAACATATTAACTGTTTTTGAGACCTAAGAGCTTTAATGTGTAGACAACCTGTAGGACTACATATTCATTACATAAAATAAACAAAACATCAACAAATAAATCAGTTACAAGTCGGTCAACCACTGTCAGAATCCGTGTTCATGGGTTTTCTGGGTTTTCCAGAAAATCGAGAACATGTGCTTCCCTACTACTTTGACCAGCCACCAATTCCAGTATATGAAATGTTTTAACAATATAAAAGCATGATTCTATAGTTAATATACTAGACTACAATCTAGCTTCAACAAACCAAACAAAACAACAACTACCAGCAAGATCCGAAGCCACAAATTTATTATCAGACGCTGAAAACCATTTCTGGGTTACCCAGATCTCAGCCGGTCAAGCTCGGTCAACGTACTTTGACCTTAAATAACTTTTGATTTGTAACAGATATGACTTTGCTTCTTTTTGCAGATTAAAGACAACATTGATGGCTACTAGTAACAACTTAAAAACAACACAAAACCTCATCGAGCAAGGATCTGTGGCCACTGACATTCATTGTCAGGCCATAGAACCAAGCTTTTCTCAGATTTTGTAGATCTTCAATTCTGAGCTTCTAGATGTTATGGATCTAACATCTAGCAACCCAGATCATCACTAGATATTAAAACCAACATAATATAACACTTAAACACAAAATCCAACAACAAATTATGGACAGATTTTCAAGCTTGAGTTTTATACCTTTCTTAGTTTGATCTTGATTTTAAGCTACTGATTTGATATGGGATTTCGTGGGGCTGAATTTTGAGACTAATCTAACATTGATTTTCATTTGTTTTAGAGAGAGAATGTCTAGGTGGAGTGTTGGTGAACAAAGTAGCAAAATGAGCACTTTTCTCTTTCTTTAATCTTATATACAAGAGCTATGGAATGATTTGCTAAGTTAGATGGCTGCCACTTGTTGATTTCAATCTTCAAAATATCAAGAGTTGGTGACCAACTCAAATTATAGCAAGATTCACACTCAACCTACTAGCACATGTGTAAAAGGGCATTAAAGTCATTTTATTAGTAATTTTAATGGAACAAAAATAATTTTGACAAAGTATTAGGGTTTAATAACACTAGTATATTTAACCTTGCTAATTTTAGCAATTAGGGTTTATCAATTCAATAACTAGGATTTCTAAAAACACAATTAGGGTTTTCTAATAATTAGAAAATACAATTATAATTGAGGTCTCCAATTTAATACACCTTAAAGTAACACATAAATTTATATCATATAATACAGATATATAACAGTATTAAATCTTATACAGTGAAACTAGGGTTTTCGAATACTATAACACAATTGATCAATTATTATCAGCTCTCGTACATGCAGTTCATATTATAACACTTAAAATATTAAAATATCATAATATTATTATTATTCTTTATCCCAAAACCAGGAATAGGGTTGGTAAAAATATTATTAGGGTTTGGTCGTAATATAATAAAATTGTTCCACACATTAACGTTGCACACATAATCATACATATCTATAATACTAACAAATAATAATATAATATTATTATTCTCATTCCCTGATCAAAACACGAAATTAGGGTTTGGATTCTATATCTGGTTTACCTTACATAAATAACATAATTAACTTAATAATCTGAACAAAATTCACATAATAACATAATAATTATTATAATTATTCTAAAAATCATTCCATATATTATTTACATAATATATAATTATATATTCATTTTCATTGAAAAATAGTTAATAAAAACATTCCCAATAAGGAATTTAATTGATAATAATCAATGATTCTAAAATAAAATTATCTGTAATAATTCATGTAATAAATATATTTAACTTATCACACAATTAAACATATATATATTACCTTGACACATATCGTACCCATAAAAAAAATTTATATGCAAAATTTATGATTTATTTATATAGAAATATCGGGTTGTCACAGTTAGAATATACCGTAGGGTATACCTAAGCTATAACCACCTGTGGGGGTAGCACAGGCATGTCGTCTTGGCACGAGAGATATGACACTTTTCGTGGCGGTGTGATTAGTCCACGCCGTCTCCGTTTTGGACTCCGAAGGAAGTGGGCCATTTGGTGTTTTGTTGTGGGAGGCGTATGGGTTAACCCTAGTTTTCTGTTCTGCGGATTTTGTGATGTTGTGCCAAATACACCTATCCGATTTGCATATATTTGGATTCGCGGTCCAATGTGTGATATGCCTGTGTGACATCATTTGAGTTGCCCGTGTGGCATTATTTTGACTTGTCTATGTGGCATTGTTTTGACTTGCCTGTGTGACAATGTGTTAGTTCCCAGTAGGCACAATAGATCTAGAAGGGGGGTTGAATAGATCCTTTTTAATTTCAAATACTTTTCTCTTTTATTTTGTATTGCTATTAAATTAGCATATGACAAACATAAGAATCTTTTCAAGCATAGCGGAATAAGTAAAAGATTCCCTTCATTGATATATTCATAATCATACATACATTGTTCGTAGAGTTAGTTCAGTTATAAGTAGTTAAAACATACATAGCAGTTAATAGACATAATATAAATGACATAATGTAAAAGACACAAGGGATTTTAAGTGGTTCAGAGACTCAAGCTCCTAATCCACTCTTCTGTTTTCAACTAACAGGATTTCCACTAAGGAAGGGCAGCACCCTGAATCACTAAGATTCCTTCAAAGCCAGCAACCTTAGGACTTCAGTTCACTAAGAACTCTTCAAGGCCAGCAGCCTTGGAACTTCTCTAGTTCCCTAGGAACTCTTCAAGCCCAATAGGCTTGGAACTTCGTTTAGTCCCTCCGGACAAGGACCCCTCAGGCCCTGGCTTCTTGTTGAGTTGTTTGTTTGTTTGTTGGAGTTGGTGCTGAGCTGCTAAGATGTCTTTATGCTTTGAACATCTTCTATACTTAGCTGCTTGGCGTGATCATCCTTGAAGTGTAGTTGAGTGTTGCATGATGCTCAGCTTCTTTAGTTACTCAACCAATTCTGATGATCCCTTGATGAACTGTCTTGAAGATCATTCCTCTTGATACGTGATGGCTGCACATGATTGGTTTCTAAGATGACTGTAAGCTCTTCTGCTAGGTACTTACAAACTTTCTCATGTTCCCACCATGATGGCGTTTGTGATCTCCCTTCTTGATACTTGATGCCTTCTCATGATAGACTTGTTAAGATGACTTTGAGCACTTCTCTATGGTACTTAGAGTCTTTTCGTAATGGACATCAAGATGACATGACGTTCTTCTTTTTCTCAGTAGTTCAGAACACTCTTTATGTAGTAGAACTCTCACTTCTACATTGTAGAACTCTCACTTCTACTTCTTTCTTTGTCTGACTCTAAGTGTTCTTGGTGGATCGTAGAGTGAGCCTTTGGACTCACTATCTCACATTGTTAGAACTGTCCACCTTTTCTCCAAACTCGGAAACTCCAGCAACCCTATATCTTTGAAGCTCTTGTTGATTTATACTCCTTCCCAATCCTTCCGTTGGAAAGTAGCCTTTGAAAGCTATTCAAATATCTTCACAGATCTCGAGTTGACTGAGGTAGACTGCAGATGTGACATATCATAACTTTTCTGACATTGCAGTCTACTGTTTCACCTACCCCATCAGAGATGTCACTTTTATGCCTCGGGCAGGTCGAAGACTTTATTTCCTCCTTTTGATTTCTCGATCAGAGGTTGTCCTTTTGCATCGATGCTCTTAATAAGCACTTGTCCGAATATTACCCTTCAGATTGAACCGTTGCCAATGCTTCAGTTTTCAGCTATTCGAACTCTACGATTCTGATGCATGTCTTCATAGGACCTGATCGTAGTGTTATGTTAACTGGTAGAGACAACACTACGATCTTGAAGAGTGTTGATTGGATCTTCAATGTAGAACACCTCTTCCTTCTTTTGTGCAGCGCTTCAACACTTCTGTTTGCCTCAATAGCTCTCAGATACTGATGACTTGACTTCTTTGTTCTGGCCCCTTCTGAATAGCAAGACACTTCAGATTTGTGGCGTGTGTAGCTCGCTTTCTCCATGTGATCTCCCATTCACTTATCATCAATGGACTGACCCAATGCTTAATCACTTTAGCCTTGTTCTTTAGAAGCTGTCCAGTATCTCTGTATGCACTTCATCAGTTCTTTCCTTTGTTTGACAAACACTACGATCCTGGTTGCTTCCAAGATCGTCGTCTTCTATCTATTTGACAACTACTGCACTTGCTGACTTTCCTTAGTCAGTTACTGAAGTCTTCTTCAGATCTCCATATGGAAGACTTCATCATGAATGGCTTCACAACTCAATCTGGATGCTGATTGGGTTGGTGCTTAGATCTGCCGTTTGCTTGCATGCCATTCGTTGAGTGCTCTCTGGTTTCCTTCATGATGAGATGTATCTTTGTAGTGCTAACCAGAGGCTTCATTCCTTTGGATATTCTGGGAGTGCTCATTCGTTGAGAATCGTATTTGCTCTACGATTCTGCCTTGGCATTGTGAGCACAACGGTTGAGGTCGTAGTTCTGCACTCTACGATTCTGCTTTGGCTGTCAGACACTACGATTCCGAGATCAGATCTTGACACTTTACGATTTCTACCTTGTGCTTGTTGTCTTCATCTGATCTTTCACGACTACGATCTCTACATGTAATCAATAGACTCTACGAGTCAGAGTGTAGTCTAAAATCCTTGACTTGGCTTCGGCATCAGTAGACTCTACGACTCCGAGTGTAGTCTACTTTTCTGACTTGGCTTCGACAGATGTTCGGTCGGCTTGTAGGCATGCTGTCTCTACGATTCTGAACATAACTTCCTCAGCAGACTTCGGCTCCGAGGAAGTTCTACTCGACACACTACGATCCTTCATCGTTTCTCCTGACAGTCTATGAACTCTGAGATCTATTATCTTGCAGACTACGATTCTGCCTTGTCAGCTCTCGAGTTTTTCTTAACTCTCCTAGAATACTCCGATTTCTGGTGCAGTGCTCGACGATCAGACAAACTTATCTATTAAATCATAAGATCAACCTAACATGCTTGATCTTTCTACGTTTGTAGTCCTTGTACATCATTTCTTTTTAAGGACTTTACAAAGCTGTTTTGCTTACGTAGGATCAACCTAACATACTTGATCAATTCATTCTAAGTCCTTGTACACATTTTTCTATTATCTATCAAAGGAATTTACAGCTTTTCTTAATGCAAGTAATACTTGCATATTCATTCATATATATCATAATCAAATCATATATAAATAAGAATAACATTCACATGATTATACCTGACACAATGTATATTTCTGAGCTCACTCGGTATGAAATAAAACTCAACCATTTGATCCAGCCTATTATTTCATTGTATTAGTTTTGTTTGTTTCTGTTCAGTTCAATTCATTAAGTTAGTTACTTCAGTTCGTTATTTCTTTATTCTTCTATTAGTTTCGTCAATTTTGTTGATTCAGATATATTCCATTAAGATATTTGGATAATATATTTTCGTCAGTACTTACACTTTTGGCTTTGTTCAGTAGTTTATCTCAGTTGATTTCGTATATCAATTGTATATCTTTTGTATATCTGTTTCCGTACTGGGCAATTGGCTCATGCTGTATTTTTCTTCTGACAGGTTTGTAGGGGTGATTCAGGGCTAGTGTGATGAGAGAGTTACCTTTGATCAGCTAGGTTGATTCGAATTTTAAGTTTTGATTATTTTGACTCTGTTTGGAGAATTATATTTAGTACTTTATTAATGGATCACCATTATTAATATGTGAAGTCATTAGTGCTCTGTTTACTTATTTTGAGTTTCGTTGTGCTTTGCACGTGACCTCCCTTTCTTTTTCGGGAAGGAGGTGTTACAGGAGCAGTGAGCTCCTCGTCGGCGCCTGCTGACTAGCGGCTGCCCCCTAGTTCCGCCTCTGAGTACAATGACATTGGTGATCACAGATTGAACAACAGTCATTTTTAGTTGAACAAACATTTTGCAACAAAATCAAACTTTCAACAATAGTACAAACTTTGAATAAACAAAGCAACCTCGCTTGTCTTAACTTGCTCAATGAAAAGTATAGTTTAGAAACTTGCTCAACAATAATTCAGAGCTAAAGAATATGCATAACAATAACAAGTTTGGAACAAGAACTTGCATAATGAAATATTAGGGTAAATGAACTTGCGTAAGCGTAAACAAGATAAAAATAGATAACTTATTTAATGATAAGTAGAGTTAAGGATACTCATATAAGAGATTAAGATTAAGAACTTGCATAAATTTAAACAAAATAACAGTGAAAAGAAAACCTTGCTGAATAATAAAGTAGCAAAGGTTAAGGAATTTCCTCGTGCGTAAGCTAAACAATTACAACTCGTTCTCCAATTTATCCTACACATATCATTTAAAATCATAATACCAATTAATTACAACTAACATCATTGTCTTCTTTTTTTCATTTATCTTTATAACTCTTAGTTATAAATCTGATTGTATTAACCACATAACACAAGCCTTGGTTCATAAACACATTATCAACCCTACGGATAACAAATTTAAGTCCTTACATACAATTTGTTAACTCACAACTTTAAAATCATCATACACTTGTTAACAATTTGTTTTAACATCTCACTGTATGGTTAACATGCTATCATGATCATTAGATGAGATTAGATTAACACTCCTAGAAGTTATATATTTAAATAACTATTTCTGGGCCATTCTGCTAAGTGGCACTGCAGCGCCACCAATTGAACTAAAAATTGGCGCTGCAGCTCGAACTTTAGGCTTAAGTCTGGCATTAATGCAGCTCGGCTGGCACTATAACTTTGATTTTAAGCCTAAATGTGACGCCTCCAAAATAGGTATACATCACCCATCTTGAGTCGCCAAATATATGGTACAGAATTCAAATACAACTTAATAATACAACTGTCATGTACAATACGACAAAACATAAACTGTGAGTTTGAATACAAATATTGTCTACTAGAGAGTATAAAAACTCAAAAGGAGTCCTCATTACAATTATTATCACACTATTTCACAGAATAGTGAGGACTACTAATGCAAACATCTACACCATCACTCTGTTTTCCGACTAGTCCTAGCTACGTTCTCATTTCCTGAAGAGAACAATGAAAGCAAAAGGGTGAGCTCAACTAGTCCAGTAAGAAATATTATGACTAAGATAATGCAGAATAAATTATCGTTAGCCTTCAACAGTGTTAAATTGATACAATATAGCAAACATCAAGTTTAATTGCAGCGGAACAAGCAATCCATTAGAAGAGTCAATTAGAGAATAAAATCTACTATCTTCTATGATTTAAAAGGTTTTTCATCACTTTTATCGCTGAGACTTATCTTAATAAATAATCCACATCATCAAATCATCCCTGCACTATAGGCCAATGATATTCTTTAATATCACGACCACAAATTATCCATACACTACGGGCCAAAGATAATTGTGTTTTCATCAACGGTTCTGATCATGCCATAAAATAATTCATCTTTGCACCCTTAGCCGAAGAGAATCTATAGCCATAATCATACCAAAAACTGTCCATCAATGCACTACGGGCCAATGAAGATTTTTTTTCCACATCATTTGTAACATTACGGTCATGATTATACCGAATAATCCCTGGTCATAATCATACCAAGTCCATCTATGCACTACAGGCCACAGATGACTTTCAAAAAATATAAACATGATGATGATGATAATGATATAAGAATTCAATAAAACAAGTTCAAGGATATTTCTATGAAAAGATAGTGGATGAAGCGCAAATATCAAGGATATTCCACTAATTTCATCTAGTATAGAAGTTAAAACTTTAACCAACTGAGTATACTAAAGAATGGAATAACAAAAGAAATCACCATGCATGCGGTACTTCGCATAGACAGGTTATTCCAACAGAATAATAAATAACGGAACCAGGTCAGGCGAAATTCGCACCGACAGTATGTTCCAACAGAATAATAAAGACGTAACCAGGTCCGGCATAAAACGCACAGACAGGATATTCCAACAGAATAATAATAAAGACGGAACCAGGTCCGGCGTAAAATGCACAGACAGGATATTCCAACAGAATAATAAAGACGGAATCAGGTCCGACGTAAAACGCACAGACATGATATTCCAACAGAATAATAAAGACATAATCAGGTCCGGCGTAAAACGCATAGATAGGATATTCTAACAGAATAATAACGAATGGAATAACAGAAGAATTTCACCAAGTATAGGGTAGCCCGCGTATACAGGTTATTCCAACAGAATAATAAATAATGGAATAACATAAGTTCTCTTCATGAATACAAAAGAAATAATACCCCTTACGAGTACAACAAATAATATTCCCTACCTTAGAAAGAAGAGTACTGGATATAGAAGCAGTGAAGTAGCAGAACACTTTTCTTCTTTCTCTCTATAGTTTCTCTCTCTAGAGTTTCAGTGAATTCGTAAGAAATAATGAATGAATGAGCTTCTATTTATAGAAGAATGGACTTCATAGTAACTATACGGTCCAGATTGATTTACTTTAATCTGACGGTCCATATTTAAAGAAAAATCTTTTAAATAAAATATAATATATTCTATTTATAATCTAATAAAACGAATAACTTTATAAAAGATTTTACTATGCAAACACTATACAGGCACTATACAAACACTATGCATAATAAAATATAATATATTGTAATTATTGTCTAATAAAATAGATAACTTTATAAAAGTATTCTGTTTTATATAAAAAGATTTTACTATGCAAAATACTATGCAGACACTATACAACACTATGCATAATAAAATATAGTATATTCTATTTATAGAATAACTTTATAAAAGTATTCTGTTTTATATAAAAAGTTTTTCTGTTTTATTACATTAATAATACCAATAAAACAAAACTGAGTGACTTATCACGTAAGCATCAATAATCAATACCGTGTGCTACTATGCAATCATGCGTATTACTGTACTTTTACTACCAAGTAGTTCAATAGTATTAACGGTAAAACTTATGTCGTTATTCTCATAAAAATATTTTTGTCGTTTTCTCCATCCGACAATAATTCCGTTGCGGGGTCCACCAATGATTGTACCGTCGTACGGATATTCCCCGACAAAAAGAATATTTCCCGACCAATCGAATATTATATAACAACTTGCGTACTTTGCAAAATTTATAAATACTACCCACAACTATAACATTATCTCAAATCTACACCATAATATTAAAAAAATCGAGAAAAGTAAATCTTTATTCATAAAATATAGGGTCTCACAATCTCCCCTCCTTATGAAATTTCACGCTCAAAATTTACGTACGTACCTGGTATATCGAAGAGGTGAAGATACCTTGACTTCATTTCAGATTCTAATTCTTGAGGTATAACCTTTGAGTGTTGAATACGATTCAAGATTTTAACACGTATCTCCTCATACGTTAAATCTTCTGCTATATCGCTAAATTCTAATTTAATAATGTGGTTCGGGTAATCCACATATTTATGTAACATCGATACGTTAAAAATGTTATGAACACGTGACATACTTGGCGGTAAAACGAGTCTATATGCCATAGTTCCTACTCGATCGAGACTTTTAAATGAGCCAATTAAATCGAGGGTTGAGATTTCCTCTCTTCGTCGATTATTGCTTCTAGAATAACGCCCTCTTAAACCTTCTCCTTCACATTTATCAGCTCCGGGTGTGTAGCTTGAGCGACTTTAACTTTATCGATTAAAGTTGATTCTACTCGTATGTTCGTTATCTTTACGTGGGTTCCTAGAGTCATTAACTCTATCTTCATCATTTGTAAGTCGTACGAAATGGGCCTTTGTGTTAACAACATCGCACTCGTAAACGCATACAATCTTCTACTCAACGCGTCAACTACCACGTTCGCTTTCCCACGATGGTAGTGAATGGTACGATCGTAATCTTCAACAGCTCGAGCCAACGTCTTTGGCGCATGTTACGTTCGCTTTAGTTGAAGAAATATTTAAGGGTTTTAGAAATGGGTTTTGTACTGGGGTCAATACAAAATTCGATTTCACGCTCTAGGGGTAGGCTAAGAAGTTCTTCGAGAATACGTCAAGAAATTTATTAACAATAGAAATATCATTCAAAACTATGACTCTCATCCAAGACTTGGATAGCACGTCACATTGATACCTATCAACTTTTCACTGTTATTCACAACGTCCCCTACGGAAAGTTCGGCTTCGATGCATTCCACACAAGGAAGTCAACAATGAAAGGACCGGGGTTATTTACTTATGGCTTGATATGACAATGATTGACTTTAGTGGTTTGGTTACTTTGAATTCACATAACAAGTTGGTTAGGAGTATGAAAGCTAACAACCTTACAAAAAGCATGATGAGTAGTTAACCAATCTATTCCTAAAATCACATCAAAGGCAAGTAATTTCAAAGAGATACGATCGACAGGTAACGTGAAAGTGTTGATTTGAACAAGATTTATAAATAGTGGATGTAACGAAGGTTTCTCCCAACTGAGTTTCAACAGATAAATCAAAATCTAACTTCTCCGGAGTTTAATTCAAACATTGAACACAACTAGGTGAAATAAAAGAGTGGGTAGAACTGATATCTAATAAGGTATAAACTTCGCAAGAGTTTATCATTAACTTACCCGTAATAACTTCGTTCGGGTTTCTCGATAAACGCTCTCACTTAAACTACTGGATTTGACTTTGTTATAGGGTACATTCCACCCTTAAGTGTTACTTCACAATCCTGATCCATGATTTGAATCATTATTCTCTGATCCATATCGAATTGGGGTTGACCGCTATGCACAGGATAATTCCAAATTCGATGTTGGATTCTCCCAATTGTTATCCAAAAAGAAAAATCCATTTCATCTATTTTGGCTTTATTGGATCGGACGTCTTTTTTACAATATCTACACGTCGTGCGACTTTTACCCATGCGTCATCTATTCTCCTTCGTTCATTTGTTTCTGCTTTCATCAAAACTTTGATCATAGCATTCTCAGATTCCAGCTCTAATATCTTACACTCTACCAAAGAGTGCTTCTGTTCAAGCATCGCACATCGGGTAACACAATTTTGAATGGTTGCATCTCTTTGCTCCACGACTGCCTGCCGTTCTTCAGCCTGCTCTTCTAACTCATGAATACTATTTCGTAATGCTAAATTTTGATCATAAAATTCTTCTATTAAATTCTCCTCAGGTTCCTCTTCTTCCTCACTCTCAGCTGCTACCTCTGCAACTAGCTCGGGTGCAACTATTAGTTCTTCACGCACCACGTAGATATCTCTAATTTCTTCTTCGTCTGACATCACATTAACCTAGTTAGTGATTAAAGGTGTCTCAACGGTCTCATGTGCTTCATTGCTTATCTCAACATTTTCGGATGCCATTTGCAAATACTGCCACAAAACAAAGGTTAATTGACATGTAACATATTATCCATATACTTTGACCAACCAATTAAATATCAAATAAACTTAGGTAGGTCATACTAGCGAAGGAATTCCCCGTCTCTCCCCTCCTAGTTCTATTCTCACATCCTAGTCAGGGATCATATCCCTAAGCTTTGATACCAACTGTGACGCCCCCAAAATAGGTATACAGCACCCATCTTGAGTCGCCAAATACATGGTACAGAATTTAAATACAACTTAATAATACAACTGTCGTGTACAATACGACAAAACCTAAATTGTGAGTTTGAATACAAATATTGTCTACTAGAGAGTATAAAAACTCAACAGGAGTCCTCATTACAATTATTATCACACTATTTCACAGAATAGTGAGGACTACTAATGCAAACATCTAGGACCATCACTCTGTTTCCCGACTAGTCCCAGCTACGTTCTCATTTCCTGAAGAGAACAATGAAAGCAAAAAGGTGAGCTCAACTAGCCCAGTAAAAAATATTATGACTAAGATAATGCAAAATAAATTATCGTTAGCCTTCAACAGTGTTAAACTGATAGAATATAACAAAACATAGTGTTTAACTGAAGCGGAACAAGCAATCCATTAGAAGAGTCAGATAGAGAATAAAATCTACTATCTTCTATGATTTAAAAGGTTTTTCATCACTTTTATCACTGAGACTCAGCTTAATAAATAATCCACATCATCAAATCATCCCTGCACTACAGGCCAAGGATATTCTTTAGTATCACGACCACGAATTATCCATGCACTACGGGCCAAAGATAATCGTGTTTTCATCAACGGTTCAGATCATGCCATACAACAATTCATCTTTGTACCCTTGGCCGAAGAGAATCCATAGCCATAATCATACCAAAAAATGTCCATCAATGCACTACAGGCCAATGAGGATTTTTTTTTCACATCATTTCTAACATTACGGTCATGATTATACCGAATAATCCCTGTTCATAATCATACCAAGTCCATCTATGCACTACAGGCCACATATGACTTTCAAAAAATATAAACATGAGGATGATGACAATGATATAAGAATTCAATAAAACAAGTTCAAGAATTAATTTATTCAGGAACTAATAACGTCCAAATTGTAAACATAATACTTCTTTGTAGAGTAAATTTCAAGAATGCGCAGAAGAATATTTTCATGAAAAGATACTGGATGAAGCGCAAATATCAAGGATATTCCACTAATTTCATGGAGTATAGAAGTCAAAACTTTAACCAACTGAGTATAATAAAGAATAGAGTAACAAAAGAAATCACCATGCATGCGGTACTTCGCATAGACAGGTTATTCCAACAGAATAATAAATAACGGAACTAGGTCAAGTGAAATTCGCACCAACAGGATGTTCCAACAGAATAATAAAGACGGAACCAGGTCTGGCGTAAAACGCACAGACATGATATTTCAACAGAATAATAAAGACGGAATCAGGTCCGACGTAAAACGCACAGACAGGATATTCCAACAGAATAATAAAGACGAAATCAGGTCCGGCGTAAAATGCACAGATAGGATATTCCAACAGAATAATAACGAATGAAATAACAGAAGAATTTCACCAAGTATAGGGTAGCCCGCGTATACAAGTTTTTCCAACAGAATAATAAATAATGGAATAACATAAGTTCTCTTCATGAATACAAAAGAAATAATACCCCTTACGAGTACAACAAATAATATTCCCTACCTTAGAAAGAAGAGTACTGGATATAGAAGTAGTGAAGTAGCAGAACACTTTTCTTCTTTCTCTCTATAGTTTCTCTCTCTAGAGTTTCAGTGAATTCGTAAGAAATAATGAATGAATGAGCTTCTATTTATAGAAGAATGGACTGCATAGTAACTAACACATGAACGGTCCAGATTGATTACTTTAATCTGACGGTCCATATTTAAAGAAAAATCTTTTAAATAAAATATAATATATTCTATTTATAATCTAATAAAACGAATAACTTTATAAAAGGTTTTACTATGCAAACACTATGCAGACACTATGCAAATACTATGCATAATAAAATATAATATATTCTAATTATTGTCTAATAAAACAGATAACTTTATAAAAGTATTATGTTTTATATAAAAAGATTTTACTATACAAAATACTATGCAGACACTATGCAATACTATGCATAATAGAATATAATATATTCTATTTATAGAATAACTTTATAAAAGTATTCTGTTTTATATAAATTTTTTTTCTGTTTTATTACATTAATAATACCAATAAAACAAAATTGAGCGACTTATCACGTAAACATCAACAATCAATACTGTGTGCTACTATGCAACCACGCGTATTACTGTACTTTTACTACCTAGTAGTTCAACAGTATTAATGGTAAAACTTCCGTCGTTATTCTCATAAAAATATTTTTGTCGTATTCTCCATCCGATAATAATTCTGTTGAGGGGTCCACCAATGATTGTACCATTGTACGGATATTCCTCGACAAAAAAAATATTCCCCGACCAATCGAATATTATATAACAACTTGCGTACTTTGCAAAATTTATAAATACTATCCACAACTATAACATTATCTCAATTCCACACCATAATAGTAAAAAAAATCGAGAAAATTAAATCTTTATTCATAAAATCTGGGGTCTCACACTAAATCTGACGCTGCAGCGTGAAGCGCCAGTTCCAGAATTTGAAGTTCGCGAAAAACACATAACAAAGCCAAATTGGCCTAAAAACTTCGCTCAAACAACAATTTTAACCTACACATGTTATATAAATTTTGGGTTAAATGCAAAATCGACCACTAAACTTTTGTGAAATTTGGGTATTGAGCCCTTTTCTTTTGATCAACGCAAACTGAGCCCATTTCTATTCAAAAATTTATACTTTGAACCCCTAGGCGCCACATGTGAGTTGACCTGCTGACGTGGCGCCTACAACCCCTAGGCGCCACATGTGCGTTGACCTACTGACGTGGCGCCTACGTGGCAGGTCTAACATGGTATTTAATATTGTAATTTGACACGTGTTCGCTGCTGACGTGGCGTCTGTTAAATTTTTCACAAAAAATTACCTTTGCACGGATTCGAACTTGCAACCTCACATTTGGAATTTTGGTCATATGACTGCTGGAGCAACATGGGTTAACTGTTAATATCTTGCAATGATTAATACTCCCTCTGTCCCATAGTTATAGGCTGATTTTCTATTTTGAGATGTCCCAATATATAGGCCACTTACTATTTATAAAATTTAGTTGGTCTATTATTTTACTTTTATGCCCTTATAATAAATATTCAATCATTATTTTTTTTTGAAGAAACAATATTCAATGTCATTATTTTTATCACCACATTTATTGTTGTTGTATTCTCTTTGGTTAAAGTTCTATAATTATGAATTTTAATGGTCAGTACACGTCAATCAATGAAGTTGAGAGTTCCAATGTGATAAGTAAGGAGTAATTAACTTATTCATTAATTTCATATTAAGGGGTATATTGGAAAATTATGTTAAAAATTGCTACTTAAACTGATTTTCTTAAACTATGTGCCAAAAAAAATCAGCCAATAACTATGGGACAGAGGGAGTATTTATTAGACCTAGCAAAAGAGGCACAGGCCCGCCCCAAAAAAGTGGGCTATGAGCTTTATTATTGCAGCTCACGTAAAGTTGGGTCATTTTAGCCCGGCCCGTTTTTGGCCCGACCAGTACTATTGCTTTAATAAAATAATATTACTTGTGAGGGTTGAGGTGACGCCCCCAAAATAGGTATACATCACCCATCTTGAGTCGCCAAATACATGGTACAAAATTCAAATATAACTTAATTATACAACAGTCATGTAAAATACGACAAAATATAATATAAGAATTTTAATAAGAATATTGTCATCTAGACAATATCCACACTCAATGGAGTTCTAATTACATTTATTGTCACACTATTTAACAGAATAGTGAGGACTACTAATGCTATCATCTGGACCGTCACTTCGTTCCCCGACTAGTCTCGGCTACGTTCTCATTTCCTGAAGAGAACAGTGAAAGAAATGGTGAGCTCAACTAGCTCAGTAAGAAATATTATGACTAAGATAATGCAGAATAAATTATCATTAGCCTTCTACAGTGTTAAACTTATAAAATATAATAAACATCAAGTTTAACTGCAGCGGAACAAGCAATTCATTAGAAGAGTCAAATAGAGAATAAAATCTACTATCTTCTATGATTTAAAAGGATTTTCATCACTTTAATTGCTGAGACTCAACTTAATAAATAAACCACATCATCCCTGCACTACGACCAATGATATTCATTAGTATCATGACCACAAATTATCCATGCACTACGGGCCAAGGATATTCATGTATTCATCAATGGTCATGATCATGCCAACAACTGTCCATCAATGCACTATGGCCAATGAGGACTTTTACCACATCATTTGTAACATTACGGTCATGATTATACCGAATAATCCCTGGTCATAATCATACCAAGTTCATCTATGCACTACAGGCCACAGATGACTTTCAATATATTATAAACATGAGGATGATGCCAATGATATAAGAATTCAATAAAACAAGTTCAAGGATAAATTTGTAAAGATTTATAATTTAATTTATCGAGAAATCAATAACGTCCAAATTGTAAACATTATACTGCTTTGTGGAGTAAAATTCAAGAATGCTCAGAAAAATATTTTCATAAAAAGATACTGGATGAAGCGCAAATATCAAGGATATTCCACTAATTTCATGGAGTATAGAAGCCAAAACTTTAATCAATTGAGTATAATAGAATATATGAAACCGCAAATGGATTTTTGCCGCCATGCGATAATCCACGTAGACAGATTAGTCCAATAGAATAATAAAAAATGGAATAACATAAGAATTCACCAGGCGTGCGTAATCTGCACAGACAGGTTATTCCAACAAAATAATAAAGAATGGAACCAGGTCATGCGTAATCCGCACAGACAGGATGTTCCAATAAAATAATAAAGAATGGAACCAGGTCATGCGTAATCCGCACAGACAGGATGTTCCAACAGAATAATAAAGAATGGAATAACAACATAATTCATCAAGCATGCGATAGACCGCACAGACAGATTATTCAAACAGAATAATAAAGAATGGAATAACAGAAGAATTTCACCATGTATGCGGTACTTCGCATAGAAAGGTTATTCCAACATAATAATAAAGAATGGAATAACAACCCTTACGAGTATTGAAAAAATATAACTCTCTTCATGAATACGAAAGAATAATACCCCTTACCTTAGAAAAATTGGATACTGGAATAGTGAGGTAGCAAACTTCTCTTCTTCTTTCTCTCTATAATTTCTCTCTATAATAATTGCTTTAAAACTTTTGTGAATTGGTGAGAAATGAAGGAAGAATGAGCTTCTATTTATAGGAAAATATAGTTTCGGTAATTGCACATTTTGGGGATCGAAATATTACAGTATAATACCTTCCTCTTTTTCTTCATTTTTAATTTAGTCCTGCAAGTATTATCAAACTTGCACCACCTCCCCTAATAGTAAATAATGTGAATTAATAGTTCATTCATGTGACTCAATAGTATAATCATGTTAAAAAACTAATTACAGTATAGTACCTTCAACTATACCTCCATTTTTAATTGAGTCATGCAAGTATTATCAATCTTGCACCACCTCCCATAATAGTACATAAATGTGAATCAATAGTACACACATATGAACAAATAGTTATAAGCATGTAAAATAATATCAATTAATTGCTCATTTATACGATTAATTACCCGATTGGTCAATATAACCTCCAAACATCAATTATTATCGAAATAAATGTTGATTTCCACTAACACTAATAATCCCAACACAATGGAACTATCAATTTCATCTTTAATCAACATAACTTATTCATCATTAATATTATAACTCACAATATTTAACAACAAGGTCGTTCCCAGAAAAGAGGGGGTTTCCGATAAGGATTTCTCCTTATTGGCGCGCAATTAGGTGACCAAACTTCTCCTTGACAGAACTTCTAAACATTATCAATATTGCAAATAATAATATAAATAACTTTGTCGTCTTAATTATTGATTTAATAATAATAAATATTATGCAGATGATACTGTGACAATAATTGAATCAATAATATGAGAGATATGATGCAGCAATTACTGTAGCAATAATTGAGTATAACTGAGTTACTTCTCACGTAAGCATCAATAATCAATACTGTGTGCTACTATACAACCACGCATATTACTGTACTTTTACTACCGGGTAGTTCAACAGTTTTAACGGTGACACTTTCGCCGTTATTTTTATAAAAAGATAATTCTGTCGTTTTCTAACTACGACAATACTTCCGTTGTGGGGTCCACCAATAATTGTCGTCGTACGAATATTCTCTGTTAAAACGAATATTCCCCGACCAATCGAATATTATATAACCACTTGCTTACTTTGCAAAATTTGTAAATATTAACCACAACTATAACATTATATAAAATCCACACCATAATATTCAAAAATCTATTTCGAGAAAATTATTCTTTATTCATAAAAGTTGGGGTCTTACAACCTCCCCCTTTTATGAAATTTCGTCCTCAAAATTATGGTACGTACCTGGTATATCGAAGATGTGAGGATACCTTGATTTCATTTTAGATTCTAACTCCTAGTTCATTTCCTCAACATCGTGGTTTCTCCACAAAACTTTGATTTGAGGTATAACTTTAGAGCGTAGAATATGATCCATCTTATCCAAGATTTTAACAGGTAAATCTTTATACATTAAATCTTCCTCTATCTTGTCTGGTTTTAATTCAATAATGTGGTTCGGGTCTTTCACATATTTACGTAACATAGATATGTGACAACGTTATAAACACGAGACATACTTGGCGATAAGGCGAATCTATAGGCCACAGTTCCTACTCGATCGAGGATTAAAAATGGGCCAAAGAATCGAGGGTTGATCTTTCCTCTCTTTCCAAATCTCGTAACTCCCTTCCATGGAGGAACACGTAACAACACATGATCTCCAATATCGAATTCTACGCCCTTTCGATGAAGATCGACATAACTCTTTTGTCGATTTTGTGAGTTTTTTATACGTTTTCGGATCGTTTGAATCTTTTTCGTAGTCATACGTACCAACTCCGGTCCCAACAACGTTGCTTCACCCACCTCATCCCAGCATACTGGAGAATGACACTTTCTTCCATACAACGCCTCAAATAGAGCCATGCCAATACTTGCTTGATAATTGTTGTTGTAGGAAAACTCCACCAATGGTAAGAACTTGTCCCAACTTCATTTGAAGTCAAGGACACAGAGTCTTAATAAATCTTCAAGAGTTTGAACAGTCCTCTCCGACCGCCCGTCCGTCTGAGGATGATATGCCAAGCTAAAACGTAAATCCGTGCCCATAGCTTTTTGCAAACTAACCCAAAATCTTGAAGTAAATCTTGGTTCTCGATCAGAAACTATGGATACCGGCATACCATATAGTCTTACAATCTCGTTTATGTATATACGAGCAAGACGTTCAAGTGCATAAGTTTCTTGTATTGGTAGAAAATGAGCAAACTTGGTCAATCTATCAACAATGACCCAAATTACATCTATGTCTTGAGAAACCTTGGGAAGACCAGTAACGAAATCCATGGTAATGTGCTCCCACTTCCATTCTAGAATTTTAAGTGGTTGTAATGGACCTTTTGGTACTTTATGCTCTGCCTTGACTCATTGACAAGTTAAACTCCTTGAGATAAACTCTGCTATCTCTCTCTTCATATTGCTCCACCAAAATGTATGTCGAAGATCACGATATATTTTGGTACTCCCAGGATGGATTGCAAACGGTGTGTTGTGCGCTTCCATCATAATTTTATACTTTAAATCAGGGTTATTAGGAACACAAAGTCTGGATTTGAATCGAATTATTCCGTCTTCATCGATTCTTGCTTCCAGCATAGCACCTTCTTGCACTTTCTTCCTCATACGCATCAGCTCCAGGTCTGTAGCTTGAGCAACTTTAACTTTATCTATTAAAATCGGTTCTACTCTTACATTCGCCATCATCACATGGGTCCCTGGAGTCTTTAACTCTATCTCCATCCTTTGTAAGTCATATAAAATGGGCCTTTGCGTTGACAATAATGCACTCGTACCCGCATATGATTTTCTATTCAATGCATTAGCTACTACGTTCACTTTTTCAGGTTGGTATTGAATGGTACGATCGTAATTTTTCAACAACTCAAGACATCGTCATTGCCGCATGTTGAGTTCCTTTTGAGTGAAGAAATATTTGAGGCTTTTATGATTCGTATAGATCTCCACCTTCTCTTCGTACAGGTAATACCACCAAATCTTAAGCGCAAAAAACGACTGCTGTCAACTCTTGATCACGAGTAGGATAATTCATCTCATATTCTTTAAGTTGTCGTGAGGCATAGGCTATGACTTTCACATATTGCATGAGAACACATCCTAACCCTTTACCTGAAGCATCACTGTAGATGACAAATCCCTCCGAGCCAGATGGTATTGTCAGAACAGGTGCTAAAATGAGTCTCCTCTTGAGTTCTTGAAAACTCTTCTCACATTCCTAGCTCCAATCGAATTTTGTATCTTTCGAGTCAGCTGAGTTAATGGAGTAGCGATTCGAGAAAACCCTTCTACGAATATCCGATAATAACCAGCTAAGCCGAGAAAGCTACGTACTTTGGTCACTGATTTAGGTTGCTCTATAACGCCCCCAAAATTAGGTATACATCACCCATCTTGGATCGTCAGATACATGGTACAAAATTCAAATACAACTTACTAATACAATTGTCGTGTACAATACGACAAAACATAACTGTGAGTTTGAATACAATTATTGTCTACTAGAGATTATACAAACTCAAAAGGAGTCCTCATTACAATTATTAACACACTATTTCACAGAATAGTGAGGACTACTAATGCTATCCTCTGGACCGTCACTCCGTTCCCCTTCTCATTTTCTGAAGAGAACAATGAAAGAAAGGGTGAGCTCAACTAGCTCAGTAAAAAATATTATGACTAAGATAATGCATAATAAATTATCATTAGTCTTCAACAATGTTAAACTGATAAAATATAATAGACATCAAGTTTAACTACAGCGGAACAAGCAATCCATTAAAAGAGTCAAGTAGAAAATAAAATCTACTATCTTTTATGATTAAAAAGGTTTTTCATCACTGTTATCGCTGAGACTCAGCTTAATAAATATTCCACATCATCGAATCACCTCTGCACTACGGCCAAGGATATTCTTTAGTATCACGACCACAATTATCCATGCACCACGGGCCAAGAATATTTGTGTATTTATTAATGGTCATGATCATGCCAATAACTGTCCATCAATGCACTACGGGCCAATGAGAACTTTTACCACATCATTTGTAACATTACGGTCATGATTACACCGAATAATCCTTGGTCATAATCATACCAAGTCCATCTATGCACCACAGGCCACATATGACTTTCAACAAAATATAAACATGAGGATGATGACAATGATATAAGAATTCAATAAAACAAGTTCAAGAATTATTTTATCCAGGAATTATTAACGTCCAAATTGTCAACATGATACTGTTTTGTAGAGTAAAATTCAAGAATGATCAGAAGAATATTTCCATGAAAAGATACTGGATGAAGCGCAAATATTAAGGATATTCTACTAATTTCATGGAGTATAGAAGTCAAAACTTTAGCCAACTGAGTATAATAAAGAATGGAATAACAAAAGAAATCACCATATATGCGGTACTTTACATAGACAGGTTATTCCAACAGAATAATAATAACGGAACCAGGTCAGGCAAAATTTGCACCGACAGGATGTTCCAACAGAATAATAAAGACGGAACCAGGTCCGGTGTAAAACACACAGATAGGATGTTCCAACAGAATAATAATAAGACGGAACCAGGTCCGGTGTAAAACACACAGACAGGATGTTCCAACGGAATAATAATAAAGATGGAACCAGGTCCGGTGTAAAACACACAGACAGGATGTTCCAACGGAATAATAATAAAGACAGAACCAGGTCCGGTGTAAAACACACAGACAGGATGTTCCAACAGAATAATAGAAGAATGTTACCAAGTATAGGGTAGACTTCGTATACAGGTTATTCCAACAGAATAATAAGAAATGGAATAACAACAGTTCTCTTCATGAATAAGAAAGAATAACACCCCTTACCGTAAAAGAAACCGAATATAAAAGTAGTTAAGTAGCAGAATACTTTTCTTCTATCTCTCTATAGTCTCTCTCTATAGTTTCTCTCTCTAGAGTTCAGTGAATTCGTAAGAAAATAATGAAGGAATGAGCTTCTATTTATAGGAAAATGGAATGCATAGTAACTAATCCATGAATGGTCTAGATTGATTTACTTTAATCTGACGGTCCATATTTAAAGCAAAATCTTTTAAATAAAATATAATATATTCTATTTATAATCTAATAAAACGAATAACTTTATAAAAGATTTTACTATGCAAATACTATGCAGGCACTATGCATAATAAAATATAATATATTCTAATTATTGTCTAATAAAATAGATAGCTTTATAAAAGTATTCTATTTTATATAAAAAAAATTTTCTATGCAAAACACTATGCATAATAGAATATAATATATTCTATTTATAGAATAACTTTATAAAAGTATTCTGTTTTATATAAAAAGATTTTCTGTATTATTACATTAATAATACCAACAAAACTGAGTGACTTATCACGTAAGCATCAATAATCAATACCGTGTGCTACTATGCAATCACGCGTATTACTGTACTTTTAACACCGGGTGTTTCAACAGTTAACGGTAAAACTTCCGTCGTTATTTTCATAAAGTATTTTTGTCATTTTCTCAATCCGACAATAATTCCGTTGTGGGGTCCACCAATGATTGTGCCGTTGTACTTATATTTCCTGTTAAAATGAATATTCCCCGACCAATCGAATATTATATAACAACTTGCGTACTTTGCAAAATTTATAAATATTACCCATAACTATTATATCAATTTCACTCCATAATATTCAAAAATAATATTTATAGAAAATTCATCTTTATTCAAAAAGTTGGGGTTTTACAATCTCACCTTCTTATGAAATTTCGCCCTCGAAATTAGGGTACGTACCTGGTATATCGAAGAGGTAAGGATACATTGACTTCATTTCAGATTCTAACTCCTAGGTCATTTCCTCAACATCGTGATTTCTCCACAAAACTTTGACTTAAGGTATAGCCTTGGAGCGTAGAATATGTTCCTTCTTATCCAAAATTTGAACAGAAACCTCTTCATACGTTAAATCTTCCGCTATTTCATCTGGTTCTAACTCAATAATGTGGTTTGGGTCTTTTACATATTTACGTAACATGGATATGTGAAAAACGTTATGAACACGAGACATACTTAGCGGTAAAGCGAGTCTATAGGCCACAGTTCCTACTCGATCGAGGATTAATAATGGGCCAATGAATCGAGGATTGAGCTTTCCTCTCTTTCCAAACCTCGTAACTCCTTTCCATGGAGCAACACGTAACAACACATGATCTCCAATATTGAATTCCACATCCTTTCGATGAAGATCAGCATAACTCTTTTGTCGATCTTGTGAGCTTTTTATACGTTATTGGATCGTTTGAATCTTTTCCGTAGTCATACGTACCAACTCCGGTCCCAACAACGTTGCTTCACCCACCTCATCCCAGCACACTGGAGAACGACACTTTCTTCCATACAACGCCTCGAATGGAGCCATGCCAATGCTTGCTTGATAACTTTTGTTGTAGGAAAACTCCACCAACGATAAGAACTTGTCCCAACTTCCCTTGAAATCAAGGAAATAGAGTCTTAATAAATCTTCAAGAGTTTGAATAGTCCTCTCTGACTGTCCGTCCGTCTGAGGATGATATGTCGAGCTAAATCGTAAATCTGTGCCCATAGCTTTTTGCAAACTAACCCAAAATCACGAAGTGAATCTTGGGTCTCGATCAGAAACTATGGATACTGGTATACCATGCAATCTTACAACCTTTTTTATGTACATACGAGCAAGACGTTCAAGTGTATAAGTTTCTCGTATCGGTAAGAAATGAGTAAACTTGGTCAATCTATCAACAATGACCCAAATAGCATCTATGCATTGAGAAACTTTAGGAAGACCAGTAATGAAATCCATGGTAATGTGCTCCCGCTTCCATTCTGGAATTTCAAGTGGTTGCAATGGACCTTTTAGTACTTGATGCTCCGCCTTGACTCGTTGACACGTTAGACACCTTGAGATAAACAGTGCTATCTCTATCTTCATATTGCCCCACCAAAATGTATGTCGAAGATCATGATACATTTTGGTACTCCCAGGAAGGATTGCAAACGGTGTGTTGTGCGCCTCCATCATGGTTTTATACTTTAAATCAAGGTCGTTAGGAACACAAAGTCTGGAGTTGACTCGAAGTATTCCTTCTTCATCAATTCTTGCTTCCGGCATCGCACCTTCTTGCACTTTCTTCCTCATACGCATCAGTTCCGGATCTGTAATTTGAGCAGCTTTAATTTTATCAATTAAAGTCGGTTCTACTTTTATATTTGCCATCATCACGTGGGTCCCTGGAGTCTTTATCTCTATCTCCATCCTTTGCAAGTCATACAAAATGGGCCTTTGCATTGACAATATTGCACTCGTACCCGCATATGATCTTCTACTCAATGCGTCAGCAACCACGTTCGCTTTTCCAGGATGGTATTGGATAGTATGATCATAATCTTTCAACAGTTCAAGCCAACGTCGTTGTCGCATGTTGAGTTCCTTTTGAGTGAAGAAATATTTGAGGCTTTTATGATCCGTAAAGATCTCCACTTTCTCCCCATACAAGTAATGCCTCCAAATCTTTAGTGCGAAGACAACAGCTGCCAACTCTAGATTATGAGTAGGATAATTCCTCTCATATTATTTGAGTTGTCGTGAGGCATAGGCTATAACTTTTCCATGTTGCTAGAAAACACATCCTAACCCTTTGCCCGAAGCATCACTGTAGATGACAAATCCCTCCGAACCAGATGGTATTGTCAGAACAGGTGCTGAAATGAGTCTCCTCTTAAGTTCTTGAAAACTCTTCTCACATTCCTCGCTCTAACCGAACTTTGTATCTTTCCGAGTCAGCTGAGTTAGTGGAGTAGCTATTCAAGAAAACCCTTCTACGAATCTCCGATAATAACCAGCTGAGCCGAGAAAGCTACGTACTTCGATCACTGATTTAGGTTGCTCCCAGCTTTGAATAGCTTCAATCTTTGCTGGGTCAACAGATATTCCATGACTTGATACCATATGCCCAAGGAATGCTACTTCCTCAAGCCAGAACTCACATTTCTTCAACTTGGCATAAAGCTTATATTCACGAAGCTTTTGGAGTATTAGCCTTAAGTGTTGCTCGTGATCTTCACGGGTTTTGGAATATATGAGGATGTCATCAATAAAGACGACCACAAAGTGATCCAAATATTCCTTGAATACTCAGTTCATCATATCCATGAAGGCAGCAGGATCATTAGTCAATCTAAAGGTCATGACTAGGAATTCATAATGCCCGTACCGAGTTCTGAAAGCCATCTTTGGAATGTCATCTGTTCTAATCTTTAATTGGTCATATCCGGAACGAAGATCAATCTTTGAAAAGAAATTGGCTCCTTACAACTGGTTAAACAGGTCATCAATACGTGGCAATGGGTACCTATATTTGATGGTGACATGATTCAACTCCTGATAATCAATACAAAGTCGCATACTCCCATCTTTCTTCTTCACGAATAGAACAAGAGCACCCCAAGGAGAAGTACTAGGAAGAATAAAGCCAAGGTCTAACAATTCATGCAATTGAGTTTTTAACTCCTGAAGTTCAATAGGAGCCATTCGATATGGGGATTTAGAAATGGATTTTGTACCGGGTTCAAGGTCGATACAAAATTTAATTTCACGCTCTGGGGGTAGGCCAGGAAGTTCTTCAGGGAATACGTCAGGAAATTCATTAACAATAGAAATATTATTCAAAACTGATGTATTTTTGTTTAGATTTGTGACATGAGCTAAGAAAGCTTGACATCCGTTTTTCAATAAATGAATAGCTTTATGGCTTGAGATGACAGTGATTGATTTTAATGGTTTGGTTGCTTGAATTCGCATAATAGGTCGATTAGGAATATGAAAGCTAACAACCTTACGAAAATAATCAATTTTTGCATGATGAGTAGTTAACCAATCAATCCCTAGAATTACATCAAATGCAAGTATTTTTAATGCAATAAGATCGACAGGTAATGTGTGGGTACCAACTTGAACCAAACAAGACTTATAAACCGTGGATGTAATGAAGGTTTCTCCAAACGGAGTTTCCACAGATAAGTCAAAGTCTAATTTCTCCGGAGTCAAATTTAATCGTTGAGCGCAAGTAGGAGAAATAAAAGAATGGGTAGAACCGGTATCAAATAAAGTGTAGACTTCGCTAGAGTTTATGATAAGCTTACCCGTGATGACCTCATTTGGGTTCCTTGCTTTCTGGGAGGTCACAACAAACGCTCTCCCTTGCACTACCGGCTTTGACTTTTCTGGGACAGCCTTTGGTGTCTCCATCCTAGATGAATTTGTCTTCGGTGAATGACAAAATTGGGCTAAGTGACCCTCTCTTCCACAATTATAACATGCTTTGGACGATATCACGCAATTTGGACTGATGTGTCCCTCCCCTCCGCATTTGAAGCATATGATAGGTGGTCTTTCTCCTTCCTTAACAACGGGTGCTGGTGCTGACGTCTTTCCATCATTGTTGAATCTCCTCTTCTTGAAATGTCCATTCTTATTGTTTTGGCCCTGATTACCACCGAAGTGGTTACCATTTCTGGCCTGTTTATTCCCTCCACGCTTGTTGTCACCGCTTCGATGACTGCTCTCACTGGTATTATCATTTTGCCGGCTGCTCTCTTTTGGTTGCGTTGACTCGTTATCGCGCTCCACCAACTGAGCCCTATTTACAACATCTGAATACAAACACAGTTTATGATAAATAAGATGTTGACGTATCTCCGGCTTCAAACCTCTTAAAAACATTCGCGCCATTCTCTCTTCATTATCCACCAAGTGGGATGCAAACCGGGATAACTCCGCAAATTTTGCCTCGTATTGCGACACGGTCATATTGTTTTGCTCCAATTTGATAAACTCCACCTCCTTCATGTGACGAATACTTTCGAGAAAGTATTTGTCATTGAACAACTATTGGAACTTCTCCCAAGACATCTTCAGTAAGGCAGGTTGAGTATATTTTACCGATTCCCACCAGTAATCTGCCTCTTCGCGCAACATAAAGGCGGCAAAGGTTACCTTTTGCTCCTCAGAGCATCCCAAGACATCAAATATCTTGGTGATCTGCTTTATCCATGCTTCCGCCATAAGTGGTTTTGGCTCTCCCTTAAACTCCGGTGGTCTTAGCTCCTTGAACTGTTTATCGGTGATCGCCCGAGAGTTTCCAGTGTTTCCACCTACATTTTGGACAAGAGCCGCTCTCGCCCGCTGTTGCATGAATTGCATAAAGCCTCTGAACAATCCATCATTCATCATTTGGTCAGTGTTGTCGTTTGCATGAGGATTGTCGCCTTCCTGATGCACATTCTCCTGATTATTGATATATGGAGACTCAACGATCTCTTGTGCTCCATTGCTATTCTCAACATTTTCGGATGTCATTTTCAGATACTGCCACAAAACAAAGGTTAATTGACATGTATCATAATATCTCTAAACTCTTACCAACCACTTTAAATACAAAATAAATTTAAGTAGGTCATACTAGCGAAGAAATTCCTCGTCTCTCCCCTCCTAGTTCTAGTCTCACATCTTAGCCAGGGATCATATCTCTAAGCTTTGATACCAACAGTAACGCCCCCAAAATTAGGTATACATCACCCATCTTGGGTCGTCAGATACATGGTACAAAATTCAAATACAACTTACTAATACAACTGTCGTGTACAATACGACAAAACATAAATGTGAGTTTGAATACAATTATTGTCTACTAGAGATTATACAAACTCAAAAGGAGTCCTCATTACAATTATTAACACACTATTTCACAGAATAGTTAGGACTACTAATGCTATCCTCTGGACCGTCACTCTGATCCTCGACTAGTCCCTGCTATGTTCTCATTTCCTGAAGAGAACAGTGAAAGAAAGGGTGAGCTCAAATAGCCTAGTAAGAAATATTATGAGATAATGCATAATAAATTATCATTAGTCTCCAACAATGTTAAACTGAGAAAATATAATAGACACCAAGTTTAACTACAGCGGAACAAGCAATCCATTAAAAGAGTCAAGTAGAAAAAAAAATCTACTACCTTTTATGATTAAAAAGGTTTTTCATCATTGTTATCGCTGAGACTCAGCTTAATAAATATTCCATATCATCAAATCACCCCTGCACTACGGCCAAGGATATTCTTTAGTATCACGACCACAATTATCCATGCACCATGGGCTAAGAATATTTGTGTATTCATTAATGGTCATGATCATGCCAACAACTGTCCATCAATGCACTACGGGCCAATGAGAACTTTTACCACATCATTTGTAACATTACGGTCATGATTACACCGAATAATCCTTGGTCATAATCATACCAAGTCCATCTATGCACTACAGGCCACATATGACTTTCAACAAAATATAAACATGAGGATGATGACAATAATATAAGAATTCAATAAAACAAGTTCAAAAATTATTTTATCCAGGAATTATTAACGTCCAAATTGTCAACATGATACTGTTTTGTAAAGTAAAATTCAAGATTGATCAGAAGAATATTTCCATGAAAAGATACTGGATGAAGCGCAAATATCAAGGATATTCTACTAATTTCATGGAGTATAGAAGTCAAAACTTTAGCCAACTGAGTATAATAAAGAATGGAATAACAAAAGAAATTACCATGCATGCGGTACTTCGCATAGACAGGTTATTCCAACAGAATAATAATAACGGAACCAGGTCAGGCAAAATTTGCACCGACAGGATGTTCCAACAGAATAATAAAGACGGAACCAGGTCCGGTGTAAAACACACAGATAGGATGTTCCAACAGAATAATAATAAGACGGAACCAGGTCCGGTGTAAAACACACAGACAGGATGTTCCAACGGAATAATAATAAAGATGGAACCAGGTCCGGTGTAAAACACACAGACAGGATGTTCCAACGGAATAATAATAAAGACAGAACCAGGTCCGGTGTAAAACACACAGACAGGATGTTCCAACAGAATAATAGAAGAATGTCACCAAGTATAGGGTAGACCGCGTATACAGGTTATTCCAACAGAATAATAAGAAATGGAATAACAACAGTTCTCTTCATGAATAAGAAAGAATAACACCCCTTACCGTAAAAGAAACCGAATATAAAAGTAGTTAAGTAGCAGAATACTTTTCTTCTATCTCTCTATAGTCTCTATCTATAGTTTCTCTCTCTAGAATTCAGTGAATTCGTAAGAAAATAATGAAGGAATGAGCTTCTATTTATAGAAAAATGGAATGCATAGTAACTAATCCATGAACGGTCCAGATTGATTTACTTTAATCTGATAGTCCATATTTAAAGCAAAATCTTTTAAATAAAATATAATATATTCTATTTATAATCTAATAAAACGAATAACTTTATAACAGATTTTACTATACAAACACTATGCAGGCACTATGCAAACACTATGCATAATAAAATATAATATATTCTAATTATTGTCTAATAAAACAGATATCTTTATAAAAGTATTCTGTTTTATATAAAAAGTTTTTACTATACAAAATACTATGCAGACACTATGCAACACTATGCATAATAGAATATAATATATTTTATTTATAGAATAACTTTATAAAAGTATTCTGTTTTATATAAAAAGATTTTCTGTATTATTACATTAATAATACCAACAAAACTGAGTGACTTATCACGTAAGCATCAATAATCAATGCCGTGTGCTACTATGTAACCACGCGTATTACTGTACTTTTAACACCGGGTGTTTCAACAGTTAACTATAAAACTTCCGCCGTTATTTTCATAAAGTATTTTTGTCGTTTTCTCAATCCGACAATAATTCCGTTGTGGGGTCCATCAATGATTGTGCCGTTGTACTAATATTCCCTGTTAAAACGAATATTCCCCGACCAATCGAATATTATATAACAACTTGCGTACTTTGCAAAATTTATAAATATAACTCACAACTATTATATCAATTTCACTCCATAATATTCAAAATTAATATTTATAGAAAATTCATCTTTATTCAAAAAGTTGGGGTTTTACATGCTCCCAGCTTTGAATTGCTTCAATCTTTGTCGGGTCAACAAATATCCCATAATTTGATATCACGTGCCCAAGGAATGCAACTTCCTCAAGCCAGAACTCACATTTATTCAACTTGGCATATAGCTTGTTTTCACGAAGCTTTTGGAGTATCAACCTTAAGTGTTGCTCATGGTCTTCACGGGTTTTGGAGTATATGAGGATGTCATCAATAAAGACGACCACAAAGTGATCCAAATATTCCTTGAATACTCGGTTCATCATATCCATGAAGGCAGCAGGAGCATTAGTCATTCCAATAGACATGACTAAGAATTCATAATTCCCGTACCGAGTTCTGAAAGCATTATTTGGAATGTCATCAGTTTTAATCTTCAAATGTTGATATCCGGAACAAAGATCAATCTTTGAAAAGAATTTGGCGCCTTATAACTGGTCAAACAGGCCATCAATGCGAGGCAACGAGTACCTATTTTTGATGGTGACATGATTCAACTCCCGATAATCAATACAAAGTCGCATACTTCCATCTTTCTTCTTCACGAATAGAACAGGAGCACCCCAAGGAGACGTACTAGGATGAATGAAACCGATGTCTAACAATTCCTGCAATTGGGTCTTTAACTCCTGAAGTTCAATAGGAGCCATTCGATATGAGACTTTGGAAATGAGATTTGTACTGGGTTCAAGATCGATAAAAAATTCAATTTCATGCTCTGGGGGTAGGCCAGGAAGCTCTTCAGGGAATACGTCAGGAAATTTATTAACTATAGAAATATCTTTCAAATCTGATGTATTTTTGTTTAAATCTGTGACATGAGCTAAGAAAGCTTGACATCTGTTTTTCAATAAACGAATAGCTTTATGGCTTGAGATGAACTTGATTGATTTTAATTGTTTGGCCGCTTGAATTTGCATAATAGGTTGATTAGGAATATGAAAGATAACAACCTTACGAAAACAATTAATTTTAGCATGATGAGTAGTTAACCAATCAATCCCTAGAATCACGTCAAATGCAAGTATTTTTAAAGAAATAAGATCGACAGGTAACGTGCGGTTACCGATTTGAATCAAATAAAACTTATAAACAGTGGATGTAATGAAGGTTTCTCCCAACGGAGTTTCAACCGATAAGTCAAAGTCTAATTTCTCCGGAGTCAAATTTAAACGTTGAGCGCAAGTAGGAGAAATAAAAGAATGGGTAGAACCGATATCAAATAAGGTATAGACATTGCTAGAGTTTATGATAAGCTTACCCGTGATGACCTCATTCGGGTTCCTTGTTTTATGGGAGTTTACGACAAACGCTCTCCCTTGAACTACCGACTTTGACTTTTCTGGGACAGCCTTTGGTGCCTCCATCCCAGCTGGACTTGTCTTTGGTGCATGACAAAATCGGGCTAGGTAACCTTCTATTCCACAATTATAACACGTTTTGGACTGCATCACGTAATTTGGATTGATATGTCCCTCCGCTCCGCATTTGAAGCATATGATAGGTGGTCGTTCTCCTTCCTTAACAACGGGTGCTGGTGCTGACGTCTTTCCATCATTGTTGAATCTCCTTTTATTTAAATGTCCATTTTTACTGTCTTGGCCATGATTACCACCGAAGTGGTTACCATTTCTGGCATGTTGATTCCCTCCACGTTTGTTATCACCGCTTCGATGACTGCTACCACTGATATTATCATTTTGCCGGCTGTTTTCTCTTGGTTGAGTTGACTCGTTATCGCGCTCCAATAATTGTGCCCTATTAACAACATCTAAATACAAACATAATTTGTGAGAACTTAAGTATTGACGTATCTCGAGTTTCAAACCGCTTAGAAACATCTGCGTCATTCTCTGCTCATTATCTACCAAGTGAGATGCAAACCAGGACAACTTGGCAAACTTATCTTCGTATTGTGACACGGTCATATTGTTCTGCTCCAACTTGATGAACTCTACCTCTTTCATGTGATGAATACTTTTGGGAAAGTACTTGTCGTTGAATAGTTCTTGGAACTTCTCTCAAGACATCTTCAGTGTGACAGGTAGAGTGCGCTTTACCGATTTCCACCAGTAATCTGCCTCTCCTCGCAACATAAAGGTGGCAAATATAACCTCTTACTCTTCGGAGCATCCCAAAACATCAAATATCTTGGTGATCTGCTTTATCCACGCTTCCGCCTTAAGTGGTTTTGGCTCTCCAATAAACTTCGGTGGTCCCAGCTCCTTGAACTGTTTAACGGTGACCGTCCGAGAGTTTCCAGTGTTTCCACCTACATTTTGGACAGGAGCCGCTCTAGCCTGATGTTGCATAAATTGCATAAAGCCTCTAAACATTCCATCATTCATCATTTGGTCAGTGTTATTGTTTGCATGAGGATTGTCGCCTTCCTGATGCACATTATCCTGATTATTGATTTGTGGAGACTCAATGGTCTCCTGTGCTACATTGCTATTCTCAACATTCTCAGATGTCATTTTCAAATACTGCCACAAAACAAGGGTTAATTGATATGTCACATATTATCCCTATACTCTGACCGAACAAATAAATAGCAAATAAACTTAGGTAGATCATACTAGCGAAGGAATTTCCCGTCTCTCCCATCATAGTTCTTGTCTCACATCTCAGCTAGGGATCATATCCATAAGCTTTGATACCAACTGTGACGCCCCCAAAATAGGTATACATCATCCATCTTGAGTCGCCAAATACATGGTACAAAATTCAAATACAACTTAATTATACATCAGTCGTGTAAAATATGACAAAACATAATCTAAGAGTTTTAATAAGAATATTGTCATCTAGACAATATCCACACTCAATGGAGTCCTCATTACATTTATTGTAACACTATTTAACAGAATAGTGAGGACTACTAATGCTATCATCTGGACCGTCACTCCGTTCCCTGACTAGTCCCGGCTACGTTCTCATTTCCTGAAGAGAATAGTGAAAGAAAGGGTGAGCTCAACTAGCCCAGTAAGAAATATTATGACTAATATAATGCAGAATAAATTATCATTAGCCTTCTTCAGTGTTAAACTGATAAAATATAATAAACACCAAGTTAACTGCAGCGGAACAAGCAATCCATTAGAAGAGTCAAATAGAGAATAAAATCTACTATCTTCTATGATTTAAAAGGTTTTTCATCACTTTTATTGCTGAGACTCAACTTAATAAATAAACCACATCATCCCTGCACTACGACCAATGATATTCATTAGTATCACGACCACAAATTATCCATGCACTACGGGCCAAGGATATTCGTGTATTCATCAATGGTCATGATCATGCCAACAACTGTCCATCAATGCACTACGTCCAATGAGGACTTTTACCATATCATTTGTAACATTACGGTCATGATTATACCGAATAGTCCCTGGTCATAATCATACCAAGTTCATCTATGCACTACAGGCCACATGACTTTCAACATATTATTAACATGAGGATGATGCCAATGATATAAGAATTCAATAAAAAAAGTTCAAGGATAAATTTGTAAAGATTTATAATTTAATTTATCCATAAATCAATAACGTCCAAATTGTCAACATTATACTGCTTTGTGGAGTAAAATTCAAGAATGTTCAGAAAATATTTCCATGAAAAGATACTGGATGAAGCACAAATATCAAGGATATTCCACTAATTTCATGGAGTATAGAAGCCAAAACTTTAATCAATTGAGTATAATAGAATATATGAAACCGCAAATGGATTTTTGCCGCCATGCGGTAATCCACATAGACAGATTATTCCAATAGAATAATAAAAAATGGAATAACATAAGAATTCACCAAGCGTGCGTAATATGCACAGACATATTATTCCAACAGAATAATAAAGAATAGAACCAGGTCATGCGTAATCCGCACAGACAGGATGTTCCAATAGAATAATAAAGAATGGAACCAGTTCATGCATAATTCGCACAGACAGGATGTTCCAACAGAATAATAAAGAATGGAATAAAAACAGAATTCATCAAGCATGCGATAGACCGCACGGACAGGTTATTCAAACAGAATAATAAAGAATGGAATAACATAAGAATTTCACCATGTATGCGGTACTTTGCATAGACAGGTTATTCCAATATAATAATAAAGAATGGAATAGCAACCCTTACGAGTATTGAAAGAATATAACTCTCTTCATGAATACGAAAGAATAATACCCCTTACCTTATAAAAATTGGATACTGGAATAGTGAGGTAACGAACTTCTCTTCTTCTTTCTCTCTATAATTTCTCTCTATAATAATTGCTTTAAAGCTTTTGTGAATTGGTGAGAAATGAAGGAAGAATGAGCTTCTATTTATAGAAAAATATAGTTTCGATAATTGCACATTTTGGGGATCGAAATATTACAGTATAATACCTTCATCTTTTTCTTCATTTTTAATTTAGTCCTGCAAGTATTATCAAACTTGCACCACCTCCCCTAATAGTAAATAATGTGAATTAATAGTTCATTCATATGACTCAATAGTATAATCATGTGAAAAAACTAATTACAGTATAGTACCTTCAACTATACCTCTATTTTTAATTGAGTCATGCAAGTATTATCAATCTTGCACCACCTCCCATAATAATACATGAATGTGAATCAATAGTACACACATGTGAACAAATAGTTATAAACATGTGAAATAATATCAATTAATTGCTCATTTTTCTGATTAATTACCCGATTGGTCAATATAACCTCCAGAGATTAATTATTATCGAAATAAATGTCGGTTTGCACTAATACAAATAATCCCAACTCAATGAAACTATCAATTTCATCTTTAATCAACATAAATTATTCATCATTAATATTATAACTCACAATATTTAACAACCAGGTCGTTCCCAAAAAAGAGGGGGCTTTCCGATAAGGATATCTCCTTATTGGCGCGCAATTAGGTGACCAAACCTCTCATTGACAGAACTTCTAAACATTGTTAATATAGCAAATAATAATATGAATAACTTTGTCGTCTCAATTATTGATTTAATAATAATAAATATTATGCAGATGATACTGTGACAATAATTGAATTAATAATATGAGAGATATGATGCAGCAATTACTGTAACAATAATTGAGTATAACTGAGTGACTTCTCACATAAGCATCAATAATCAATACCGTGTGCTACTATGCAACCACGCGTATTACTGTACTTTTACTACTGGGTAGTTCAACAGTTTTAACGGTAACACTTTCGCCGTTATTTTTATAAAAAAGATAATTCTGTCGTTTTCTAACTACGACAATACTTCCGTTGTGGGGTCCACCAATAATTGTGCCGTCGTACGAATATTCTCTGTTAAAACAAATATTCCCCGACCAATCGAATATTATATAACCACTTGCTTACTTTGCAAAATTTGTAAATATTAACCACAACTATAACATTATATAAAATCCACACCATAATATTCAAAAATCTATTTCGAGAAAATTATTCTTTATTCATAAAAGTTGGGGTCTTACAACCTCCCCTTCTTATGAAATTTCGTCCTCAAAATTAGGGTACGTACCTGGTATATCGAAGATGTGAGGATACCTTGATTTTATTTTAGATTCTAACTCCTAGTTTATTTCCTCAACATCGTGGTTTCTCTACAAAACTTTGACTTGAGGTATAACTTTAGAGCGTAGAATATGATCCATCTTATCCAAGATTTTAACAGGTAACTCTTCATACATTAAATCTTCCTCTATCTCGTCTGGTTTTAATTCAATAATATGGTTCGGGTCTTTCACGTATTTACGTAACATAGATATGTGAAAAACGTTATGAACACGAGACATACTTGGCGGTAAGGCGAGTCTATAGGCCACAGTTCCTACTCGATCGAGGATTAAAAATGGGCAAAAGAATTGAGGGTTGATATTTCCTCTCTTTCCAAATCTCGTAACTCCCTTCCATGGAGCAACACGTAACAACACATGATCTCCAATATCGAATTCTACGTCCTTTCGATGAAGATCGACATAACTCTTTTGTCGACCTTGTGAGTTTTTTATACGTTTTTGGATCTTTTGAATCTTTTTCGTAGTCATACGTACCAACTCCGGTCCCAACAACGTTGCTTCACCCACCTCATCCCAGCATACTGGAGAATGACACTTTCTTCCAAACAACGCCTCAAATAGAGCCATGCCAATACTTGCTTGATAATTGTTGTTGTAGGAAAACTCCACCAATGGTAAGAACTTGTCCCAACTTCCTTTGAAGTCAAGGACACAGAGTCTTAATAAATCTTCAAGAGTTTGAATAGTCCTCTCCGACCGCCCGTCCGTCTGAGGATGATATGCCGAGCTAAAATGTAAATCCGTGCCCATAGCTTTTTGCAAACTAACCCAAAATCTTGAAGTAAATCTTGGTTCTCGATCAGAAACTATGGATACCGGCATACCATGTAGTCTTACAATCTCGTTTATATACATACAAGCAAGACGTTCAAGAGCATAAGTTTTTCGTATAGGTAGGAAATGAACAAACTTGGTCAATCTATCAACAATGACCCAAATTACATCTATGCCTTGAGAAACCTTGGGAAGACCAGTAACGAAATCCATGGTAATGTGCTCCCACTTCCATTCTGGAATTATAAGTGGTTGCAATGGACCTTTTGGTACTTGATGCTCCGCCTTGACTCGTTGACAAGTTAAACACCTTGAGATAAACTCCGCTATCTCTCTCTTCATATTGCTCCACCAAAATGTATGTCGAAGATCACGATACATTTTGGTACTCCCAGGATGGATTGGAAACGGTGTGTTGTGCGCCTCCATCATAATTTTATACTTTAAATCAGGGTTGTTAGGAACACAAAGTCTGGAGTTGAATCGAAGTATTCCTTCTTCATCGATTCTTGCTTCCAGCATAGCACCTTCTTGCACTTTCTTCCTCATACACATCAGCTCCAGGTCTGTAGCTTGAGCAACTTTAACTTTATCGATTAAAGTCGGTTCTACTCGTACATTCGCCATCATCACATGGGTCCCTGGAGTCTTTAACTCTATCTCCATCCTTTGTAAGCCATATAAAATGGGCCTCTGCGTTGACAATAATGCACTCGTACCCGCATATGATCTTCTACTCAATGCATCAGCTACTACGTTCGCTTTTCCAGGTTGGTATTGAATGGTATGATCGTAATTTTTCAACAACTCAAGCCATCGTCATTGCCGCATGTTGAGTTACTTTTGAGTGAAGAAATATTTGAGGCTTTTATGATCTGTATAGATCTCCACCTTCTCTTCATACAGGTAATGCCTCCAAATCTTAAGCACAAAAACGACTGCTGTCAACTCTTGATCATGAGTAGGATAATTCCTCTTATATTCTTTGAGTTGTCATGAGGCATAGGCTATGACTTTCCCATGTTGCATGAGAACACATCCTAACCCTTCACCTGAAGCATCATTGTAGATGACAAATCCCTCCGAGCCAGATGGTATTGTCAGAACAGGTGCTAAAATGAGTCTCCTCTTGAGTTCTTGAAAACTCTTCTCACATTCCTTGCTCCAACCGAATTTTGTATATTTTTGAGTCAGCTGAGTTAATGGAGTAGCGATTCGAGAAAACCTTTCTATGAATATCCGATAATAACCAGCTAAGCCGAGAAAGCTACGTACTTTGGTCACTGATTTAGGTTGCTCCCAGCTTTGAATTGCTTCAATCTTTATCGGGTCAACAAATATCCCATAATTTGATATCACGTGCCCAAGGAATGCAACTTCCTCAAGCCAGAACTCGCATTTCTTCAACTTGGCATATAGCATATTTTCACGAAGCTTTTGGAGTATCAGCCTCAAGTGTTGCTCATGGTCTTCACGGGTTTTGGAGTATATGAGGCTGTCATCAATAAAGACGACCACAAAGTGATCCAAATATTCCTTGAATACGTGGTTCGTCATATCCATGAAGGCAGCAAGAGCATTAGTCAATCCAAAAGACATGACTAAGAATTCATAATGCCCGTACCGAGTTCTAAAAGTAGTCTTTGGAATGTCATCAGTTTTAATCTTCAACTGATGATATCCGGAATGAAGATCAATCTTTGAAAAGAATTTGGCGCCTTGCAACTGGTCAAACAGGCCATCAATGCGAGGCAACGGGTACCTAATTTTGATGGTGACATGATTCAACTCCAGATAATCAATACAAAGTCGCATACTTCCATCTTTCTTCTTCACGAATAGAACAGGAGCACCCCAAGGAGACGTACTAGGACGAATGAAACCAATGTCTAACAATTCCTGCAATTGGGTCTTTAACTCCTGAAGTTCAATAGGAGCCATTCGATATGGGGATTTGGAAATGAGTTTTGTACTGGGTTCAAGATCGATAAAAAAATTCAATTTCATGCTCTGGGGGTAGGCCAGGAAGCTCTTCAGGGAATACGTCAAAAAATTTATTAACAATAGAAATATCTTTCAAATTTGACGTATTTTTGTTTAAATCTGTGACATGAGCTAAGAAAGCTTGACATCAATTTTTCAATAAACGAATAGCTTTATGGCTTGAGATGACCGTGATTGATTTTAATGGTTTGGCTTCTTGAATTTGCATAATAGGTTGATTAGGAATATGAAATCTAACAACCTTACGAAAATAATCAATTTTAGCATGATGAGTAGTTAACCAATCAATCCCTAGAATCACGTCAAATGCAAGTATTTTTAAAGAAATAAGATCGACAGGTAACGTGCGGTTACCGATTTGAATGAAATAAAACTTATAAACAGTGGATGTAATGAAGGTTTCTCCCAACGGAGTTTCAACCGATAAGTCAAAGTCTAATTTCTTCAGAGTCAAATTTAAACGTTGAGCGCAAGTAGGAGAAATAAAAGAATGGGTAGAACCGATATCAAATAAGGTATAGACTTCTCTAGAGTTTATGATAAGCTTACCCGTGATGACCTCGTTCGGGTTCCTTGCTTTCTGGGAGTTTATGACAAACGCTCTCCCTTGAACTACTGACTTTGACTTTTCTGGGACAGCCTTTGGTGCCTCCATCCCAGCTGGACTTGTCTTTGGTGCATGACAAAATCGGTCTAGGTGACCTTCTATTCCACAATTATAACCGTTTTGGACTGCATCACGCAATTTGGACTGATATGTCCCTCCGCTCCGCATTTGAAGCATATGATAGGTGGTCGTTCTCCTTCCTTAACAACGGGTGCTGGTGCTGACGTCTTTCCATCATTGTTAAATCTCCTTTTCTTGAAATGTCCATTTTTACTGTCTTGGCCATGATTACCACCGAAGTAGTTACCATTTCTGGCATGTTGATTCCCTCCACGTTTGTTATCACCGCTTCGATGACTGCTACCACTGGTATTTACATTTTGCCGGCTGTTTTCTCTTGGTTGAGTTGACTCGTTATCGCGCTCCAATAACTGAGCCCTATTAACAACATCTGAATACAAACACAGTTTGTGAGAAATTAAGTATTGACGTATCTCGGGTTTCAAACCGCTTAGAAACATCCGCGTCATTCTCTGCTCATTATCAACCAAGTGAGATGCAAACCGGGACAACTTGGCAAACTTAGCTTCGTACTGTGACACGGTCATATTGTTTTGCTCCAATTTGATGACCTCTACCTCTTTCATGTGATGAATACTTTTGGGAAAGTACTTGTCGTTGAATAGTTCTTGGAACTTCTCCCAAGACATCTTTAGTGCGACAGGTTGAGTACGCTTTACCGATTTCCACCAGTAATCTGCCTCTCCTTGCAACATAAAGGTGACAAATATAACCTTTTGCTCCTTGGAGAATCCCAAAACATCAAATATCTTGGTGATCTGCTTTATCCACGCTTCCGCCATAAGTGGTTTTGGCTCTCCAATAAACTTCGGTGGTCCCAGCTCCTTGAACTGTTTAGCGGCGACCATCCGAGAGTTTCCAGTGTTTCCACCTATATTTTGGACAGGAGCCGCTCTCGCCTGATGTTGCATAAATTTCATAAAGCCTCTGAACATTCCATCGTTCATCATTTGGTCAGTGTTGTTGTTTAAATGAGGATTGTCGTCTTCCTGATGCACATTATCCTGATTATTGATCTGTGGAGACTCAATGGTCTCCTTTGCTCCATTGCTATTCTCAACATTCTCGGATGTTATTTTCAAATACTGCCACAAAACAAGGGTTAATTGACATGTCACATATTATCCCTATACTCTGACCGACCAAATAAATACCAAATAAACTTAGGTAGGTCATACTAGCGAAGGAATTTCCCGTCTCTCCCCTCATAGTTCTTGTCTCACATCTCAGCTAGGGATCATATCCCTAAGCTTTGATACCAACTGTGACGCCCCCAAAATAGGTATACATCACCAATCTTGAGTCGCTAAATACATGGTACAAAATTCAAATACAACTTAATTATACAACAGTCGTGTAAAATATGACAAAACATAATCTAAGAGTTTTAATAAGAATGTTGTCATCTAGATAATATCCACACTCAATGGAGTCCTCATTACATTTATTGTAACACTATTTAACAGAATAGTGAGGACTACTAATGCTATCATCTGGACCGTCACTCCGTTCCCCGACTAGTTCCGGCTACGTTCTCATTTCCTGAAGAGAATAGTGAAAGAAAGGGTGAGCTCAACTAGCCCAGTAAGAAATATTATGACTAAGATAATGCAGAATAAATTAACATTAGCCTTCAACAGTGTTAAATTGATAAAATATAATAAACATCAAGTTTAACTGCAGCGGAATAAGCAATCCATTAGAAGAGTTAAGTAGAGAATAAAATTTACTATCTTCTATGATTTAAAAGGTTTTTCAACACTTTTATCGTTGAGACTCAACTTAATAAATAAATCACATCATCCCTGCACTACGACCAAGGATATTCATTAGTATCACGACCATAAATTATCCATGCACTACGGGCCAAGGATATTCGTGTATTCATCAATGGTCATGATCATGCCAACAACTGTCCATCAATGCACTATGCAAATGAGGACTTTTACCACATCATTTGTAACATTACGGTCATGATTATACCGAATAATCCCTGGTCATAATAATACCAAGTCCATCTATGCACTACTGGCCACAGATGACTTTCAATATATTATAAACATGAGGATGATGACAATGATATAAGAATTCAATAAAAACAAGTTCAAGGATAAATTTGTAAAGATTTATAATTTAATTTATCCATAAATCAATAACGTCCAAATTGTCAACATAATACTGCTTTGTGCAGTAAAATTCAAGAATGCCCAGAAGAATATTTTCATGAAAAGATACTGGATGAAGCACAAATATCAAGGATATTCCACTAATTTCATGGAGTATAGAAGCCAAAACTTTAATCAACTGAGTATAATAGAATATATGATATCGCAAATGGATTTTTATTGCCATGCGGTAATCCACGTAGACAGATTATTCCAACAGAATAATAAAGAATGGAATAACAGAAGAATTCACCAGGCGTCCGTAATCCGTACAGACAGGTTATTGCAACAGAATAATAAAGAATAGAACTAGGTCATGCGTAATCTGCACAAACAGGATGTTCCAACAGAATAATAAAGAATGGAACCAGGTCATGTGTAATCCGCACAGACATGATGTTCCAACAGAATAATAAAGAATGGAATAACAACATAATTCACCAAGCATGCGAAAGACCGCACAGAAATGAAGGAAGAATGAGCTTCTTTTTATAGGAAAATATAGTTTCGATAATTGCACGTTTTGGGGCTTGAAATATTACAGTATAATACCTTCCTCTTTTTCTTCATTTTTAATTTAGTCCTGCAAGTATTATCAAATTTGCACCACCTCCCCTAATAGTAAATAATATGAATTAATAGTTCATTCATGTGACTCAATAGTATAATCTTGTAAAAAAAACTAATTACAGTATAATACCTTCAACTATACCTCTATTTTTAATTGAGTCATGAAAGTATTATCAATCTTGCACCACCTCCCCTAATAGTACATGAATATGAATCAATAGTACACACATGTGAATAAATAGTTATAAGCATGTGAAATAATAGCAATTAATTGCTCATTTATCCGATTCATTACCCGATTGGTCAATATAACCTCCAGACATCAATTATTATCGAAATAAATGTCTATTTCCACTAACACTAATAATCTCAACACAATGAAACTATAAATTTCATCTTTAATCAACACAACTTTTTCATCATTAACATTATAATTCACAATATTTAACAACCAGGTCGTTCCCAGGAAAGAGGGGCTTTCCGATAAGGATTTCTCCTTATTGGTGCGTAATTAGGTGATCAAACCTCTCCTTGACAGAACTTCTAAACCCTGTCAATATTGTAAATAATTATATGAATAACTTTGTCGTCTCAATTATTGATTTAATAATAATAAATATTATGCAGATGATACTGTGACAATAATTGAATCAATAATATGAGAGATATGATGCAGCAATTACTGTAGCAATAATTGAGTATAGCTGAGTGACTTCTCACGTAAGTATCAATAATCAATATCGTGCGCTACTATGCAACCACGCGTATTACTGTACTTTTACTACCAGGTAGTTCAACAGTTTTAACGGTAACACTTTCGCCGTTATTTTTATAAAAAGACAATTCTGTCGTTTTCTAACTACGACAATACTTTCGTTGTGGGGTCCACCAATGATTGTGACGTCGTACGAATATTCCCTGTTAAAACGAATATTCCCCGACCAATCGAATATTATATAACCATTTGCTTACTTTGTAAAATTTGTTAATATTACCCACAACTATAAGATTATATCAAATCCACACCATAATATTCAAAAATATATTTCGAGGAAATTATTCTTTATTTATAAAAGTTGGGGTCTTACAGTTGAACACAAGACCTCCAAATCATTAAATAAGAGTTCAATCCAACTGAACTACAACAGTTACTTGTTTTTACATGCATGCATCTAAATAAAAGTACAAAAAATAAAAAGACAACCGTTTAAACAAAATGTTCATACTCTAGTTTTAATTTATTTATCTTTTTAAATGAATTAAATTTGAATCATAATTAAAAATATTCAATTCAAATTATTTAAAATTTAATTCTATCCAATACATAAGTTTCTCAAACATTGGAAAATGTATTTATTTAACTCTAAATAATATAAAATTTTGAGATTAATAAAAATTTTAGATAGTTTTACTACATTCACAGTACTCTGTATTAATTAATTAATACTGTATAAGGTAAATTAATGTAGATTATTTGTTTAAATTTATTAAAATCATTGGTGAGTTTCACTAGTATAATATAATGTTCTGAATACCCTATAGGGTTTATATTTTAATCATTTAAATACATTTTATTAACTCTCATAATTTTAATGGAATTCAATAGTATAAAATATGTGTTTAACTTAATTAATTTTAAGGCCCAAATTTATCAACTCAATGTTATCCAATACCCATTATGATCCACACAAATTAAATATAAAAAAAATCCAATTAAAATATATTTAAATAAATTTAATTATTATTTTAATTTGTCGGATATTACAATACTAGTGTGGAACTAAGAGTGTATGCTTTAAAGGTTTCAATGACTCGCTGTACGTATATACTCACTTATATAGTTATATATGACACGCTGCATAGAAACAAAAAATGAATGAATTAAAAAAGGGGTTGGTGAAAGTGTGAAACATTACATAAATTTCTTGTTTACCAAAAAAACAAAAAATAAAAATATGAAGAAAAGGAGAAAGAAACTGAGCCAACAATTCATTTACATATGTTATAACAAGTAATTGTTGTAGTTCAGTTGGATTAGACTCTTATTGTGACACCCCCAATTCCGGGTACTTCATTACCGCCGAATTTGGTGCTCACTATCAAAATAATTACATCTAACTATCCATGATAAATGATAAAACATTAAATAACTTAAACAATAATCTTTCCCATTAAAGGGTTACATCATCTCATAAACAAGCCCATGTAATCTAACCTTAAATTATTACATCAGTTTGCAGAATACATTATAAAATAAAATAAGTCTTATAACTTCATGCATTTAAATAAACTTTAATTAATTCTTCAATACTTGGACATCTTGCCCTTTCCCTTGCAAGTAGATGGCTCATCACCTCTTTCAACTTTAACTGCATTGTTTAATTGCAAGAGTGAGCAAACAATTGTTCACTGATATAAAGATAGTATAATAACAACATGAGAGTGAACAACGAATACTGAACAATAAAGAACTTGTTCCTCGAATCAAAATAGAAAACAAGTTTGAACTTTAATTATCTGAGGTCTTAAGACCACGAACTATGTCCACGATGTTTAGGTATTATTACCTTAACCTTAACAGTCATTAGACTGTACAGACACTTCTTAGCGTACTTAAGGGGATTAGCCCTTTGTACCATGTATTGTGCACAAACATCTAAATGTTACACGTACAAAATCTCCTATGTTAGGGTTGTTCGTCTCAGTTTGAATTTAGAATTTCTGCACTAAAGAAAGTTTAGTTTGGAACTAGCTTATCAGTGTTTCTAGAATTTTAGAACACTTATTCAATTTCCATCAATAAAAGTTTAATACAAGAATGTATAACTAAACAAGGCTATCAAAGTCAAAGATCGGATATAAATAATATATAACTGAATAAACATAATACAGATGCAAAGTACTATGTTCAAAAGAATTAGAACAATCTCATTTGAATCGATGTATTAGAACAATATATGTTTTGTATAATAATTAGAAAAGTGAAACTTGCTCGATGTAACGAATTAGGTTATAAGAGCTTAATCAAACGTATATAATAATAGAATCAATAATATTGCTCAATAGATTTTAGGAACTTGCACTCATTAATAAAAGAATGAAGTTTGAAAGCTTGCTCAATGTTTAGAGTTAAAGTTTAGAAACTTGCACAATTATGAAAGTAGAGTTAGAGAACTTGCCTTGTTTGTAAGCTACACAAATGTAATATAATCTTCAATTACCCTATATACATCATTAAAAATTGCAACAATAATTAGTTGTATGAACATTAGCTTTCGGGGTTTATACCATCATTTAATTCATAACCATACCCAAGCACCTAACCATGTTGGTTAACACCTTAACGATTTTGAAATCACATTACAAACCATATCATTTATATTTAACTTTTGAAAACATCACATTTGGTTCATTACATAGTTTACTCAAGTAATCACTTATATTCTTCTACACTTTATATAACAACGCATGACAATCTGTTATTGTAGTTTATATTGTGCCTTAACATTATTAACATGCATGCTAAACTAATATAAGTCCATTACACATGACCTGCAATTAAGCAGACTTCACTGTCTGTGAGTGGCTACTCGCGCGGCCGCGCGAGTAATACACTGGGCTATCGCACGCCCGCGCCCAAATGATGTGCGCCCGTGCGACAACTGCGCGCTAGACAGCGCGCCCGCGCGATGCACCAGACTCAGTTTTTTACAGACGCGAACTACTACTTTGTTAAAGGTCAAAAATCCCAATTCAACAGAATTTCTCCTAAATTCAACATCTAAGACTTTGGAATATCCTACCTACACATTATAAACACCATTCTATGTACAAAACATTACATATACACCATTTTGAAGAATCAATCTTCCAAAATTTCTTCATTTTTACACTTTTAATGAATTTGATCGCCATGAATTCGTTTCTTAATCAATTGTCATGATTTAAACTTCGTTGTTTTCGTTTCTTACCCTAGCAACACAATCCAACAACAAATTTCAAATTACAACACATATAAAACATCAATTTTCGTACTTTCTAAAGCCATATTATATGAATATAACACTGTTATTTATATTTCCTTCTCACAATTCAATTTTCACGAATTTGAACATCAACCAAGGATTATAGACGATAACTAACAAGTTTATCAATAACATACATACATATAATTCAACATCTTAACCCTATCCAACGAAATTTCTAATTAACAAAGAATAGGTATTGCAAAGAAAATTAAGATAAATTATACCTTTAAAACCCTAGTTGAATGCTAGCAAAAGATGATGACCCTCTCTCAAAATCACTGTGATTCTTCCTTCTCAAATCTCTGTGGTTTTTCCCTTTTTCTCACCAACTCTCTGCTCTTCACTATGTTTCTCTCTTCACTGGCTATAGCATTAGGAGGAAAAATAAGACGCGTATAATAAACTGATTTGACATGTTCTCTTTCAATTAGAAAAATAGAAAGACGTCAGTTGGAATAAGCCAAAGGCCACAAGGCCTTGTTTGGCTAAACATATATTCCCAACACTAGATTATTTAAATAATTTATATCATATAGTTTCCAATTGTCACACTTTTAATTTAGTTAATGTAAATAACTTTAGTTTAGCTAATTTAAATAACTTAGTTTAATTGATTTAAATAACTTATCTAGAAATTATAAAAATCTTATTATCACTATACTTATAATTAATAAATAATTATATATCTAATTTAATTAATAAATTAGACACATCACTTTCTTTAATTTATTTATTTCCTTTAAATTAAACAATTCATTTAATTTAATTATCTTCTTAAATATTAAGCAATTAATTTAATTTACTTATTTCTTTAAATTAAATCCTTCAGATAAAATTATCAACACTCAATTTAATTATCAATAATCAATTTAGTTACTAAATTAATTCACCATAATTCATCAATTATTTATTTTCCTCAATAAATAAATTATTTAAAATATTTATTTAATTCCATAAATATTTAAATTAAATTATAACTTTCTCGATCGTTACAACCTTCCCTTCTTAAAAGGATTTTGTCCCCATAATCACAACTCGAAAAATTTATTCGTTACATTCTTCCCTCTTTAACAATATTCTGTCCCCAGAATCGCTATACAAAATCAAGCAAACAACTGAGGATAATTCTTCATCATAACGCTTTCAAGTTCCCACGTAGCTTCTTCAGCATTGTGGTTCCACCAGATCACCTTAACAGAAGGTATCACTTTATTCCTCAGTACTTGTTTTTTTTGTCAACAATTTGAACAAAGGACTTCCTCATATGTTAAGTCTTTCAAAAACTGTAAGGGCTCAAATTCTATAACATGTTTATAATCAGGTTTAAACGGTCTCAATACCGAGATATGAAAAATATTATGAATATGCTCCAACTCTGGAGGTAAAGCTACCTCGTACGCTACTTCACCAACCCGTCGAAGTACTTCGAAAGGTCCTATAAATCTAGGGCTCAATTTCCCCTTCTTGCCAAATCAAATTTTCCCCTTCTAGGGAGACACTTTTAAGAAAACATAACTACCAACATCGAATTCCCTGTTGGGAGAATGCATATTATGATTTGATGTTTTAATGTATATGCTCATGATTAATTGTAAAGTCCTTCTAAGTAATATATATACAAGGACTCAGTGATAGGTCAAATTTGTTAGGTTGATCTAAGCTCTAAACGTGTATCATTCTGTAATGGAATGTATAGATAGAAAGATCAAAGCTGTTAGGTTGATCTGGAGATGTAATAGATAGGCTTCGAAGAAATCGTAGTGTATCATTTGATCAACACTGCAGAAGTCAAGGCAGAAACGTAGAGCTTATAAGATCGTAGTTTGCCTGCCTTGAAGGGACTCTTCGGAAATTGTAGAGTGGTCCCAACGTTTGCCGAGTCATCTCAACGATCATAGTGTGCTGAAGGAAACATGAAGTTTACAAATCAACGATCGTAGTGTGCTCTCGAAAACGTAGAGTCTACAACACGAGCAAGTGAAGATCGTAGTGTGCAAAGGTTTAAGAGAAATCATAGTGCTGTTGGATGATAGCATCAGATCAAGCACCAAGGCGACAAGTAACTACGATTTGAATCGTAGAGTATCACGATACAAATCGTAGAGCATCACCTGTCTTATGTCAGAAAACGTCGAGCCTCATGATGTGTATGAAAACAGATTCCAACATATGAGGAATGGATTTTAGACGTTACAGTACTCATCAATCCCAAAGCAATCTGAAATATCCTTAGTATGCAACAAAGAAGCGTATTGAAGAAGCTAAGAAAAGTACCATTGGTAAGGGGATAAAACACCTTTTCAGGTGTTAGGTGAGAAAGCAGTCTGCTGTGTCAGTGGGCCAGAATGCAGTTTCAGAAGATGTGCAGAAATGTCTCCATTAAAAATCAAAAAAGTCAAATGCATTTAATGTCTCAACGGATGGATCGAACGGATAGTTTTCAAGATCACATATATGCAGATCAGACAGATGAGAGAGAACTAAGTAAGCATTAAACAAAGAATGTGAACATCTCTCTCAAGCTTAACTCTACGATCTGAGATATTGCAAAGCTTGCTCAGCTACTCAGTTCTTTAGAACAAGTGCTTACACAGCAACTGAGTAGCAACCATCAAGAACTCAACATTATCAACCAATTGAAGAAGTGTACCAAGTTTGCTGGACTTGAAGAGTTAGTAGTGAACTGTAAGAAAGCCAAGTCTGCTGGACTTGAAGAGTTCAAGAGTGAACTAAGAAGTTCCTAAACTGCTGGTCTAGAAGGAATCTGTGTGATTCAGAATTGTAAAATACATTCTTAGTGGATATCCTACTCGTTGAGTAGAAGAGTGGACTAGGAGCTTTAAGTGCCCTGAACCACTTAAAAACGACTGTGTCTTTTACATTCATACCATAACTGCTATATCTGTTATAACTGCCATAACTGCCTCACACTCATAACTCCATTGCTTGGTAAAGAAGATTAAAACAAACATTTATTCTGCTAAGTTTTAATCATTATCAAAGAACAAGTTTAAAATGAAAAGATTTTTAAATATCTATTCACCCCCCTTCTAGATAACTATTGTGCCAACTAGGAACTAACAATTGGTATCAAAACAGGTTCTATTTTATAGCTTACAAGCTTTAGTAGATCCAATGGCACTCGTACCAAGCGAATCCAGGACCGGGGGAGGCAGCAAGCCACCAATGTGCAACAAGGATAAATTTGCTAACTGGAAAGTCAGGATGCAAGCGTACATGGACTCAATAGATGAAGATCTATTTGAGACCGTTCAAAATGGGCCCTATATTCCAACCAAGCTTGAACCAACCACTGACGATCCAAACTGAATACAGATCAAAGTTAAAGAAGAGTGGACAGACAACGAGAAGAGAGCTTACTAACTTGATAAGAAGGCTAATAACATCTTGTTCCAATCCTTAGAGGACGATCTGTTTGAAAATGTTGTAAACAACAAAACAGCTATGGAAGTTTGGGAAGCACTGCTGATCATGCACGAAGGAACTGAAGAAGTTAGAGAGAACAAACAGTCTCTCCTAACACAGCAGTACGAAATGTTCGCTCATGTGCAAGGAGAAAACGTAACTGCCACCTATGAAAGATTCAACATTCTGCTCAACTCTCTACGAGCATATGGAAAGGTCTATCTAAACAAAGATCTGACCATAAAGTTCATGAGAGCCCTACCAAGCAGATGGGATGCCAAGACCACTGCAATAAGAGAGTCAAAGAATCACAACGAGATGACAGTTCAACAATTATATGGCAATCTCCTGACATACGAGCTGGAGCTGACCCAACGTGTTGAAACCCTATCAGAAGGAAGAAGGAAAGACAAGGGTGTTGCTCTCAAGGAAAATGAAGGTGCATCAAAATTCATCACTGAGATTGACTCTGATTATGATGAAGACGATGTTGAAGACTTTGCTATGCTGGTAAAGAGACTAAGAAGGTTCATGGGATAAGGCAGAATCAGCAAGTCAAAGAAGGTCAGCAATTACAGCAGCCAGGAGCAAATGAATGACCTATGCTACAACTGCAAAAAGCTTGGCCACTTCATCTCCAACTGCAACAAACCTATCAAAGAAGAACTAAAGAAGAAAATACATGCAAAGAAGGAATACAAAGGAAACAAGAGGCCTCAGAAAAGAGACAAAGGCTTGGTAGCTGGAGGATCGTGGAATGATTCAGATAATGACTCAAATACCGACTCCGGAGATGAAGAAGAACCACAAATGGCCAATCTGTGCTTAATGGCCAAACATATAAAGGACAAACAAAGCCTCAACATACATGATGTAAGTCTCGACGAGATATTTGATTTCAACTCACCTGATGTAGACATGAATGACTTAATAACTTCACTGCATGGCATAACCACTGATCTACATCAATATATGATGTGATTCAGAGTCTTGTCTAAAGATCATTCACTTCTTCAAGAGGAGAAGAAGAAAGTTCAAGAAGAGCTTGAAACAGCCCTTCTAAGTACTAATCTTCTTTCCAAGCTTGAGGCTGAGAATGAAACTTTAAAATAGACAAACACACTCAATGCACAAAGAGAATCTAATCGAACCTCTAAAATTGAGGATCTAGAGAAGACTATCTCTGCATAGAACAAATCCTCATCATCCATGGACTGCCTACTCTCTAGTCAAAGAAGCACATTCGATAGAACATATCTAGGCTTTGGGGAATCCATCTCAGAGCCTTGTGTGGAAAAGACAAAGGAAACTAGAACTAGTAATGCCTGAAGTTTTAGTAGAGGCATTGCCTTTGTGAAATCCTCACAGTTAGAAGAACCAGTTAAACCTTGTCCTACTGTCTCTATTCTTACTCATAGGAGTAAAGGATCTCATGCTGGTCTGGGGTTCATAAAAGAGAAGAGTAACCTAACCTCTACTCACCAACCTCGAAGAATCGTAGAGTCAAGCAAGACCAACTCTACGAATCAACCGGGAAGGTACAGTAGAGGGAAGGCACACTCATCACTATTTATGATATCCAAGGACACATGGAAAAATGAGAATCAGTTTAACAGAAGGATACTTAAGGAACCACACAAGTCCAAGTGGAGGATGAATCATCATACACACAGGCATGCATCATAATAGATGTTTCATATGCAATAAATATGGTCATAGGGCTGCGAAGTGTTATTATAATTCCATGCATGTGAGACCCAAGATTAGACATATTTGGGTCCTCAAAGATACTAACAAAGAAGGACCCATGCAAATATGGGTACCAAAATGAAAGTTCAAATGTTTTAACAGGAAAAGAGCTCCACGATCTCAACATGGTATCTGGACAGTGGATGCTCAAGGCATATTACAGGGAACAAAGCCCTACTATCTAATTACATAGAAAAGGTGGGTCCCTCTGTCATCTTTGGAGACAATGGCTCGGGCAAGACAAGAGGATATGGCTCTGCTGGCCATAGTGCAGTATCTTTTAACAAGGTAGCATATGTAAAAGGTCTGCAACACAACCTTCTAAGCATCAGTCAACTCTGCGACAAGTGTCATCAAGTGACATTTCTCAACAACCAATGTCAAGTCAGATATTTGAAGACATCTGTTGTAAAGCTAACCGGGACAAGAGAAGGAAATGTCTACACAGTGGATCTTGGTCAACTAAGCTCAGATGAGACAATATGTTTTTTGGCAAAAGCATCTGAAGAAATGAGCTGGCTATGGCATAGACGGTTGTCTCACTTAAACTTCAAGAGCATGTCCAAACTGGCATCAAAAGATCTCGTAGCTGGCCTACCAAAGTTCAAATTCATAAAAGAAAGGCCATGCAATGCCTGTCAGCTTGGAAAGCAAACCAGAAGCTCATTCAAAAGTAAAACTGCCAACTCTATCGAAAAGCCCTTGCAGTTGCTTCACATGGATCTATTTGGGACAATTCCAACAACTAGTCTTGGAGGAAAAAGATACTCTCTAGTTATAGTCGACGACTACACCAGAATCACATTGGTATTTTTCCTAACTTCAAAGGATGAAACGAGCTCTCAATTAATCAAGATGTTCAGACTGGTGATGAACGAGAAAGGAGAGAAAATCAAGGCCATAAAGAGTGATCACGACAGAGAATTTGACTTCTCAGAAATGGACCAGTTCTGCACAGACAATGGGATTAGTCATAACTTCTCAGCTCCACGAACTCCTTAAAAAAATGGAGTAGCTGAAAGAAAGAACATAACTCTGATAGAGGTTGGAAGAACTCTACTTGCAGCAGCAGATCTGCCTGAATATTTCTGGGCAGAAGCTGTCAACACTACATGCTACACACAGAACAGATCATTAATTCACTCTACGATCAAGAAGACGCCCTACGAACTGTGGAAAGGAAGGAAGCCAAGTGTTAGCTACTTCCATGTCTTTGGCTGTGCATGCTACATTCTCAATAATGGAAAGCAGTATCTGACAAAATTCCAGCCCAAGTTAGATGAAGGGATCTTTCTTGGGTATGCCACAGACAGCAAAGCTTACAGAGTGTTCAACAAGAAGACACTGAATGTTGAAGTCTCGATACACATCATCTTTGATGAAACTGACTTAGACAAAACAGTGCCTCAAGACACTACGACCAATAGTGCAGACACTACCAACGAAGTCGTCGAGCTCAACACTACAATCGTAGTGCCAGACAGTGAAATCGTAGAACATGAGAATGTGATCGTAGAGAGGTCAATGCAAGACAGTGAGCCTCCACTCCAAGAAGAAGAGATAGACCTTGAAGACTTAAGACAGGAAGGCATCATGACAGATGTCCCAATCAGCAACAGATGGGCAAGAGATCACACTCAGGATCTAATCATTGGAGATCCGAGTGCTAGAGTCAAAACAAGAGCTGCTGCTCAGAATGAATGTTTTGATCTAAGCTTCCTGTCACAAATAGAGCCAAAGAAGATAGAGGATGCTATGGAAGACACCAGTTGGATAGAAGCCATGCAGGAAGAACTCAACCAATTTGAACGAAGCAAAGTATGAAGATTGGTACCAAGACCAAAGAGTCATCCAGTGATAGGAACTAAGTGGGTCTTCAGAAACAAAATGGATGAAGATGGGATCATAACCAAAAATAAAGCAAGATTAGTTGCAAAGGGCTATTCTCAAGAAGAAGGTATCGACTACGATGAGACATTTGCACCTGTTGCAAGACTAGAAGCCATCAAAATCTTTCTTGCCTTTGCTGCCCACATGAAGTTCAAAGTCTTCTAGATGGATGTCAAGAGTGCATTTCTAAATGGAGAACTCCAAGAAGAAGTCTATGTAGAGCAATCTCCAGGTTTCATCAATCCATCTCTTTCCAATTATGTCTATAGATTAGATAAAGCTTTATATGGTCTTAAACAAGCACCTAGAGCATGGTATGAAACACTGACTAACTTCTTAATCAAAAATGGGTTCACTAGAGGTAGAGTAGATACCACACTGTTTCTTAGAAATCATAAAGACAAAGTCTTACTAGTTCAAATCTATGTTGATGACATTATCTTTGGTTCTACTGACGAAAATTTATGCAAGAGATTCTCTAAGCTAATGCAGAGCAAGTTTGAAATGAGCATGATGGGTGAGCTGAACTTCTTCCTTGGACTTCAAGTAAAGCAGACTGAAGAAGGAATTTTCATAAACCAAGCCAAGTAAATCAAAGACTTACTGAAGAAGTATGGCATGGAATCAGCCTCTCCCATGAAAACACCAATTGCTCCTGCAACCAAGCTTGACAAGGATGAGAAAGGTAAAAGTATTGATATCACTAAATACAAAGGTATGATAGGCTCTCTTTTATACCTAACTGCCAATAGACCAGACATAATGTTTGCAACATGCATATGTGCTAGATTTCAGGCTAACCCTAAAGAGTCACATTTGTCTGCTGTAAAGAGGATCTTCAAGTATCTCAAGGGTACACCTTACTTGGGGCTGTGGTACCCCAAGGAATCCTCATTTGAACTAATAGGATACACATATGCTGATTTCGCAGGATGCAAAATAGATAGAAAGAGTACCAGTGGCACTTGTCAACTTCTAGGAAACAGACTTGTGTCCTGGTTTAGCAAAAAGCAAAACTCAGTGTCTACTTCAACTGTAGAAGCTGAATATATTGCTGCTGGCAGCTGCTGTGCTCAGATCCTATGGATGAGAAATCAGCTAGCTGACTATGGGTTCAATTTCAAATCTATTCCCATACACTGTGATAACACAAGTGCCATAGCAATAACTCATAATCCTGTCATGCATTCTAGGACTAAGCATATAGAAATAAGGTATCACTTCATTAGGGATCATGTGCAAAATAGAACTATATCTTTACAATATATCCCTACTGAAAATCAACTTGCTGATGTTTTTACAAAACCACTAGATGAATCCAGATTTAATAAGTTAATAAGTGAGCTAGGAATGCTAAATCTACAACCATAAAATATATACTCTAGATTGTGCTAACCATGCCAGATACAATGGCTGAACTCAAAATCGTAGACATGATCAAGGAATGCTCACGATTGTAGAGCTGAAAAGAAAACTACCTCAACGATCGTAGCAAAGACTTAACTATCGTAGTGCAGACTCAACGATGACACAAGCCCCATCCACAAAGCAAAAATGTATCTTGTGATGACAATCTTCATAACAAAGCAATCTCTATAAGAGGTGCCTTAGGAACAAACCTAACCCTTGAATCTCTCCAAGAGGTTGGCCCTTCCTGAGTTACCTTAAAAGAATGCTTAGTCAAAAACTCATCACAAGGATCCGGTCAGACTTGACGATCGTAGGACAGACTCAACGAATGATTGATCAGACTCGACGATCGTAGGACAGACTCAACGAATGCTGGACAGACTCGATGATCACAGGACAGACTCAACGAACATAAGACTACGTCAACGATAGTAGTCTTCCTAAGGACACCTCAGCTCTGAAGAAGCCAAGGGCAAATTAGAACATTCTTGCACAGTCAAAATCGTAGAGCCAAGCAAAAATCGACACCTGTCCCACTAAGAGAAAAAGAAGAGAGGGAAGTTACAAGTACAAGTTGAAATCACATTTTTGAAATCTAAAGTCCAAAAGATTATCTCTCTCTCTCATTCTCTCTCTCTCTCAAAACAAAAGCCCTAAATCAGCAGAAAGCTTATACGTATCTCACTTCCAACTACAGAATCAATGGCTACTTCAAATGTGGTATCCGGATACAGACTCTGTTTTAACGAGTTCAAAATAGCTCCACTAAAATTTCACAAGACTCTAGCACTGCTGAAGAAGGTGGGTCTCGAGGAGGCTCTGAGCACAGATATCCTTATCTATCCCAAGCTAGTGAAAGAGTTCTACAAAAATGGTGTGTTTGAAAATGACACTATCACTACAAAAGTAAGGGAAGTAGAAATTAGAATAAAGGCAAAAGACTTCAATCTTTCCCTAGGTCTCAAGAATGAAGGGCATCCACACTTAGATTCTGTAGACTTCCAAGAGGGACAAAGAAAAATGCATCATAAGAAAAACCCATCTGTGAAAGGGTACAAGAAGAAGGAGTTCCCCTAGAGGTATGAATTTTTAGCTGATATTATTGGGAAATATATATGCTGTAAGAGCTCAGGACATGACTCGGTGAATGAAGCTCAACTTAAGCTCATGACTGCCATGTACTATGGTATTCAACTCAACTATGGAGCTATATTGCTCGAGTGGATTGGCAAGTGGATCATCAACTCGAAGAAATCAAAAAGCCCTCAGAAGATGCTATATGGGCGTTTCTTGAGTATCATTCTGCAATCTGCACTTGGTGAAAAAATTAAGGATGAAGAAGGAGAAGCCATCAACCCAAATCGAAGAATGACCCAGTAGTTGTTTGAAAACTGGAAAAGGAATCCAGCTGAGTATGTTCGAATGATGACAGAATCCAGTGGAAGAACTGGGGATCTGAAGAACTCAGACTTTCCAGGAAACATGTCTGTTGTCAGGGAGATCGAAGGAGAAGAAGAAATCAACAAAGAAGAATGTAAGACCCCAAAAATTTTTAAATAAAAAGGAATTTCCTTTATTTATTTATTTTTTTTGAAATAGTAAGGGTGAATTTGATTAATGTGGTTAGTTATGGGTAAAATGCGCAAATATTTAAATAAGCAGGTGGTTATAAAATATTCATTGTTGTCGGGGAATATTCGTTTGGTCGTGGAATATTCTTGCTGTCGGGGAATATTCGTACGACGGCGCAGTCTTTTGTGGGCCCCATAACAGAAAGCGATTGGATGAAGAAAACGATAAATATAAGTTGTTTAAAAATAACGGCGTAGTTTTTACCGTTAATACTGTTGGAATACCCGGTGGTTAAAACACAATAATACGCGTTGTTGCACAGTAGCACACGGTATTGCACCAATTATTGATTCTTACGTAAGAAGGCACTACTCAATAATTGTTACAATAATTACTGTTCAGTATTTTATGTTATTGATTCAATAATTGCTGCATTGATATTTTATATTACTGTTGTTTCAATAATTGTCACTACACAGTATTTTTCATTATCGAAGCAATAATTTATATTATTTGAATAATATTATTAGATAAAATTATTGGCAATGTCTAGAAAGTTCTGTCTAAGGAGAGGTTTGGTCACCTAATTGCGCGCCAGTAAGGAGAAATTCTTATTGGAAAGCCCCCTCTTTCCTAAGAACGGCCTGGTTGCCAGTATTGTGATTCTGTAATATTATTTGTGAATAATTAATTATTGATTCATATGATGAGAAAAATATTGATTTTATGTGAATATAGATGGAGAAATTTTTTAATGTGACAATTGTTGAAAATTAATATTTTATCTTTTTCTGATAAAATAATTCATTTAAATATATTATTATATTTTTAATAATATAATAATGGTGATATTTTTACAATGAATGTGGGATATATGAGTTTATGAGGAGAAAGAGTATTTTTGTTGCAATAAATATTAAAAACAGATTTTGTGTGTCGGTAGACCTATTTCTTGACTGAAAATTTGATTATAGCATGTAAAATCGCCCGTTTGTGGATTTCGGTCAATTTCTGTTTGGAATTTGGAAAAACTTCCTTCTGTAAAGTTGTAGATAATGGAATTTCCTATAAAAACACGCGAGATTCGAATTTTCTGGCAAAAGGGCTATTTATTATGAATTATTGAAGTTCTGAAGCTCTAAAATAATTGATTTTTGGAAGTTTAAAATATTTTAAATATAAAAAACGTTTTTTGTATTGTTGGTGGGTTGTCAAACATGCTGAATTGGCTGATTCAAAGGTTGGCGTGAAAATTTAATATATATATTATTAATTTGTTAAATTTTCTCCTTTGGTGTTCTAAGTAATTTCCTATAAATAGGGTGCTTAGGTTAGAATTAAAAATCACACCAGAAACTGAAGTTTTCTCTCTCTATATTATCGAGCGTATTCTTGTGAGTATTTTGAGTATACTTTGAGTATTGCTATACGGTGCAAGTTCAAATCATAGCCTATATCCGGTGTTTCAACTAGAAGTACTGTCTTTCGAGGTAAGGGATGTTATTTTATTCGAAAATGATATTATTTCTTCAATATCATTATGCCGAATTATTGGTTGGAATTTTTTATCAAATTTGGAATATTTTCATGTCGGGGTTACTATTCACGAGTTACTATTCATGAGTTACTATTCACGAGTTACTATTCATGAGTTACTATTTACGAGATATTATTCACAAGTACTATTCACGAAGCGTGATGATGTTTTTGTGAAATTTCTATCTTTTGGTGTCGGAGTTACTATTCACGTATACGACACTATCCACGTATACGGCACTATTCACGAATACGACACTATTCACCAAAAAATGAAATTTCTTCTTTTTGTCCAAAATATCTATTCTGGATACTAGATTTGATTGTATACATGTTTTGATCATTCTTGAATTTTACTTCAATATGATTATTTATGAAGTATTTTTGAACTCGGATTGTTTAAAGTACGAATCCTTAATACTTGTTATTTTGTTTCACTGGATTCGTTTCCTTTAAAATATTTTTCATCATCCTCAGTCCTAAATGATGGTGTTACTGAATATCTTTGGCCTGTAGTGCAAAGATGGTTGATTTTATTATGAATATCTTTGGCTCGTAGTGCAAAGATGTACAGGTGTTGAGATGAACATGAACAATTGATGAATATTTTTGTCCCGTAGTGCAAAGATGAACAGATGTTTAGATGAACATGACCAACTGATGAATATCTTTGGCCTGTAGTGCAAAGATGAATATTTGATTTGATTTGAGATATATATTGATTGATGTTACAGGGATAAAATATTGATGATGGATTTTTAAATTCATAGATGTTAGTAGATTTTATTCTCTACTTAACTCTTCTAATGAATTGTTGTTTCCGCTGCAGTGGTTGATCTAAAACTTGTTGTCTATTGTATTCTATCAGATTTTTCCCTGTTGAAGACTAAGGATAATTTGTTGTACATTATCTTAGTCATAATATTCTTTACTGGGCTAGTTGAGCTCACCCTTTTTCTTGTTGCTCTATTTTTTCTTCTCAGGAGACGAGAATGTAATGAGTACAAGTCGGGAGATGTAATGATGGTTCTAGAGAGAGTTGTTTAGTAGTCCTCACCATTTTTGTAAAATAATGTATCAATAATTATGATGGGGATTTATTTGTATGTGGATATTGTCTAGACGACAATAGTTTATATGTTATAAAAATAAAGTTGTAGTTATTTCTGTACCATGTATTTGGCGACTCAGAATGGGTTGGATGGAATGGACCTATTTTGGGGGCGTCACAAAGAACCCTCTGTTCTTACAAAAAAAAAGTAAGGGCAAGAGGAAGCTAAGGGCTAGACAGATGGAAGAGCCTCAAGGATCTACTACTGATATACCAGTAGAGTCCTCTGATATAGAGACTCTGAGGCTGCTAAGGAGAAAGCAGCAGCAAGATGAAGCAGATGAGGATCAGGCTACCATATCCCAGATCCTGAAGAAGAACAAAGTTGGTCATAAGTCCAAAAGGCCATCAGTCACCTCAATCGTAGAGTCTCTACTGTTTGTGGAGACCAGACCTAGCATGGCAAAGAAGGAGGCAGCTGCTTCAAGCATAGTGGCTGTTGAACAGGACAAAGCTGAGATTCAAGAGAGTCTTGAAGTTGAGGCTAAACCCAGCAAAGCAAGGAGAAAACTGGTCAAGAAGTACATTCTTGAAAATGAAAAGGTGCTGAAGAAGGAAGCAAAGAACATGGCTGCTAAGAAGGAACTGTCCAGAGCAACTCAAGAAGACAATGCTCCAGCTGAGGGGGAGATCACTGAAATTCTCATGATAGAGAATACACCAGCTGAGGGGGAGATGGCTGAAGCTCAAGAAAATGCTCCACTTGAGGGCAACTTTTGATCTTACAAGAAGATGATCAAGTTGAGGGGAGCCTCAAGGTATCCCCATGGCAGAAGAAGATGTCCCTGCCATAAATAAAGAGGAACCAATAAAAGATCATCAAGAACCCATTGAGATAATGGAGTCCTCCAACGAAGAAAAAGAAGAGGAAGAAGATGATGACGATCTTCAGATTACTGGTGTAGGCAGAGATGGGTATAGAAGCTACCTATACAATCAGATGTTCTCATACATACCCATGATGCCATACCATCAAGCCCAAATCAACAACTCTTGGGATCACATGTTCTGGAGTTTCAAAGAATATCCGGCCATCTCAGTGTTGGCTCATGGATTCCCAAGGAGAGTCCACTTTGCAAAGAAGTTGATTACCAACACCTCTTACTCAAAGGATAAACTTGAGGTATTATCTATCCCTAGTCACATCAGAGTTAATCACTTGTCATTATCATCATTTAGTCAATTCCATGAATTCCCTCGATGGTTGGAAGTGATTCTCAATCTAGCAAACCAATTCCCAATTACAGAATCCCAAAATTTTGTAATTGAAGAACCAAACACAGCTAACCTTATTTTGCTTCCACAAACCACCATCTCTATGATCCATGACTCTAGCCCAGTCGTAGAGTCCCAAATAGAAATCGTAGAGCCCTATATTCCAAACATAGAAACTCAGGCCCCTCCATCAGACATACCATCATCTTCCTTAAATGACTATTTTAGTCTTGATCTTGCTCTCTACTCCATGCAAGATCAGTCTTAGAAAGAATCCCCTCCATTCAACAATCCTCAAACCAATGATTCTCTCACAAATCTGCCCACAAAGGATGACTTGAAAGAAGCAACCAAGGACATGGTCAAGAATATAGAAGAAAGCCTGGAATCTCACTCCGGCCTCATTCATATCCGGCTAAATCAAATGATCACAGCTGCAAATAACTTTCCTGGTATTATGAATGCTGAGCTTACAAAGAAGCTGAGGGAAATTATCCTAGAAATTCTTAAGAGCATGAAGGACAGAGATGAAATTCATTTCCAGGTAGCCACCAAACAAAGAGAAGCTGTTCTTGAAATGCAGAAAAATTAAGAAGTTCAAAATAAACTTATGCTGGAGAACTTCATCAACTTGAAAGCCTCAGTCAAAGAATTCCAGAAATCTTATGTCAATTAGGAATGTCAGAATGACATTGTTCTCACTGCCCTTCGAAACAAAGAAGCAAGATCTGAAAAACAGCTCAAGGAAAGTCGAGAGGACATTGCTCAGACACAAAGCCAACTGAATGAGGTTGTCCAAGAAGTCAATAGACTTTTTACAGACATTCGAACCCTTGATGCTGACATAAAGGGGGAGAATAAAGGGAAAGGAATTCAAGGAGCACAAAGATCAGGGAAGAGGCAGAGGAGGTCAAGGACACTAAGAAAGGGAAAAAGAACAATTTCATGCTCAAGCATCACGAAGCCCTCCTGCAAGACAATTCCACCATCAGACTCAACGATCTGATCAGCAGAGAATTTTAACGGCTATACCTTTAAGTCGTCAGGAGTCACTTCCCAGCTCACAAGATGTGTCTACTGTACGCATAAGAATGCCAACTAGAGATCCTGCATTCATGTACATGCATGAAGAAAATCCAAGACTAAGTCCAAGCGAGCTGGAAGAGTTAGCCAGAAACGGTAAAGCTTGCAGAAAAAGAAGGGCTGAGGAGTATGCCAACCCACCTACAAGAAAAAGGTCAAAGAAATAGAGATACGTTTAAATTTCTGATTGATGTAAATGCTAAACTGTAATATCTCTTGATCATCAATAAATTCATGCTTATCCTCTAGAAATTTCAGCTGCTCACTGAAATACTAAGACATGTTTAAATATCCTGCAAATGCATCTAGTCACTAATAATCATGACAACAAATCTCCTTGGTTATGTCAACATCAAATAGGGGGAGATTGTTGGGAGAATGCATATTATGATCTGATGTTTTAATGTATATGCTCATGAGTAATTGTAAAGTTCTTCTAAGTAATATATGTACAAGGACTTAGTGATAGATCAAATTTGTTAGGTTGATCTAAGCTCTAAACGTGTATCATTCTGTAATGGAATGTATAGATAGAAAGATCAAAGCTGTTAGGTTGATCTGGAGATTTAATAGATAGGCTTCGAAGAAATCATAGTGTATCATCTGATCAACACTGTTGAAGTCAAGGCAGAAACATAGAACTTAGAAGATCGTAGTGTGCCTGCCTTGAAGGGACTCTTCGGAAATCGTAGAGTGGTCCCAACGTTTGCCGAGCTATCTCAACGATTGTAGTGCGCTGAAGGAAACATGGAGTTTACAAGTCAACGATCGTAGTGTGCTTTCGAAAATGTAGAGTCTACAACACGATCAAGTGAAGATCGTAGTGTGCAAAGGTTTAAGAGAAATCGTAGTGCTCTTGGCTGATAGCATCAAATCAAGCACCAAGGCGACAAGTAACTACGATCTGAATCGTAGAGTATCACGATACAAATCGTAGAGCATCACCTGTCTTATGTCAGAAAACGACAAGCCTCATGATGTTTGTGAAGACAGATTCCAACATATGAGGAATGGATTCTACATGTTGCAGTACTCATCAGTTCCAAAGTAATCTGAAATATCCTTAGTATGCAACAAAGAAGCGTATTGAAGAAGCTAAGAAAAGTACCATTGGTAAGGGGGAAAAACACTTTTTCAGGTGTTAGGTGAGAAAACAGTCTGCTGTGTCAGTGGGCCAGAATGCAGTTTCAGAAGATGTGCAGAAATGTCTCCATCAAAAATTAGAAAAGTCAAATGTATTTAATGTCTCAACGGATGGATCCAACAGATAGCTTTTAAGATCACATATATGTAGATCAGACAGATGAGAGAGAACTAAGCAAGCATTAAATAAACAACGTGAACATCTCTCTCAAGCTTAACTCTACGATATAAGATATTACAAAGCTTGCTCAGCTACTCAGTTTTTTAGAACAAGTGCTTACACAGCAACTGAGTAGCAACCATCAAGAACTCAACATTATCAACCAACTGAAGAAGTTTACCAAGTCTGTTGGACTTGAAGAGTTCAAGAGTGAACTAAGAAGTTCCTAGACTGCTGGTCTAGAAGGAATAAGTGTGATTTAGAAGTTGTAAAAGACATCCTTAGTGGATATCCTACTCGTTGAGTAGAAGAGTGGACTAGCAGCTTTAAGTGCTCTGAACCACTTAAAAATGACTATGTCTTTTACATTCATACCATAACTGCTGTATCTGTTATAACTGCCATAACTGCCTCACACTCATAACTCCATTGCTTGGTAAAGAAGATTAAAACAAACATTTATTCCGCTAAGTTTTAATCATTATCAAAGAACAAGTTTAAAACGAAAAGATTTTTAAATATCTATTCAACCCCCCTTCTAGATAACTATTGTGCAAACTAGGAACTAACAATTGGTATCAAAGAAGGTTCTATTTTATAGCTTACAAGCTTTAGTAGATCCAATGGCACTCGTACCAAGCGAATCCAGGACCGGGAGAGGAAGCAAGCCACCAATGTGCAACAAGGATAAATTTGCTAACTGGAAAGTCAGGATGCAAGCGTACATGGACTCAATAGATGAAGATCTATTTGAGACCGTTCAAAATGGGCCCTATATTCCAACCAAGCTTGAACCAACCACTGACGATCCAAACTGAATACAGATCAAAGTTAAAGAAGAGTGGACAGACAACGAGAAGAGAGCTTACCAACTTGATAAGAAGGCTAATAACATCTTGTTCCAATCCTTAGAGGACGATCTATTTGAAAATGTTGTAAACAACAAAATAGCTATGGAAGTTTGGGAAGCACTGCTGATCATGCACGAAGGAACTGAAGAAGTTAGATAGAACAAATAGTCTCTCCTAACACAGCAGTACGAAATGTTCGCTCGTGTGCAAGGAAAAAACATAACTGCCACCTATGAAAGATTCAACGTTCTGCTCAACTCTCTACGAGCATATGGAAAGGTCTATCCAAACAAAGATCTGATCATAAATTTCATGAGAGCCCTACCAAGCAGATGGGATGCCAAGACTACTGCAATAAGAGAGTCAAAGAATCTCAACGAGATAACAGTTCAACAACTATATGGAAATCTCCTGACATAAGAGTTGGAGCTGACCCGACGTGCTGAAACCCTATCAGAAGGAAGAAGGAAAGACAAGGGTGTTGTTCTCAAGGCAAATGAAGGTGCATCAAAATTCATCACTGAGATTGACTCTGATTATGATGAAGACGATGTTGAAGACTTTGCTATGCTGGTAAAGAGACTAAGAAGGTTCATACGACAAGTGATGAGTGAGTTTTATACACATGAATTGGATACATTCGGGCTTAATTTATTGTTGTTCTCAAGTCTTTTAGGATATTTTTATGTGTTTGTGTCTATTCAAGCATTTTTTATATTGCTTTGTAGGATTTGGGACAAAAGTTGCATAGATCGACGTTCGGGGTGGCTAGATTCGCGTTTTCGGCTTGTCATTTACACAGCAGTCACTTTAGAGCCAATTTGACTATAGCTCCGGACATTATTTTGAAAAATGTCAAGAATAAAAGTTGTAGATCTACTTCTCCTCTTTCCAGAACATCTTGAATCCTCTAAATCGGAGTTTGGACGAAGAAGTTTTGGCCATTCCCAAAGGACGTCGGAGCAGAAAATGTCAGAATTTGTACCAGCGCCGGGGCGCCCATTTGTAGTTCATTTCCAGCGCCGGGGCGCTGGGGGGCAGAATCCCAGCGCCGGGGCGCTGGGGAAGGGCCTGGTGATGGCCTGGACGCGTTTTGGGCAAATTTTGACACCTTTTTGACTCCAAATAGGATTGGGTTTGTTCCTAAGCTAAAAATTGGACTTGTAACCTATAAATACATGATGTAAGACATAAAATAAGAGGGGATTACATAGCTTAGCCTATATTAAACACTCTATTAGATTAGAACATAACCCTAGTTCTTATTAATTTTGGAGATTGAAGCAACTTCGAGATCATTGAAGATCAAGAGCAAGAGCAAGAGGGGAGCATCAGATTTGCTGACAACAAATTCTATTCTCTTCTCTCATCTTACTTTTATCTTTTAATGTCTATTCAATTGTGGATTCTTGGTTTCCATTCATTAATTATGAACTAACTCTTTTATTAAGATTTCAATTGAACTTTTTATGGCTATGAATTAGTTATTCATTATATTCCAGTTATTTATGTTAAAGTAAGTTGTTTATCTTGTCTTGTGCATATTGCTTAATTATCTGATCAGTAATTACTTTGTTACTCTAGAAGGAATTGGAAGAGGAATTCTAGGGTTAGAACTGGGCACGATATCATGTGACTTAGTTATTTGCACAGTGAATAATTAAGTTTGTGAATAGAATGGAAATATCTGTTCGCCGCATGTAACACATAAGGAATTGGAATTGTAACGAGTTTAATTCAATTGTTTTGCATAGGAATATAGCAAGATTAATCTGGATTAAATAGAAGGCAATTGATCACTTGGAAAAGGACTTTTGGCATTTGAGAATTCTTGTTAACAATTCAGTAGACATAATAATTGGGATAATTGGATAATTGATTTATAATTAATAATTGAGGATATTGAAGTCTTAATCTTTATTTACTTGAATTCAATCAAATCTTAGTTTTGTTTATTTACTTTCTTTTAGACTAATCTCTTTTAATTGTTTAATTTAGTTTTCTTAATTAGAAAATTCATAATTTGCAATTGTTTAAAAAAAATTAGTTTGGTTAAGAATTAGTACTTGGTGATTTTTATTAAATAATTCCTCGTGGGAACGATACTTTTCTTATCACTTTATTACTTGTTGACCGTGTATACTTGCACGTATTCATTGATTGCGAAATCGATCAACAAATTTTTGGCGCCGCTGCCGGGGAATGAATTTAATAATTATTTACCAATATTAATTTCAATCAAATTAGTCTTAATTTAAACATTTTTATTTTTAATTTTAATTCTCTTTCTATATTTCTCTCTTTTCAGGTACCATGGATGACTTTGTGTATCAATGGCCATACACGAACATGACTCAACCAAGGGGAGCGGAGATTGAAAGACTCGAGAAACTTTCTGCATTGTCAGCACAGATTGAGACACTTTCGAGGATGTTTGAAGCTTTTGAAGCTCAGCGTCATCAAAGTATGGCAGTTACTTGTGATTATTGTGCTGTAAATCATATGAGTCATCAATGCGCCATCAGTTTCGAGCCGGTACAGTATAGTGGTGATTACCCCAATAATTATGTATATCCCAACAACTATCATCAGGATTGGGGGTATCACCCGGATTTTTCATGGAGTAACAATCAAGATCAATTTTATGCTCCAAGTCCAACATACCCACAAGATTTCTTGTGTCCACCTCCACTACAACAGGAAGAACATTTAAATTGGGAGGAAGCCTTGGAAAAATTTATTAAAGCTTCTAAAAAAAGGAATGAGGAACAAGACAAGAAAATTAATCAAGTAGAGCTGAATTTGCAAAACCAAGGGGCGTTGATCAAGAATCTGAAAAATCAATTGGAACAGATAGCACATGCGTTGAACAACCGTCCTCAATACACCTGGCCCTATGACACAGATTCCGAGACTGATGGTGAGCCCGAGCCAAATCTACAACTGGATGAGCCACGAGATGAAAAAGAGGAGACAAGTGGGGATAATGACAACAAGGTCGGTGAAGAACTAATTGTGAGACCCAATGATGATGAGCCAATGTTATTTATGCCTCAAGTGCCTTCTCCTCCACAGTTCAAGAGTCCGGTTAGATTTGCAAAACCTTATCCGATTGGTAGTCATGTCGTCGGCAATACTCTCTGTGATGTAAAAGCAAGTACACCTTCGAAACCATGATACGATGAGCTGGAGAAGATAGAAGAGGAAATTGTTGTGTCTGACAAGCCTCAATACCAGAATATATTCGCAGACACAATGGAGAAACCACCTAGATGCTGGACATTCTTGAATGTGATCTTATCTAAAGAAAGCATGCTAGGTGACTTTAATACAATGGCTATTACAAATGGGAACCTACCAAAAGCTATATTATTTCCGATGGATGGAGGGTTTCTCAATTTTCTTAGGGGAATTGGATAGAGAATTGAAGAAGTCAGGCTGAGACTATAAAACAAGCGCTTATTGGGAGGCAACCCAAGTTTAATTTTTTTTTTATTTTTAGTTTTTTTAGGTTTTATATTAGTAGTTTTGAATTTGCATTTATTTAGGATTTAATAAAATTGCTTCTATCATGGTTTTACAGGTTATTCAATTTAAATACAAGTGTGGTGCCCAATTTGTTCCATGTGCTTAGCCTATTTTCCAAACTTAGCGGACAAGGAGGAAGATTGTTATATTTTCAGGGAAGTCCTCTGCTTTAATTTTTTCTATTTCAGTCATTGAGGACAATGTCTAGTTTAAGTTTGGGGGCATTTTAGTGTCGTATTGCATATAGTTAGTTATTTACATTGTAAGTTCGTTATGTTTTCTGGTTATTTACATTTAGTTTTTACATTAAGTTTTTTTGTTTAAAAAAAAAATTTAAAAATCGCAAAAATAGTAGTTAGTTTACTGTGTTTGTTGCGTTTAGTTTATATTTGCATGATTCCAACTGTTAGATAGTAAAAGTCTATTTTGGCCAATGATGAGACTGGAGTTAAGTAGATAAGTATAGTATTGAATATTAAGGCTTTGATGTGATTTCTTGTTATGAACTGAATCTTTTCCTGTTTGAAACTGGTATAATCAAGGTTAGCACGTTAATAACAGCTATGTTGACTGATTAAGTTTAAATTGATACATAATGGATTTCTTAAGGATAATATTAGTGTGAAGGAATGAAAGACATGAATAGGCGGAGATGGCTAAATTTTGATAAAAACTTTAGTTTGGGGGGAAATTTTGGGGTATATAAGCTTTAAAAAAACATGTTGAGTCTTGTGGTGGGTTGAGGAGAAACACTCCCCATAAACACAAGCGTGAGATGGAGCGTAAAACGCACTCACCAACCATCTATCAAAAAAAAAAGAGAAAAAGAAAAAAAAATTTACCGTGGCTAGTTTTGTTTCGGGGCCTTTGTTACTTGAGTAATTACGCCCGAAGGGGTATCTTAAAACCTAGAGCCCTAAGGTCTTATATGATCTGGGAGTCGTTGGTCGAAAGCTCGCTAAGGGGTGACACTGTTAGCCTAATGGAATGAGACATTGCACAGTCATGGTTAAAAAAATAATAAAACGGGAAAAGAGCAAAAAGCTCCCGTAATGAAAAGTAAAGCATAAGTATCCCAGATTGGACTCTTGAACTTGGTGGATGTTTGACTTTAGTTGGATCTAGCTTGTTCGTGAATTTTGTGAGTTTTCACTGTATGATGCCTTCGAAGATATCTATTATGTCTTAAATTTGATTTTATATCAGTTAACATTGTTGTGGAGCACACCCGCACTATATCAGTGATAACAGTCTAAGATTTGATGATTGATTGGGAAATTACTGATTTGTTTTAATATGATGTATTATCATGTTTACTTGATTTCTCTAAGGCCGGTTGAATAGACTTGTTTCTGTCATTACTGTTGGATTTGTAGGCATATAGATTAGTTTTATTACATTGCATTACATAACATTTTTGTGTTTTTGCTTGAGGACAAGCAAAGGTTTAAGTTTGGGGGTATTTGATGAGTGAGTTTTATACACATGAATTGGATACATTCGGGCTTAATTTATTGTTGTTCTCAAGTCTTTTAGGATGTTTTTATGTGTTTGTGTCTATTCAAGCATGTTTTATATTGTTTTGTAGGATTTGGGACAAAAGTTGCATAGATCGACGTTCGGGGTGGCTAGATTCGCGTTTTCGGCTTGTCATTTACACAACAGTCACTTCAGAGCCAATTTGACTATAGCTCCGGACATTATTTCGAAAAACATCAAGAATGAAAGTTGTAGATCTACTTCTCCTATTTCCAGAACATCTTGAATCATCTAAATCGGAGTTTGGACGAAGACGTTATGGCCATTTTCCCAAAGGACGTCGGAGCAGAAAATGTCAGAATTTGTACCAGCGTCGGGGCGCCCATTTGTAGTTCATTTCCAGCGCCGGGGCGCTGGGGGGCAGAATCCCAGCGCCGTGCCCAGCGCCGGGGCGCTGGGGAAGGGCCTGGTGATGGCCTGGACGCGTTTTGGGCAAATTTCGACACCTTTTTGATTCCAAATAGGATTGGGTTTGTTCCTAAGCTAAAAATTGGTCTTGTAACCTATAAATACATGATGTAAGACATAAAATAAGAGGGGATTACATAGCTTAGCCTATATTAAACACTCTATTAGATTAGAACATAACCCTAGTTCTTATTAATTTTGGAGATTGAAGCAACTTCGAGATCATTGAAGATCAAGAGCAAGAGCAAGAGGGGAGCATCAGATTTGCTGACAACGGATTCTATTCTCTTCTCTCATCTTACTTTTATCTTTTAATGTCTATTCAATTGTGGATTATTGGTTTCCATTCATTAATTATGAACTAACTCTTTTATTAAGATTTCAATTGAAATTTTTATGGCTATGAATTAGTTATTCATTATATTCCAGTTATTTATGTTAAAGTAAGTTGTTTATCTTGTCTTGTGCATATTGCTTAATTATCTGATCAGTAATTACTTTGTTACTCTAGAAGGAATTGGAAGAGGAATTCTAGGGTTAGAACTGGGCACGATATCATGTGACTTAGTTATTTGCACAGTGAATAATTAAGTTTGTGAATAGAATGGAAATATCTGTTCGCCGCATGTAACACATAAGGAATTGGAATTGTAACGAGTTCAATTCAATTATTTTGCATAGGAATATAGCAAGATTAATCTTGATTAAATAGAAGACAATTGATCACTTGGAAAAGGACTTTTGGCATTTGAGAATTCCTATTAACAATTCAGTAGACATAATAATTGGGATAATTGGATAATTGATTTATAATTCATAATTGGGGATATTGAAGTCTTAATCTTTATTTACTTGAATTCAATCAAATCTTAGTTTTGTTTATTTGCTTTCTTTTAGACTAATCTCTTTTAATTGTTTAATTTAGTTTTCTTAATTAGAAAATTCATAATTTGCAATTGTTTAAATAAAATTAGTTTGGTTAAGAATTAGTACTTGGTGATTTTTATTAAATAATTTCTCGTGGGAACGATACTTTTCTTATCACTTTATTACTTGTTGACCGTGTATACTTGCACGTATTCATTGATTGCGAAATCGATCAACAACAAGGCAGAATCAGCAAGTCAAAGAAGGTCAGCAATTACAGCAGCCAGGAGCAAATGAATGACCTATGCTACAACTGCAAAAAGCTTGGCCACTTCATCTCCAACTGCAACAAACCTATCAAAGAAGAACTAAAGAAGAAAATACATGCAAAGAAGGAATACAAAGGAAACAAGAGGCCTCAGAAAAGAGACAAAGGCCTGGTAGCTGGAGGATCGTGGAATGATTCAGATAATGACTCAAATACCGACTCCGGAGATGAAGAAGAACCACAAATGGCCAATCTGTGCTTAATGGCCAAACATATAAAGGATAAATAAAGCCTCAACATAAATGATGTAAGTCTTGACGAGGTATTTGATTTCAACTCACCTGATGTAAATATTAATGACTTAAGAACTGCACTGCATGGCATAACCGCTGATCTACATCAATATATGAAGTGGTTCAGAGTCTTGTCTAAAGATCATTCACTTCTTCAAGAGGAGAAGAAGAAAGTTCAAGAAGAGCTTGAAACAGCCCTTCTAAGTACTAATTTTCTTTTTAAGCTTGAGGCTGAGAATGAAAGTTTAAAATAGACAAACACACTCAATACACAAAGAGAATCTAATCTAACCTCTAAAATTGAAGATCTAGAGAAGACTATCTCTGCATGAAACAAATCCTCATCATCCATGGACTGTCTTCTCTCTACTCAGAGAAGCACATTCGACAGAACATGTCTAGGCTTTGGGGAATCCATCTCAGAGCCTTGTGTTGAAAAGATAAAGGAAACTAGCACTAGTAATGCCTCATGTTTTAGTAGAGGCATTGCCTTTGTGAAATCCTGACAGTTAGAAGAACCAGTTAAACCTTGTCCTACTGTCTATATTCTTACTCATAGGAGTAAAGGATCTCATACTGGTCTGGGGTTCATAAAAGAGAAGAGTAACCTAACCTCTACTCACCAACCTCAAAGAATTGTAGAGTCAAGCAAGACCAACTCTACGAATCAACCTGGAAGGTACAGTAGAGGGAAGGCACACTCATCACTATTTATGATATCCAAGGACACGTGGAAAAATGAGAATCAGTTTAATAGAAGGATACTTAAGGAACCACACAAGTCCAAGTGGAGGATGACTCATCATACACACACAGGCATGCATCATAATAGATGTTTCATATGCAATAAATATGTTCATAGGGCTGCCAAATGTTATTATAATTCCATGCATATGAGACCCAAGATTAGACAGATTTGGGTCCCCAAAGATACTAACAAAGAAGGACCCATGTAAATATGGGTACCAAAATGAAAGTTCAAATGTTTTGACAGGAAAAGAGCTCCACGATCTCAACATGGTATCTGGACAGTGGATGCTCAAGGCATATGATAGGGAACAAAGCCCTACTATCTAATTGCATAGAAAAGGAGGGTCCCTCTGTCATCTTTGGAGACAACGGCTCGGGCAAGAAAAGAAGAAATCCATTATACATACTCTGAGCATATCTTCTAGTGTTTGGATAGTTCTCTCGCTTTGTCTGTCGGTTTGAGGATGGTATGTTGTGCTCATTCTCAGCTGTGTTCCCAAACATTCTTGTAATCGTTTCCAGAAATTAGATGTGAAACGTGGATCTCTGTCTGATACAATGGACACAGGTACACCTTGTCTTGACATAATTTCCTTCACGTACAGTTTTGCCAACTGATCTAGGGTAAATCTAATCTTGATTGGTAAGAAGTGTGCCGACTTTGTCAATCAATCAATAATCACCCAAACTGTGCCATAACCTTGTTGGGTCGTTGGAAGACCTACCACAAAATCCATTGTGATATGCTCCCATTTCCATTCTGGTATCACCAACGGTTGTAACAATCCGCTTGGCCTTTGATGTTCAGCTTTGACTTTCTGACACGTTAAACATTTTTCCACACACTCAGCAACATCCTTCTTCATATTCGGCCACCAAAAATGATGTCTAAGATCCTGGTACATTTTTGTACTTCCAGGGTAAATCGAATATCTTGAGTTGTGAGCTTCACTCAGAACTCTCTCTTTAAATTTCGGTACTGACAGAACCCAAATTTTCCCTTTGAATCGAAGTAACCCTTCCGAATCGATTTTGAATTTGCTTTCCTCCCCTTCAGATATCATCTATTTTTATCTTTTTGCATTCTTCATCCTGAAGTTGTGCATTCTTCACTTTATCTACCAACGTTGAATCATTTCTTATCTGGAACAAATTTTCATCGGATTTTGTCGGATATCTAATTTCCAACTCCATTTTAGCCATTTCCGACACTAGCTTCTCCTGAGCAGTCAACAACATTAACTTCTCCTGCCCCTTCCTACTTAAAGCATTAGCAACAACATTCGCCTTTCCGGGATGGTAGAAATTCTCGCAATCATAGTCTTTGATTAGTTCCAACCATCTTCTTTGTCGCATATTCAAATCTTTTTGTGTAAAGATATACTTCAGACTTTTATGGCCGGTATATATCTCACACCTATCTCTGTAAAGATAATGTCTCCAAATCTTCAGGGCAAACACTACGGCAACCAACTCTAAGTCATTAGTCAGATACCCCTTCTCATAATCTTTTAATTGTCATGATGCATACGCAATAACTCTGCTATTTTTCATAAACACACAGCCCAGTCCTTTATGCGATGCGTCACTATACACTACAAAATTCCCTGTATCATCAGGTAATGACAACACAGGTGCTGAACTCAACCTCTTCTTCAACTCGTGAAAAATTTCCTCACACTTCTCCGTCCAAACAAACTTAGCTTCCTTTCGGGTTAAATTTGTCAACGAAGTCGCGATCTTAGAAAAGTCCTGAATAAAATGCCTATAGTAACCTGCCCACCCTAAGAAACTCCTTATCTCCGACGGTTTCTTCGGCTGATCCCAGTTTACTACAACTTTAACTTTTGATAGATCTACCGAAATTCTATCTTTATCAATAACATGCCCGAGAAAATGTACACGTTCCAACCAAAATTGACATTTTGAAAATTTTGCATACAACTTCTCCTTTCTCAATGTTTTCAACGTCACTCTTAAATGTTCAACATGTTCTTCCTTGGTCTTAGAATACACCAGGATATCATCAATAAACACCACGATAAATTTTCAACGTCACTCTTAAATGTTCAACATGTTCTTCCTTGGTCTTTGAATACACCAGGATATCATCAATAAACACCACGATAAATTTATCTAAGAATGGTTTAAATACCATGTTCATCAAATCTATGAACGCTGCAGGTGCATTGGTTAAACCAAATGACATAACCAGAAACTCGTAATGACCATACCGAGTTCTAAATGCTATCTTCGGTACATTTTCTGGCCTCACCTTCAGTTGATGATAACCACTCCTCAAGTCTATCTTTGAAAAATATCTCGCACCCTTCAGTTGATCAAACAGGTCGTCGATTCTTGGTAATAGATACTTATTTTTAATCATAACCTTATTCAATTCTCGGTAGTCAATGTAGAGCCGCATCGATCCATCTTTCTTCTTAACAAATAACACTGGCGCTCCCCATGGCGATACACTCGGCTGGATATACTTCTTGTCGAGCAATTCTTGTAATTGCACCATCAACTCTTTCATCTCTACCGGGGTCATTCTGTATGGTGCCTTAGATATCATGCCTGTTCTTGGTACTAAATCAATCACGAACTCAATTTGTTGATCTGGCGGAAGACCCGACAAATCGTCTGGAAATACTTCTGCAAAATCTCTTATGATCGGTATCTCTTCTAACTTCGCACTTTTCTTTTGTGTATCAACTATGTAGGCTAAGTATCCTACACATCGTTATCTTAACAACTTCTTGGCTTGCATCACCATCAGACAACTTGCTTGTCGAGGTGATTTACTGCCATAGAACACAACCTTTGACAGAGTCATAAGGTTAACACACTTTCTTTGGCAATCAATTACTGCTCCGTGATTGAATAACTAATCCATTCTAAGTATAACATCAAACTCACCCAGTCTAATTGGTATAAAGTCTACCCTCATCTCTTGACCCTTTATAACCTCTCTACAATTCTTATATATGAATCTAACAGGAATCACTTCCTTATTTGCAATCTCTATGCTCAAAGGATAATATAATTTTTCCTGAGGCAAATCTAAGTTTTGAGCAAATTCATCGGATATAAATGAACAAGTAGCACCCGAATCAAACAATACATAAACATTAATACCATTAATCGGAATGATACCTGACACCACATCCTTAGACTGAACAGCATCCTGCACAGTCATATTGAAAGTTCTTGCAGTAGGTCGGCTTGACTGTGTTGGTCTAGTGATAGTCAATGCACCACCACCATTGTTGTTTCCCTTTCCTCCACTTGCACTCCCCGCTGGCTTTTTAGGACAATCACGAGCCATGTGATCCTTCGAACTGCAGGTAAAACATGCTCTATTCTTCGAACTAAAATAGTTTAGTGCAATGTGTCCCTCCTGACCACAGTTGAAACACACTCGTTTTCCCTTCGAATATACTCCAATATGATTCTTTCCACACGTCGCACAAGCTTCAAACTTTTTCTTCTGCTGACTTCCCTACTGTCCTCCTGTAGTCGAATTCTCGTTCCACTTCCTCTTCTTATTGTTACTTCCAACATTACTCCCACCAGTCTTATTCTTGTTATCATTCTTCTTCTTCTTCTTCTGTTCTTGGTTGTACTTGGTCAATGCATTGCTTCCACCTTCTGTGATGATTTCCTTTTCCAGTACAGCCGTAAATGTATTTAACTGAAACATTGAAACCTTGCTATACAGCCAGGGTTTCAATACTTATTCGAACCTTCTCGCCTTACGCTCATCCATATTGACTTGATAAGTGGCAAACCTTGCCAACTCGTTAAACTTCACATCATATTCTAGCACCGTCATAGTTCCTTGCTTAAGCTCCAGAAATTGCACTTCCAACTGATTCCGAGAACTCGCTAGAAAATACATTTCAAAGAACATCTCCTTAAATCTCTCCCACATTATCACTCCTTGTCCTCCACGAACCTTATTTTCCTGCCACCAGTAGTTAGCTTCAGACTTCAGCATGAACGTCGCGAATGCAGTCTTTTGATCTTCATTAACTTTAGCAACGTTAAACACCTTCTCCATTTCCATGATCTAGGTTTGGGCTTCCACTGGATTCATAGACCCTTGAAACTCTGGCGGTCCGACCGCTTTGAATTCCTTGAAAGTCGTAACTTGAGCTTGCGGTTGATTCACAAATGCTCCCGTCAACAAAGTTACCAACTGCTGAACCGGATTAGCGTTGGTCTCATTGTTATTATTAGTTGACCCCTCAGGAGGTGCTTGTTGACGTGGTTGTCTTCTTCTAGGAGGCATTTTCTGTTAAAATATACACTTATTAGTTCATCACTCCACTTCTTGGGTATTTGATGTTTAACTTAAGCATTCCAAGATTAAAGCTATATCACATAATATTTTAAATAAACTCCAATATTTTATTCATTCATAATGTTTCAAAACATAATAAAAATAGCATAACCGCTAAAAACATCCACTTTCCTGAACTAGACAAGTTTCAGGATTACATACTCATACTATCCCTTTATTTATCTCAAAATAAGGGATTCACAATTTATTTATTCACATAATTAACCACATTTTATTATCACTCTTATTTTATCTAGGCATATTAAGACGTCATAAGGCTTCTCGACGTTCCTCCTCCATGATACGATAAGCCGTTCTACGATCCATCACGAACCACAGCGAGTCTTCAAACTAAGATGGGTAATAATGGACTCGATCCAGGGCCCTATCAATCGCAGAATTAAAAACATAATCCATCTCCTTCATCTTGGCTTTCTTCACTTGGACTTTAGCCTTAGCCCTTAGCACGATCTACACGTTGAGTCACCTTCATCCAAGCATCCTCTGCTCTTGTACGCTTAGCTGATTCCTCTTTGAAGTCATCTTTCAGCTTCGTTATGTCAGTCTTCATCTTCTCATTCACTGCCGACAGGTCTTCATGCTGACCCTTGGTATGAACTAAATCCCATTATGTGTTTCTGAGTTTTGAATCAAGTTCCTGAATCTCTACATCCTTCTGTTCAAACTCAACGTGATGCATATCAACCACCTCCTTCAGTTCCTCTACATTATCCTGTAACTCTATGTTACGATCATACAAAGCATCATACATCTCAGCCGTTACGGAGTTTGGTGGAAACTCCGCAGGATCCTCCTCATCATCATCATCCTCTATCTCCTCAGGACTATCCTCCTCGAGATCGGTCACAGGCTCATCCTCCTGGATCAACTGTTTCTGCACTACGTGAAAATACCGGGGTTCATCGTCTATAGGTACCTGAGGTATCACTTCTCTAGCTGGACTGGATCCTCCTTCGTTAGACATCCTGACAACAAAATATTTTAAGTTTTACTTAACATTATCGATACTTGTGAGCACATAAGTTATTAACACATATCACATAATGTCTTTTATTATTTAGCTTCAGTGGATGCCTTAATCCATTCCTTAAAACCCGATAAGAGTTAAACACCTCTATATTTTCTAACTTCTTAAAGGTTACTTCCTAAACCTAAGGCTTTGATACCTACCTATGACACCCCCAAATCCAGGTACTTCATTACCGTCGAATTTGGTGCTCACTATCAAAATAATTCCATCTAACTACCCATGATAAAGGATAAAACATTAAATAACTTAAACAATAATCTTTCCCATTAAAGGGTTACATCATCTCATAAACAAGCCCATGTAATCTAACCTTAAATTATTACATCAGCTTGCGGAATACATTATAAAATAAAATAAGTCTTATAACTTCATGCATTTAAATAAACTTTAATTAATTCTTCAATACTTGGACATCTTGCCCTTTCCCTTGCTAGTAGATGGCTCATCACCTCTTTCGACTTTAACTGCGTTGTTTAATTGCAAGAGTGAGCAAACAATTGTTCACTGATATAAAGATAGTATAATAACAACATGAGAGTGAACAACGAATACTGAACAATAAAGAACTTGTTCCTCGAATCTAAATAGAAAACAAGTTTTAACTTTAATTATCTGAGGTCTTAAGACCACGAACTATGTTCACGGTGTTTAGGTATTATTACCTTAACCTTAACAATCATTAGACTATACAGACACTTCTTAGCGTACTTAGGGGGATCAGCCCATTGTACCATGTATTGTGCACAAACATCTAAACGTTACACGTACAAAATCCCATATGTTAGGGTTGTTCGTCTCAGTTTGAATTTAGAATTTCCGCACTAAAGAAAGTTTAGTTTGGAACTAGCTTATCAGTGTTTCTAGAATTTTAGAACACTTATTCAATTTCCATCAATAAAAGTTTAATACAAGAATGTATAACTAAACAAGGCTATCAAAGTCAAAGATCGGATATAAACAATATATAACTGAATAAACATAATACAGATGCAAAGTACTATGTTCAAAAGAATTAGAACAATCTCATTTGAATCGATGTATTAGAACAATATATGCTTTGTATAATAATTAGAAAAATGAAACTTACTCGATGTAACGAATTAGGTTACAAGAGCTTAATCAAACGTATATAAGAATAGAATCAATAGTATTGCTTAATAGATTTTAGGAACTTGCACTCATTAATAAAAGAGTGAAGTTTGAAAGCTTGCTCAATGTAAAGAGTTAAAGTTTAAAAACTTGCGCAATTATGAAAGTAGAGTAAGAGAACTTGACTTGTTTGTAAGCTACACAAATGTAATATAATCTTCAATTACACTACATAGATAATTAAAAATTGCAATAACAATTAGTTGTATGAACATTGGCTTTAGGGATTTAAACCATCATTTAGGTCATAACCCTACCCTAGCACCTAACCATGTTATTTAACACCTTAACGATTCTGAAATCACACTACAAACCTTATCATTTATATTTAACTTTTGAAAACATCACATTTGGTTCATTATATAACTTACTCAAGTAATCACTTATATTCTTTTACACTTTATATAACAACGTATGACAATTTGTTATTGTAGTTTATATTGTGCCTTAACATTATTAACATGCATACTAAACTAATATAAGTCCATTACACATGACCTGCAATTAAGCAGACTTCACTGCCTGTGACTGGCCACTCGCGCGGCCGCGAGAGCAATACAATGGGCTATCGCGCGCCCGCGAAAAAATGCTGCGCTCCCGCACGACAACTGCGCGCCAGGCAGCGCACCCGCGCGATGCACCAGACTCAGTTTTTTACAGACACGAACTACTACTCTGTTAAAGGTCAAAAATCCCAATTCAACAGAATTTCTCCCAAATTCAACATCTAAAACTTTGAGATATCCTAGTTACACATGCTAAACACCATTCTATATACAAAACATTACATATATACCATTTTGAAGAATCAAAACCATAATTCTTCCAAATTTTCCTCATTTTTACACTTTTAACGAATTTGATCGCCACGAACTCGTTTCTTAATCAATTGTCATGTTTTAAACTTCGTTGTTTTCGTTTCTTACCCTAGCAACACATTCCAACAACAAATTTCAAATTACAACACATATAAAACATCAATTTTCGTACTTTCTAAAGCTATATTATATGAACATAACACTGTTATTTATATTTCCTTCTTACAATTCAATTTTCACGAATTTGAACATCAACCAAGGATTATAGACGATAACTAACAAGTTTAGCAATTACATTCATACATATAATTCAACATCTTAACCCTATCCAATGAAATTTCCAATTAACAGAGAATAGGTATTGTAAAGAAAATTAAGATAAATTATACCTTTAAAACCCTAGTTGAATGCTAGCAAAAGATGATGACCCTCTCTCAAAATCACTGTGATTCTTCTTTCTCAAATCTCTGTGGTTTTTCCCTTTTTCTCACCAACTCTCTGCTCTTCACTATTTTTCTCCCTTCACTGACTATAGCCTTAGGAGTAAAAATAAGACGCGTATAATAAACTGATATGGCACGTTCTCTTTTAGTTGGAAAAATAGAAAGACGTCAATTGGAATAAGCCAAAGGCCACAAGGCCTTGTTTGGCTTAGCACGTATTCCCAACACTAGATTATTTAAATAATTTATATCATATAGTTTTCAATTGTCACACTTTTAATTTAGTAAATGTAAATAACTTTAGTTTAGCTAATTTAAATAACTTAGTTTAATTGATTTAAATAACTTATCTAGAAATAATAAAAATCTTATTATCACTATACTTATAATTAATAAATAATTATATATCTAATTTAATTAATAAATTAGACACATCACTTTTTTTAATTTATTTATTTCTTTTAAATTAAACAATTCATTTAATTTAATTATCTTCTTAAATATTAGGCAATTAATTTAATTTACTTATTTCCTTAAATTAAATCCTTCAGATAAAATTATCAACACTTAATTTAATTATCAATAATCAATTTAGTTACTAAATTAATTCACTATAATTCATCAATTATTTATTTTTTTCAATAAATACATTATTTAAAATATTTATTTAATTCCATATATATTTAAATTAAATTAAAAATATCTCGATCGTTACATTTATTTAATGACTTAGAGGTCTTGTGTTCAACCCTCACAAGTAGCTATATAGTATTTATTCTTTTTTTAAAAAAAGAAGCCCGCGGGCTGGCCCGACCCAACCCGGGCCACGGGCCTCACAATTCCAGCCCATGAAAAGTTGGGCCATTTTAGCCCAACCCAAATTTGGCCCGGCCCGCTTCTAGCACAGCTCGTTTGGGCCGGGCCGGCCCGTTTGTCAGGTATAATATTTATATCAAAACATGAGATTTCCCCTATATATTCCTTTCTTCTCATCCACTACATACCATAACTAATTGCGTGATAATAATAATAATAATAATAATAATAATAATAATAATAATAATAATAATAATAATAATAATAAATAAAATAAAATAAAATAGTAATAATAATAATAATAACAGTCAAAAATAATAATAGTAATAATAAAAAAAATCATTTTTGAGTTCTATAATGTGGCTAAAGAATTGAATAGCTAACTAGCAATTAAAAAAAATCCCAATTAGACCTGGCAAACGAGCGGGTTGGGCCGGACCAGGCCGAGAGCGGGCTGGGTCAAAATGGCCCGGGTTTTGGTAGGCTAAAATTGTGAGTCCTGTGGCCCGGGTTGGGCCGGGCCGGCCCTCAGGCTTCTCCCTTTATTTTTATTTTGTTTATTTTTGCAAAATCTTGCTACACCAAAAATAATAATAATAATAAATATTAAAAATAATAAAATAATTAATAATAAACAATAATACAAACAGACACGATTAATTAATTACCTACATTGGCTACATATCTCAATTAATTAAAATTTTAATAATATTATAAATTAGTATTATTAATTAATTATCTACATTAACTACATATCTTAATTACTCATGTTCTTAACAAATCAATTAAATCTTTTTGAAAAATGGTAATGCTCATACATATTATAAATACAACTACGTCGTTTTTATTTATGAGTCATGTGATTTTCTGACATTCATTGTGCTTGGGTTTGATGCTATTAGAGTGTAAATAGGAATGAGAAATTTTATTCGAAAAAAAATTTAGGCCGTAACTGCACAAATTTGAACAAATTTGTTAGAATGTTTACTTCTATATTATTGCACAAATTTAAAGTAAAATATATGTTTCTAATCAATCCTTATATATAAAGGGGTGTAAGGCGATCCTTCAATTGAAAAATTCAGTGAGCCAACTTTTAATTAATTCAGAGTTAACAATTGAAAAACTCAAGCGAGTTTGGAATTGATTCCATCGTTCTATCCACAAAACCAACGGTGTGTCTTCGTATTGCTCATCTTCTTCCTCTTCATCTTCCTCTTCCTCTTTCAGTTTCTTCCCCTTTCTTCCATCTTCTCAAATTACTGACAGTGTCTCTCCATATTTCTCCTCTTCTTCCTCTTCCTCTTCTTCTTTTCCTTTTTCAGTTTCTTCCCCTTACCCTTTCTTCCATCTTATCAAATATGTGCAGCCTCTGTAGTGGTGGTGGCCATTGAAATAACATAAACTAGGCCCATAAAAGATTATTGTTGATTATATTTCAGTACCTAAGTGTGGAATAAAGAAAAAATAACATAAAATTATCGCTCTCAGAAATCGACAATCGCCGGTGACGGTGGTGAGATTCTGGTAAACGGCCTGGGTCTTTTCTTCCTTTTCTTAAATCTTCAAGTATTTTCATTTTAATTTGTTTTCTTATTGATGCATCTGAGTTTAGTTTGTTATTCAAATTTAAAAAATACATAGTTGGTTCATTTTTTCTTGATTCGACTCCTCTCCTTTTGTTTAGTTTTTATTCATTATGCAATCAATATTGTAAGTGAGCTCATTGAATTTACATTGTTGGCATAGATAAGGCATAATCAAGGATAGGGAATTACAGATTTTAATTTTTCCTAATTCAAAAGATTTTTCTCACAGTTTCTAAATTGAACAAACTTTCTTCCCCGTTCACTTCTCTTATGTGTATCAACATACCACAAATTTCTTAGATGTTGCGATGTTATCTTAGTCAGGTGTGTGTTATCATTTGTTAATTTTTGTTTGTTGTTGATTTGATCGATTAAACTATAGAAATGAGTTGATTTTTGTTGTATTATGGTTAATTATTGATTAATTGTTTAAATGTGTGGATTTGTTTGGATGTTTGTTGTTTTTTATGTGAATTTCATATCTGAAACATGGTGTTGCATGTGTGTGATGGGATGTGAAAATTGGGGGTTTTGGTGGAGTGTTTGAATTAAGGAATTCTAATGGAAATTAGTGTAAAAAAAGGAGGAGGTGCTCAAATTTCGAAGAAGAGTAGGTCTGTTGATCTTCAGAGACTGTATACATTTAAGGTTTCAAATTATGGGAGTGGTAAGAGGAGTGGTGACCTTAGATGGAAAAAAGTGTTGGTTTGAGGTAGTCCGCATTGAAGATGTACCAATTGTTCAGTATGAATAGGAACAAACCTACCTCTTGCTAGCTAACTTTTGGAAAGGCTTGAATCCCCATCTTTCCCAACCTTTAAGTGTGATTGCGAGGAGCTCGAACGCTAAGGTAAATTACTCCCTCCTTAAATCTTTTTCAGTACTGAGATTTGATGCATCCAAAATCTCTCATTCTTTATCTCTGATTTATCCTAAACATCTTTTGTAGGACAAATGAATACGAAGTCGGGTAGGGATTTAGGCTCGATAATATTATATGCTTCAATTTATCCGGTGTCAATCGCAGATCAGGTATATATTGTTCTTCTACAATAATCCAAGAGTTTCAAACTCTTGGATTTGTTCACCTTTCACCTTTAAGATATTTGGTTATAAATAATCAATTATCAAAACTTTTTGAGTTTTACTTATTAATTTTGTTTGCTAACTTATATCTTTAACCTATTATGTAATAATTTGTAATTTTATATGGTGATTTTATGTACAAAGCATAACAGAAAAAATATAAACTAGTGATATACTAACAGATATAGAACAAGACCTCAAATTTAAACAGAATGGCCAAATCCTTTTCATATATTCATAAAGAAATGATGGGGTGGCTCAACCTATTCATTCTTTTATCCTTATGCATGTGCATAACATCATGGACATTTACATTAAGAATATAAATAAGGGGGGTTTAGATGATTGCTTTAGTCATGAATACATTTTACGTTCATTAAATTTCCAAACTATGCATTGTGCCTATAACTTCTTTTTACAAAACAGAAAACTTGGGAATTTTGCCAACTGAACATTGTGAACTTGACCTTACGAGCTTGAACATCAGTTGCGAGAGTGATTATTAATGCTAAGATTGTATCTCTTTTGTCCTGGACTTCGTAAATTAAGTTATCTATTTCACATATGAATGTATTAGTTGTTCAATCTGACTGTATCACCCTTTTGTTTGTTTGAAACGTTAGACCTTTAAGGTATATTGGGAAATAAAATAAAACATTATAAAGTACTCATTTTTCTTTAGGTATGTGCCAAGAATCCATTCTTTCCATCCTAATAAGATGCCTGATTTTTTGATGCTAATTTATTTATGTTATTTCATGTGAAATTGTTTTTTGCACTAAGGAGTTCACTTAATTTATTTTAGATGATTGTGTTGGACTTATTGACTATTTGACATGTGGATTTTGTTAATTTTGCTAGAATTATGGAGTTTCCAATGCCATTTATTAGTTTTGTGTAGCTTAAGTTAAAGTTTGATTTTTCAAGTAATGTATTGTATATACGTGTAGGAGGATTTATTAGGTTAGTAATGGAAGGTGAAGTTTTCTTATTTTACTAACATGTACATGAAATTAAATAGTTTTACATAATTGTAAATTGTTTATTTTTACTTTTTTTTTATAATTTGTAGCATTTATATTTGTGTGCAATTTGGTGACTCCTATTGCGTTAATTTGAAGTTGGATTGTGCAATTTGGTGACTCCTATCGCGTTAATTTATAGCCTTTATATTTGTGTGCAATTTGGTGAATCTATGGCATCGTTTGAAAAAATTATGATTGAAAAAAATCTCACGATCTGTTCAAACCCAGTTGTTCCAAATCGTTGGCTTCCAACTGAGAAGCTTCTCCAATCCACAATTTCTGTAAAGGTACCCACTTATCTTCTCATCAATTAAATCCATCGAAAATACCATATAATTTGTAATTGTGTTGAGGTAAAGAACTAAGAAGCTTCTGCTTAGTAAGTGCTTGATAAAAGTTCTGATTAAAGAACATGATATGATTTTATTGCGATTTTCCCATGACTCCTTTTACCCTCCCCAAATCTTATTTTTTGTTATTCCAATTTGACCTTGAGTTGGCTGTTTATACTAGAGAACGAGTATTTTAGGAAGACGAAAGAACCTTGATTGGACTCGAATATTAATCTTGAAGCATAGAAAAGGTTCATATTTATGTTTAATTTTGAATCAACTGAGTACTCCTTTGTTACATTAAAGAGTTTAATTTGTGTAATTTACGGCACAACTTTAGTTTCATACAATTATTGTTGAGTTTTGGTTTCAGGCATTTGACGCACCTGTATTTGAGCATCCAGAGGTAGACACAAAAAAGTAGCTTCAATTATTTTGGGTGGATGTGTTAGGACCCGTCACTTTCTCTTACTAGCAAATGAGCTAAACCAACTGTAGGTGACTTACCATTTGTGTTTCCTTTGCAATAAATTTTCACATTTTGGTTTCTTATTGTAAATTGAGTTGTTTTGGGATGCATGTGTTGTGAGGTCCCCGAACCCGGATACTTGAAACCCGAACTCGGTACTTCACGATACCATTTCTATGAGCGGAATACTACTAATAATAATAACAATAATATAAAACTTAAACTTAAATTTATAATTACATCAGAGTCTATCTCCCAAGTACGTAACCTTTAAGCATTCATTACATGTCATAATATATATAAATTTATATATCATAGTCTTCATAATCTATAACTATTACAAACAGTACCACAAATCTTATTTGATTAGCTTTCCCTTTCCCTTGCTTCGGCATGAGCCTTCTGGTTCTTCACACTTAGCTGAAAACATTTAAATTAAGCAAGAATGAGCATTTGATTGCCCAGCAAGTATTATATATATATAGGCTGAAGGAATTTAAATGTTTTCTTTATAATATTCTTCTGCAACTAGTAAGTAGTTGTGAAGTAATCTGTACCAATAATAATAACATAACAACCCTCTTTCAAATTTTTTGAAACTACGTATTGACTATACATGGGGTTTCTATGACATACTATGAACATTGTTTTTCATTTTCGAAAAGGTTTGAACAGAAATTCATCTGTAAACCGTCATGACTTACGGGCACGGAGGGTGATCAGCCTTGTTGTACCCTGTATTGATCAATACTACATGTATAAGAACGATGTTAACGTTCACTCTGTCCGCCTTGGGCGCATAAAAATTTTCCCATTATCGGGATGTTCATACCTGTCGGGTTTTCATAACAAAGGTCTTATATAATTCAACATATATTTATATCAAAGAAATATCAACATGCGATTAAATACAATGATTATCCAAGTGGGGACACTTGTATGATCATTTCTAGAAATTAACGAACAGAATATATATAACTGAATTATCATATACTAGCATGTTGATAGTCAATGGGCTTATATAATATAAGTTTAACAATCTGTACAATAATAACATAAATTCTGAATTTCTCACTTCTATCCATTGCATAAAGAAAATGCAAAGTTAGGATACTTGCCTGATGCGCTGCTTACACTTACTCAACTTAGATCTACCCTTTTTTATCACAACCTATCATTAATCAGATCATTTTACTGATTAGTATAATATATCATATCATATAATACTGCTTATTGCAGTCAGCACATTCCTATTCACATTGTCACATAACTTTAACACCATTGAATCACAAATAAACAGTTAACTAACCAATTTATCTAAGTCCAGATCAATTTCTGATCTATGTTGGTCTACCGACAGCTTTATTGGTTAAATATCGAGTCTAAGACTCTAATCCGTAATTCAATATCCCTTTGGATAACTTAAACCTCAGTCGCACTATTTTTCATGGTCTTATAATAATTATTAAATAATTATTATCATTTATTATAATTTTTGAAATATCAGAATCATTATTAAATGATTTAAACCTTAAACAATTCTATTATCATTAATATTTAATTAATATTAAACTATTAATGAAACCATTGCCAAAATATTAAAGTTATGTATAATAACTCAAAATATTTTTAAAACATTTATATTACCTTTAATTGATTCTTAAACATTTAAAATCACTATTAAATAATTACCATTAATATTTAAATATTAATGAACCATTTATCCAAATATTAAAAGTTATTAATTATAACTTAAAATATTTTTAAATCATTAATATCCTTTTTAAATGATTTTTAAATAAATAAAACCATTTTTAAACTATTTATTTAATATAATTATTAAATAAATTTAATATCATTAATAATAATTTAATAATCATTAATATTAAATTATTAAAGAAATTATCCTTTAAATATTAAAAGTTATATTTTATAACTTAAAATATCTTTAAACACTTTATTTTCATTTAAAATGATTATTATAATATTAAAATCATTTTTAAATTAAATTATTTAATGTAATTATCAAATAACTTTAATATCATTAATAATAATTAATTAATGAAATTTACCTTTAAATATTAAAAGTTATATTTTATAACTTAAAATATTTTTAAATACCTTATTATTATTTAAAATGATTTTTAATATAATAAAATCATTTTTAATTCATTTATTTAATTCATTTAATAAATAACTTAATTATCATTAATATTACTTTATTAATGAAAATTATCAAATAATATTAAAAGTTATCAAAATAACTCAAAAATATTTTCTAACACAATAATATAATTTTTCATGAATTAAAATCATTTTTAAATAATTTATTTAATATTATAATTAAATAAATTAATTACTTTTAATATTCTAAAAATATTAAATATTTATGAAATATATTTAAAATAATTACAAACTAATTTTCAGAATTTAAAATAATTTTTTATAATTTATTTTGTATTTTTAATAATTAAAAACTATTTTTTTCTATTTTTTTATTAATTTCCGAAAATATTAATTAAATCTGTCGCTAAAGGACTATAGCGACAGAAAGCGTCGCTATAGGTGTTCTTGAGCTGCCCAGATTTCTAAGGACAGAAACCGAGTGGGCATGTTTGACCGCTTGTAACGTTTAGTACAAAATGTTTATGGGTGATATAACAGATACATATTGTAGTACACATGTAACACTACAATAACCAACAAATATCATGGCTTAACAACAACAGATCTTGGAGAAATCAGCCATCAAAAAGTCTGACAAGGCTGTTCTTCGCGAAGAACAGTTCGTGGTGCCTACGTTGGATCCTTATAACTTGAAATCCGTGTAATTTTTTTGTGATCTATTAATTTCAGTGTGTATACCTTATGTAGGAATAAAACTATAACGTTTAACATCATCATAAAAACAAGAAATAAAGAATATAAAGTATGGTCAAACGGTGTCCGAAAAATCGACACTTAGAAAATTTTGGGCTGTCCAGAATTTGTCTGGTCAATGCTGGTCAACTTACTTTGACCTTAAATAACTTTTGATCCACAATAGATATGGACCTGATTCTTTTTGGAGATTAAAGACAACATAACAAGATACACATAAAAACTTTTATAACACAAAAATCATGATCTAGAAAAGAGTTATAAGCCCTGACATTTGCCTAAAAATAACAGATTTCGGTTTTTCAAAAGTTGGAAAAACTTTGATTTTGAGCACTTTGATGTTATGGGTCATGAATGTAACAACCCAGAACATTAATACACTCCTTATTACACATATTTAACAAATCAATTTCAACAATTAACATCAAATCAAAGGATTTCTAATTTTTGGGATTTTATACCTTTGATGAACGATTCTTGATTTTTTGGCTTCCGATCTGTTGTTGATTGGCTTATGATGGACATGGGGCTTGATAAAGGGACTGATTTAGCAACAAATTTCGGAGGTTTGAGAGAAAATAAGGGTTGGTTGAGTTTTGTATAAGTTTGGCTAGCAAAAATCACTTTTTCTCTCTCTTAATCTATTTATAGGCAACATGGATGCATGAATTGGCTGAGTTGTGGCTTGTTTGCTGTCAATTATCATCACATGGGGTTGTTGGGTTTGATCACCAACTCCCCCTAAATGTCAAAACCTATTTTGTAGCTTAATAATGCAAGAGGGACATAATGGTCATTTCCTTAATTTTCTAGAAAATTGAATTAGGGTTTAGGGTTTAGATATTTTAGTGTTTAGGGTTTAATATTTAACCCTTAAAGATTTAGCAACTAGGATTTAGCAATTAGAGTTTGCACAAAAATAAAATAAAATAAAATAAAATAACTAAATTTTAGTTTCTAATATTTTGAAAAATTAACTTTGTTAATAAAAATAAGTTTATAATTATCTAACACATGGGCATTAGGGTTTAATACCCTTAATCACAATTAACTTTGCTAATAAAGCAATTAGGGTTTATTCTTTTGGTAATTAGGGTTACCAAATTACTATTACGGTTTTTAATTACTAAATTAGGGTTTTATTTTAGTAATTAGGGTTTAACAATTTAGGGTTTCTAAATTTAATAATTATAATCTTAATACTTGTGAATTAATCACATTAATACAATAACCAACAATCTCAAACTCTACTTTTAAATTAGGGTTATTAATTATAGCAATTAGGGTTTCCAGAATTTTTAATTAGGGTTTACCTAATTAATACATTAATACTCAACATAATTATACACTTGTAAAATTACCTTATACTCTAATTTGGATCTCAAATTAGGGTTTAATATCATTACTAGGGTTTGGGTCAAAATACACCGTAATTGACCAACTATTTTCAATACGGACATATCGTACATAGCACTAAAAAATCAAAATATAATTAATATTATATTATTATTCTCATACCTTGACAATAATCCAAAATTAGGGTTTGGATTCTATATCTGATTATCCTTTCATATTTAACCTTAATAATTAAGGTAAAATATTTAACTTAATAATCTGTACAAAAATTCATATAATAAAATAATTATTATATTTATTCTAAAAATCACTTCATATATTATTTAAATAATATATGATTATATATTCATGGAAAATAATTAATAATAACATTTCTATCTTAAAATTAATTATTATAAAAATATTCTTTACAATAATAAATAATTCTAAAATAAATTTACTTGTAAATATTCCTGCAGTAAATAAATTTTTATTTACCACATAAATACATATACACATAATCTTGTACAAATCCTCATCCTAAAAAAAAAAAAAATTATACGCAAAAATTTAAGATTTATTTATATCGAAAATATCGGGTTGTCACATGTGTTATTTTCTAATTGGCAAATTATGGTGAAATTATAAGCCCTTTACCTATAATCAAATTAGTGTTTCTATATGTACTTGATTTTAATAAGATTTTTTTCCCGTCAATAATGATAACCAAACTGATAGTCATTTTCAGAAAATATAGTAAGGAAAAACTAAAAATCGACAACGAAAACTAAATTAGATAACAGAAAACAGAGAAAATTTTCTATTAAAACACAAAAAATTTAGTGGTAGGTGGATGAAATTTAGCTGTCATTGCTAGGGATATAAATATTCAGGCAACAAGTTATTTTTGTAGCAGCAATCGTTCATGTTTAGGCATAGATATATTAATTAATGTAGTGAAGTTTGGCCACAAGTAAGGGGTTGCGGTGAAAAATGTAGACATTGACGAATATACAATATCTTGGAGTAGATTACTGTTAAAGATTGCTCATTTTAATTTTAAACAGTTGCCTTACAGTTGTATCATGAATGTTTTCTATTAGTTGTGTTATATGTTTATTAAGGTCATCATTCTTTAGTTATCCTCTTTACATGTCATGTAGTTGAGATTTATATTTATGGTCAATGTATGAACAGGGCATAAGTATGGTAGACAAAAGCATGACTGCATGGTTCAGGAAAATGTTTCACCATATTCATTCAAGTTTTCAAAATTATGTTTTCAATTTGATAATGTCCTTTATTTTCATTCGTCTTTGCTTTTTGAGAAACCCACAAAACCTATTTTATAAATGGAGTCTTAAAACATGTGTGTTTTAAAAATGCAGACAAGACTGTTGGAAATTCTCAAGGACTTCATGTTGATTCAGATCAGTCCTTGAGTTCAAATAATGTGAGATACTCATCTGGTGGTATTGATGAAGCATTTGAATATTCACTTGAGAAAGTTGTCTCGGGGTTTAATTCTCTACCTCATGCTGAGTATGCTGTTTCTAGAGTAAATAGTGTACTCAACATCTTAGAAAATAAACATGTATTATAAAGTTAGCAAAAATAGTAACACAAAGGTTTTAAAATTTAATTTTTTTAATCGGAATAATATCTTCTTCAATTGTTTTATTTGTTTGATCAAAGTTATTGTTAACACGAGAACCACATTATGCATGTGGATACGTCTCTAAAGTTGCTTGAGGTAGGAAAGCATGCTCTTCAAGGTGAATACGTTTAAATCTTTTTGTCTTTTGAATTAGGACCCTCATTATGGGAATAAGGTAGTATATATAGTTTTGGATGGTTTTCTTCGAAAGTGTTTGGTTGCTCTCAAAACAGAAATATATGTGTGTATATATATATGCATGTTGAATGGTCATATATTGTTTTAAATGAGTACAAGTTATTAATTTAAGATAATCTCTTGATTAAAAATGAGCTACACAATTCAGTTGAGAAAGCTACTTCGACTGTCGGTAGTGATATAAACCAACTAATATCTGATATGGAGCTGCTAGGGAGAGAACTCAAATAAAGACGGCGTGGAATGTCAGCACTACACCTTGGCACTCAACAGCTAGGTATGTACAAATAGCAAGTCCTGCATAAAGTTGTTCATTTTGTTTCTTTAAACATGTAATATACCTGTTTTCTTTAATTCTTCTTCTTAATATTGACTCAACAAATTATTAAATTCATTATTTAAACTAGCCCGTGCATTGCACGGGCTATCAACTAGTAACATATAGTTTGAAGTAAAATATTTAAAATTATATTATATAGGAGTCATTTTGGGAGAGTGGAAGTATTTTCTTATCGGAATTAACAACTCTACGCCTAAATTAAAATTAATTTAGTGTAATATAAAAGTCAATTATGGTTCAAAATGAGTTTAATTTCAAGTAATTGTGTATTACCATAACATACATCTTTACATTTTAATTTGGAAATTACCAATTGAGGCTTACTGTCAAGTTTTTCCATAATTTAAATATTTTACTTCTATATTATTGCACAAATTTGTTGGAATGTTAAAAGCTGAAAGACCGTAATTTAATGATCCTCCTTTAGCATTAAGAATCATGTTTTCAATTATAGTTAGAATATATTGAACAGATTACATTAAAATAAATAGTTGTTGTAGTTTAGTTGGTTTGAACTCTTATTTATTTACTTACAAGTCTTGTGTTTAAGCCTCAACCCACAAGTAGCAATATTTTATTTTTAAAAAAAATAAGTCACGGGTCGGGTTAAAATGGCCCGCACTTTCATGGGCTAAAATATTGCGGCCCATGGCCCATGTTTTTACGGGCCTGGGCCGACCCACGGGCCTGGGCCTAAATTGCCAGGTCTAATCTTAATCATCATTTCAAGAATGCTAAGAAGAGTTACGTTGAACTAAAAATCTAAAGACGTGCATGCATGCATGTAGGTAGACCTGGCAAAGATGGCCCAAGCCCGCGGGCTGGCCCGGCCCTCTCGCCAAAAACCGGGCTTTGGGCCGCAGTTTTCTAACTCGCCAAAACCCGGGCCTTTTTGCCCGACCCATTTTTAGCCCGGACCGTGAAGGCCCGGCCTGCGGGAGCCCAGCCCGCCTAAGTGGCCCATGATTTTGTTTAAAAAATGTTAGTACTTGTGGGTTGTGAGACTTGAACACAAGACTTGTAAGTAAATAAATAAGAGTTCAAACCAACTAAGCTACAACAACTATTTGTTTTTAATGCAATCTTCAATATATTTTAACTATAATTGAAAATTATAATTAAGATATGTAGTTAATGTAGGTAATTAATTAATAATACTAATTTATAATAATATTAAAATTTTAATTGATTGAGATATGTAGTTAATAATTTGAAAGTATAAAACTATTAAACTAACAATTATTAGTTTAAGTTAGATAATATAATTATAAAAATTTAAAATTATCTATATATTAGTATTAATTACAGTTTTTATTATTTTTAAAAGTTAAATAAATTATATTAATTTTAAAGAATAAAATTTGATTATATACTTTGAATTACTAGCAATATATAATCCGAATCAACTAGCAATATATAATACTTTGAATTACTAGCAATTTGGAAAGTAAATCAATCATTATCTCTTAATTATCCATTCCCCCTACTTATTTGGAATGTAAATCAATCATTATCCCAAATCATGCCTTTAAAATAATATCTAAAATTATAATACTATTAAAATTTTAATTGATTGAGATATTTAGTTAATTTAAGTAATTAAAATTATTATTTATTATAAATTATTTTATTATTTTTAATATTTATTATTATTACTATTTTTGGTGAATCAAGATTTTGCAAAAAAAAAGAGAAAAAAGCCTGCGGGTCGGGCCGGCCCGCCCAACCCGGGCCACGGGCCAAACAAATGTAGCCCGCCAAAACCCGGGCCTTTTCGGCCCAGCCTGACCCGTCCCGGCCCGCCCGTTTGCCAGGTCTACATGTAGGGGTGTTCATCGGTAAAGAACCGGACCGAACCGGTCTGAACCGAAACGGATCGAATACCGAAAGTCCCCAAAATAGGAAATCGATACCAGAACCGGTTTAACCGGTATACCGAACCGATTAACTGGTTCGGTTCTAATTTTTACCTTACTAGAACCGGTCCCAAATTTAAATCATTACTCAGCCCAATTTTAAACAAAAATCTGCCCAAGAAAGAGCAGCCCAAGACTTATTTTTGAGCCAAAATTCGGCTAAAGGAAGTAGCCCATGACTTGTACCAAACTCAAGTTTTTTTAAGCTAAAATTCAGCCCAATAAAAAAATATAAGACTTGGAAGTTTTTTTATAAGAAAAACTTCCTTAGACTTTTACAAAATAACCAAGGTGGGACTTGGCTATTAAACTCTCAAGGAAAATTTCACTTGATAGTCTTTTAAAAAAAAACTTCCTTAGACTTTTATAAAATAACCCATGTGGGACTTAGCTATTAAAATCTCACTTGGTAGTATTTTTATAAGGAAAACTTCCTTAGACTTTGATAAATGAACCAATGTGGGACTTGACTATTAAGATTTCACTTGGTAGTTTAGAAACAAGTTAAGTAAGATAGTGTCATAAGTTACCTTATGTTATATGATTTTTTTGGCATTCATTAGTGTCGGATTTGATGAGAGTCTAAGTTGGTATTTACATTTCAATATTAAATTTACATACCTATATTAAATAATAATAATTTGATTACGTGTTATCTTGAATCATTATTACATGTAATCAATTTATAAGGAAAATTTAAAAACAAGTTATGTAAGATGGTGCCATAAGCTCCCTTATGTGATTTCTAAGTTGGTATTTACATCCCTATATTAAGTAATAATATTTTGATTACTTGTTATCTTGAATTCATTATTAAATGGTAATCAATTCTCAACTAAATAGTAAAGACTTCACACATTGTAGTGTTTTTATAAAGAAAACTTTCTTCAATGTGGGACTTAGAAACAAGTTATGTGAGATGGTGCATAAGTTCCCTTGACAAGGGTCAAGTTGGTATTTACATCCCAATATTAATTATTAATTTAATAATAATAAGTAATAATAGTTTGATTAGTTGTTATCTTTAATTTATTATTACATGGTAATCAAATTATAAGGAAAATTTCTTTAAAATTTTACTAATTTAGCCAATATGGGACTTTGAGAGTTGGAGACAACCAAATACTAAGAATTTCAAATACATCCCACATTGTCTAGTATGTCATCTCTTATCTTACCTCTATTCTATAAATAGATGAGACTTTCAAGTTAATTTTACATGGTTAGACATCCTGCATTGTCTAGTATGCCGTCTCTTGTCTTACCTCTATTCTATAAATAGAGGAGACTTTCAAGTTAATTTTACATGGTTAGACATCCCACATTGTCTAGTATGCCTTCTCTTGTCTTATCTCTATTTTATAAATAGAGGAGACTTTCAAGTTAATTTTTTATGGTTAGACAAAAGTCTTGAAGAATTGATTTTTCAAGTCATATTTTATTTTTTTAATATATTATTTAAAAAATCGGTACAACCGGTTCGGTTCGATATTTACCGACCAAATCAAACACTCTACCGAAATCAGAACTGAAAATTCGGTATGTACCGGTACCGAACTGGTATAGCTTTGCACCGAATGGACCAGTTCAAACCGGTTCGGTTTCCCTAAAAACCGAAAAAACCGACCGATTTGAACACCCCTACATGCATGCATGCACATTTTTTGTTTTATGGACATAAGACATTTATATTTATAAGTGTTTTAATTAATTGCAAAGGTGATGAATCAATAATACTAACTATTTGTCATGTAGTAATATATAGAGAATAAGGTTCCTCAATCATGCATTTCGATCAACATGTGAAAGATGCTAGTAATTATATGTTTGTAAGTATATATAATATAAGTTGTCACATACATATATAATTAATTAGATACTACAATGTTTATTATATATTTAACTAGTTTAATAGTGAATAACTAAGTGATATAAAATAAATTATAATGATAAATTTAAGACGGTGACGTCATTTTATATATATTAATGTTAAAATATTTAGACTTTTTTTCCATATAAATAAATAAAATTGACAAATGGAAAAAAATAAAATTTGATCCAAGGAATATACATTTTCTACTAGTACTGTAAATATTAATTCTCTTTCTATATTATGAATTGAAACTTGAAATCCAGTTTCATAAAAATTGAGCACATAATAATTGAGCACATGATTATTATTACTATTTTATTTTTTTTATTTTTTTATTTTTTATTTTTATTGTTATTATTGTTATTGTTATTGTTATTGTTATTATTATTGTTATTGTTATTGTTATTGTTATTGTTATTATTATTAGTATTAGTACTATTATCATTATTATTATTATTATTATTATTAGTACGATTATTATTATGACTGTTATTATTATTATTATTATCATCATCATCACGCAATTAGTTATAGTATGTAGTGAAGTAGAAGAAATGAATATATGGGGGAAATCTCATGTTTCGATATAAATATTAATTCTTGTAAAATTTTAACAATTGACCCATGTTGCTCCAGCGGTCATATGACCAAAATTCCAAATGCGAGATTGCAAGTTCGAATCTGTGCAATGGTAATTTTTTGGAAAAAATTTAACAGACGCCACGTCAGCAACGGACACGTGTCAAATTACAATATTAAATACCATGTCAGACCTGCCACGTGTGCCACGTAGGCGCCACGTGTGCCACGTCAGCAGGTCAACACACATGTGGCGCCCGTGAGTTCAAAGTCCAAATTTTTTAATAGAAAGTGGCTCCGTTTGCGTTGATAGAAAGAAATGGGCTCAATACCCAAATTTTACAAAAGTTCAGTGGTCGACTTTACATTTAACCCTATAAATTTTACATAAACTAATGTTTCACTATAAATTCATTTTACAACCAAAACAATTCGTTTAACTCATATTGTTTTCTTTCTTCATGTATTTTTACAATCAACAATCAATGTATATATTAAAATATGAATTGATCACTAATTTTAGCATCAAATAAGCCATATACAAATATACTTCACTGTAAATTACTGTAAACATGATTTCTTCATAAATATCATATTTTCATGGACTACTCAACCCTAAATCACATACAAACCACACAAAATAGATTATATATACAAATTAACATATACCAACCATATATTCAACAAATTAATCATCAATATCAATTAAAGAGAACTTTTAAACAAAACAAAAATAAAAATTTTAATACTAAAATTATACATTTGGTTACTTATTTATACTCTGTTAGATGATAGAGAATTATTTTGACCCCTTCTTCTCCTCAAAACATAGCTTCAAAATAACAGAGAATGCTTTTCTCTTCTCTCTACTCTCTATTTTCTTCTTTTTCTTGTTCTTCTTTAGAGTTAGGCTTAATACCGATAAAACTAACGTAAAATATATACTTAATACAGTATAATACATATACTTAATATTTATCGGTTACATTTTTTAAAAAAATCAAAAGTCATAAGGTTTGTTTAACAAAACTAAATTAAAATAAGAATTTAAAAAGCCAAAAGCCTTGTTTGATAAAACCAAATTTAAACTCCTTTTAATTTATTTTAATAATTCACTTGCTATATAGTTTAATTGTCACACTTTATTTAATTAGATTATAGTATTCTAATTCAATTAAATTAAAGCTAACAACAACTTATTAATTAAAGATGCCACATATTCCAATTGCTACATAATTATAATTTTCATTATAAATTATAATTTAATTTAATAACTTAGTACATCACTTTTAATTACTAAATTAATTTAAAACAACATTATAACAACTCATTTAATTATTATCAACCCTCTAATTTAATTATTAAATTAAATTATAATATTACCACTATGTAACATAATAATTAATTTAATACTCATTTAATTTAATTAACTTTAAAATACAAAATTACCAAATGCCAACTTAATTAATATATTACACTTAATTAAGTTAATTCCCCACAACTCATGAATTATCTATTTAACTAATAAATAATCAAATCAATCAAATATTTATTTAACAATAAGCACATCAACTAAAATATTTATTTAATTCAATAAATATTTTAAATTACATACAAAAATTCTGGATCGTTACATCTTTCCTTCCTTACAAGGATTCTGTCCCCAGAATCACAACTCAAACAATTTATTCGTTACATTCTTCCCTCCTTACAATGATTTTGTCCTCAAAATTGAAGACATAGATTAAACAAATAACTTAGGATAACTGTTCATCATCTTATTTTCGAGTTCCCATATAGCTTATTCAGCATTGTGGTTCCTCAACATTACCTTAATAAAATGTATCACTTTATTCCTGAGAACTTATTCTTTTTTGTCAACTATCTAAATAGGAATTTCCTCGTAGGATAAATCTTTATCAAGTTGTAACAGTTCGTACTCTGTAAGACCCCGAATTTTATGAAATGAAAGTATTCAATTTTTTTATAATTATTATTTTATTTCTTAAATGGTTAAATTGATAAAAGTTTAAAGTTAAGGGTGATATGTGAAATTTTTGCAAAATAAGCAAATGGTTATAAAATATTCGTTTGGTCGAGGAATATTCTTTTTGTCGGGGAATATCTGTACGACGGCACAATCATTGGTGGACCCCACAACGGAAGTATTGTCGTAGTAAGAAAATGACAGAATTATCTTTTTTATAAAAATAACGGCGAAAGTGTTACCGTTAAAACTGTTGAACTACCCGGTAGTATAAGTACAGTAATACGCGTAGTTGTATAGTAGCACACGGTATTGATTATTGATACTTCCATAAGAAGTCACTCAGTTATACTCAATTATTGCTACAGTAATTGCTGCATCATATCTCTCATATTATTGATTCAATTGTTGTCACAGTATCATCTGTATAATATGTTATATTATTAAATCAATAATTGAGACGACAAAGTTATTTATATTATTATTTGTAATATTGACAATGTCTAGAAGTTCAGTCAAGAAGAGGTTTGGTCACCTAATTGCGCGCCAATAAGAATAAATCCTTATCGGAAAGCCCTCTCTTTCCTGAGAACGACCTGGTTGTTAAATATTGTGAGTTATAATATTAATGATGAATAAGTTCGTGTTGATTAAAGATGAAATTGATAGTTCCATTGTGTGAGAATTATTAGTGTTAGTGGAAATCGACATTTATTTCAATAATAATTAATGTCTGGTGGTTATATTGACCAATCGGGTAATTAATCGGATAAATGAGCAATTAATTGCTATTAATTCACATGCTTATAACTATGTGTTCACATGTGTGTACTATTGATTCACATGATTTACTATTAGGGGAGTTGGTGCAAGATTGATAATATTTGCATGACTAAATTAAAAATGGAGGTATAGATGAAGGTATTATACTGTAATTGTTTTTTTCACATGTCTAGAATTATTGATTCACATGATTTACTATTAGGGGGGGTGGTGCAAGTTTGATAATACTTGCAGGACTAAATTAAAAATAAAAGAAATAAGGAAAGGTATTATACTCTAATATTCTGAGCCCCAAAACGTGCAATTATCGAAACTATATTTTCCTATAAATAGAAGCTCATTCCTTTATTATTTTTCACCAATTCACTAAAGCTATAAAGCAATTATTATAGAGAGAAATTATAGAGAGAAAGAAGAAGAGAAGTCTGCTACCTCACTATTCCAGTATCCAGTCTTTTTCTGAGGTAAGGGAAATTATTATTATAGTAAGGGATATTATTATTATAGTAAGGGGTATTATTTCTTTCGTATTCATGAAGAGAGCTTCTGTTATTCCATTCTTTATTATTATGTTGGAATAACCTGTCTATGCGAAGTACCGCATGCATAGTGAAATTTTTCTGTTATTCCATTCTTTATTATTTTGTTGGAATATCCTGTCTGTGCGGATTACGCATGACCTGGTTCCATTCTTTATTATTCTGTTGGAATATCCTATCTGTGCGTATTACTCATGACCTGGTTCCATTATTTATTATTCTGTTGGGAATAACCTGTCTGTACGGTCTATCGCATGCCTGGTGAATTCTTTTGTTATTCCATTCTTTATTATTCTGTTGGAATAACCTGTCTACGCGGACTACCGCATGCATGGTGAATGACCTTTCATATTCATTCTTTATTAAATTGTGGAAATGATCTGTCTACGTGGATTACCGCATGGCTGATGAAAATCCATTTGCAGTTTCGTATATTCTATTATACTCGTATGAGATATCATTTCTTTTGTACTCGTCATGAAATATCATTTTATTTGGTATTTTATTTACGAGTTACTATTCACCCGGTTACTATTTACTCTAGTATTATTCACTCGGGTATTCGAGACACTTTTCATGTCGGAGTACTATTCACGGGTTACTATTTACTCTAGTATTATTCACTCGGGTATTCGAGACACTTTTCGTGTCAGAGTACTATTCACGGGTTACTAGTCACCCAAATTACTATTCACCAGAATATTATTCACTCGGGTATTTGGGATACTTTTCATGTCAGGGTACTATTCACGAAGTACTATTCCCGAAGTATTATTCATAGGGTACTATTCACGGGGTACTATTTACCCAAAAAAAATATATTTCTTTTCTGTCTAAATTATTTTTGATACATGAATATTATTTTTGAATTTTACTCCACAAAGTAGTATCATGTTGACAATATAGATATTTTTAAACTCTGGATAAATTTAAAGTCTTTAATATTTATCCTTGATTTCGTTTGATTAAGGCTTATATTATTGTCATCATCCTCATGGTTATATTATGATGAAAGTCATCTTTGGCTTACGTGCAAAGATGGACTATTGATTATTGGTTTTACAGTTGTATATCTTTGGCTTACGTGCAAATATGGACTGTTGATTATTGGTTTTACAATCGTATATCTTTGGCTTACGTGCAAAGATGGACAGTTGATTATTGGTTTTACAGTTGTATACCTTTGGCTTACGTGAAAAGATGAACTATTGATTGATGAGTATCTTTGGCTTATGTGCATAGATGAACTGTTTATTGGTATGATTATGACCAGGGATCATTCGTTATAATCATTGGCCCGTAGTGCATTGATGGACAGTTATTGGTATGATTATAACCATGGATTATTTGGTATAATCATGACCATTGATGATTACATGAATATCCTTGGCCATAGTGCAGGGATGCTTCGATGATGTGAATTATTTATTAAGCTGAGTCTCAGTGATAAAATATTGATTATACACTTTTAATTCGTAAAAGATAGTAGATATCATGCTCTACTTGACTCTTCTAAAATACAGTTGTATGTCTTTGGCCTGTAGTGCAAAGATGAATTGTTAATGAATATCTTTGGCCGTAGTGTAAAGATGAATTTATTAGTATGATTATGAGCAGGAATTGTGATTTTGTGTAACCATGATTTTTGATGTTTCAAATAAAGATATGTGATGAAAATTATCTTCATCCTGGGTGCGAAGAGGAATTTAGAATCACAATTATGATTACGAGTTATTCATATGATTGTGGACAGGAATTGTTGATTGATGTTACAGGGATGAAACATTATTGGGAGACTTTTAACATGGAGAAGATAATAGACCTGATGGTCTATTTGACTTTTCTAATAGATTGCTCGTTCCGCTGCAACTATGGTTGAAAAGTTTTATCATCTACCATATGTTCTAAATATTTGATTTATTACTGTTGAAGGCTATTGATGATGTAAATTATCTTTAGTCATGATATTCTTTATTGGGCTAGTTGTGCTCACCCTTTTTGCTTCACAATTCCTTTCAGGTAATAAGAGTGTTACCGGGTCGAGCGGGGATAACAGGGGAATAGAACGGTGGTCTATAATTGTTGAGGTTCTCCCTAAATATATAGTATGGAAATAATTTTGTTGAGAACTTTAGATAAGTGTGTCGTATTGTATACGTCATTTGATATTTAATTTTGGTGAACCGAATAGGGTGAGGTGAACCCAACTTTGGAAGGGTGTTTTACCACTATCATACAAGATATCTAATGACATACAATCTCGTGTTATCATAAGACATGGTTCTGCACATCCACTTGCTAAGTATATCTACGAGCACTACCTATATGATCTTGGAGTTTATTTAAAATATAATTTTCACTTGGAGACAACAGAGATAATTATATGTCAAGAGAAGACTTACCATTGGAAAGAAGATGATAGTAATCTTCTTGTTTTTCTTTGGGGACTTTTGGGTCAACCAAGGATAATTCTGTGGACATATGATATCTATCATAACCTAGACGCATGGCCTCCAATGTACGAAGGTTTCCTTGAGTATTTTCCAAAGATTTTAATTTCTAAAATAATTATTGACTATACCTTTATGTAAGGTACCATCGTAAGGTCTTGTGGTCAAGGCACCACGAGAGTTATATATATTTGTATTAAAACTCACAGCTTATTTGTTGTCGTACTCTGCACGACAGTTCAACAGTTGTATAAATGAAGTTTATATTTGATTTTTATAGTGCGATATCTGGCGACTCAGAATGGGTTGTGTGGACAATTTTTGGGAGTGTCACAAACTTGATCACATGATTGTAGTCGGGCTTGTACGACCGTAACACTAAAAAATGAAAAACATTGCGAATGTGCTCTAAATATAGAGGTATGGCTACCTCATAACCATCTATTCCCTCTCTTTGTAGTACATAAAAACTAAGAACCTCAATTTCATCTTTTTCTTTTTACTAAATTTTATATTTCCCTTTCACTGGGACATTCTCAAGAAAACGAAACTACATACTACAAACACATGTTTCCTTTTGTCTCATTTGAGCAGCTAACGATCTTGTTCTTGAAAGTAGTATGCATATAAGCCAATCATGAATGATGATTAAGCATATACTTTGTAATCAATCTTATTTATTTATCAATAAAAGAATGAATTATTAAAGGCATTTATTATCTACATGGTGTTGTTTTAATAATATGTGATAAGCCCATAGTTTTAAGCAATGCTTTTAGAATCATGATGAGATCATGCTAATGAGATCTAAATTCTTAGATAACTTAAAATTAAAATGTTCTTAATCAATGGAATACTAAAAAGGGGATTAGTGAATCCAGATAGATTGGTACACACGTTACTTGCTCATTAGATGAGTATGATTGATCTCATGATCATTTGTGTGGAGACACTAAAGCAAGTATGTAAGTGCTTCTTGGAGAATAAGTTGACTGAACGTGACTCGCTAAGGAATACCTAATGGAGTTTTACTTGCTTGTCAATAGGAATTCCTGTAGTGATACTAGTACAAATGATCCTTAGACTCGAGACCATCATAGCATCTTATATATGCTAAATTACACTTTGACTTATTCTTTAAGACTCTTAGAGTATATCAAAGGGTATGTTAGGGGTGTAATAAGTTATATATGGAGATAATGAATGATCAATAAAGAATCTATCACTTCTAGTAAAAGAAGAGAAATGTACTATGTGATTTGATAAATGGCAACCCAAGAATTCTTGGCCAAGGTGGAATGAAATTAGAAAGTAGTTTCTAATTTGCATTCATTAAGAGTTGTGCATTTAGGAATCGAAATACATATAATTAAATAAAATAAGACTTGTTAGTAATTTCATGTCTTATATTTAATTGGGACATTATATGGTAAAATGATTGAATTGTACGGTAACTATTTACTCAAAGGTTCTTTTATGATTAATGTTGAAATCTATATTATCTGGAAAGTCGTTGATCACTAGGAAGGCTTATCCCTATTGTAGAATAAATATTATTTATTTAAATAAATTAATAGTTTAATTTATTTATTTAAATAAGATTAGAATTGTTCTAATTGATTTATTCACAACTGGTTTAATATGGAGAACCTAAAGGGTCACACCATAAAATGAACAATACTTATTTAAGAAGTTAATGGTATAATCATAATAATATGTTAAGTATATTTAATTTAATCTATGGTGATAGAATAAATTAAATAGCTTAATATTTATTATTTAATATTTTGAAAATATTAAATATAAATTAATAAGAGGAGTCTTATTATTATTATTATTATTAATTTTAATTTCTAAAAGAGTTTAGGAATTAATTTAATATAAGTAATCTAATTTATTCCTAATAGGATTAGGAGGCAAAATTAGTTAAAGGAGTTTAATTAATTATCCTTAATAAGATTAGGGAGCCCAATTAATTAAAGGAGTTTAATTAAATAAATAATACTTTATTTTGATTAAATACCTGGTATCTTTATAAGAGGAGTCTTATATCAGATATCAAATATACGTGATTTCAATAGTTGGAGAGTACACCCCTTTTTCTATAAAGATAGGAAAAACTAGGGTTTGAGCCAATACACCATTATTCTTGAAAATTCTTCTTCCTTGGTGAATCACTTGTAGGGGCCATACACTTGGGTGGCTAACATTGATCAAAGGAAGAAATCTACCCGGAGATTCAAGGAGATCGCGAAGAAGTAGGAGTTGAACTTGTACTTGTAGAATCTCGTATCTACAAGGGTATGATTCCATAACTTCTTGTTCTTCGTTTTAATTAATAATATGTATAAAGGATGATCCGGATAATTGGTTTGTGGAAAATTTTAAAATCTAATTTTACTTTGCTTTCGCTAATTTTGCAATTTGATTGCTACATTGATCTTCACAAAACCTTACAGTGGTATCAAAGCCAAACTTTATGCGAATTATTAATTGGTATGATTCCATATATGTATGAATATGTATTTATAATAATTTATTGGGAATAATTTATTGTATAAAATTATTTTTTATGAAAAATGAAATTCATTCGCGAAGCCTAATTTTTTTTTCTTAAAAAAAATCACAAAAGCTGAGTCCGTGGTTTCGCTGATCCTGGACATGCTTCACGGAATTGGTTATTATATATATATATATATATATATATATATATATATATATATATATATATATATATATATATATATATATATATAATATTCTTAATAATTTTATAATTAAAATAAAGAGTTTATTTTAATTTTAAAATTGGATTTCATGCAACTTAAAATTGCCCATTAAATGATATTCATGAGATGAATGTTTTATTTATTGATACATATGATGATATGTATGATAATAAATGAGATTGATTATAGACTATTGACCAATGTGATTGAATTTATTTTGGTTGGATACTTGAATGAATGAGTTTTATTAAATGGGGTTTGCGTACCTCGTCTTTTCTGGTTTTATTCTTGATGTAAATTCTATCTCTCTCCAATGTACTTCCACTTGACTGCTGATCAATGTTTCAATTTAAATTAAATAGTTTATGTAATAGGATTAGTTAGAATTTTTGAAGAACCAGAGATCAAGGTGCAATGAGCGTTTGAAGATCCATTTGTAATGGAGCCCGGGTTTAAATGTAATAATTATATTTAAATGTTAATTCTTGTACCCTAGGGTTTGACCTTTTGGTTCACTTGGTGGCTCTAGTGAACCAAACTAGAATAAAAGTCCATAATCAATCCGGGTAGAATATAGTATTTTATAGGCTTAAATATGAATTACTACCTTGAACTATAGGCCATATTCCACTTTGGTAATCAAAGTTTTAACTTTTTCAATTAGATGATTGAATTATCAATTTTTTTCTATTTTTTCAATTGAGGCTGCCAGTCAAAAATTACTGACGTGACTATCTTAGTAGGACACATCTCAGCTGATGTGTATAGAAAAAATAGTTTCTTGAATTGTGATAAAATATATTTGTTATATTGAAGGGTAAAATGGTCACACCCTATTCACTTAATACATCAAAACTAATTAAAACTTCCAAACAATCAGAAATTGATCATATCAATCAAAACAAAAAAAATTTAAAACCATTAAAAATCGATCAAAAACTCATCTTAGCCAAACATTGAAGATCAAGATCTGCAGCCAAAAACTCCTACAGATCAACCTCTGGCGACGATTGAACACTGCTGTAACATCGTCTGGCCTTGATAATCTATCTCTTTCTTCCGACATCGTAATGAGTTGTTTCAACTGAACAGAAAAATAGATCAGAAAGAAAAATAAACAATATATACATAGATCTGAAAATGGGGTTTCACTGGAAACCAGCTAGATTCAATTCTCCACAAGCAAAATGACAAGTCCTCTACTAGTTTATACAATTCCCCAGCAACCATACTTGATTTTAAACAAGAAATGGGGGCATTCGGCAATCCAGAAATATGAAATGGATGGTCTTTTAGTCTTTTAGGTCAATAATCAGCAATATAAAATGGATTATTTCCACATGAAGAAGATGTTTTAGGTTTCAAGTGTGATTGCATAAGCGAGAGTTACTTTACTACTCCTGTTTTTCTCCACAATCATCACCAGCAAGTAACCATGTTCCCCACCTACGATTAACCACTACCTACAACAAACATAAGTAAACTCACTTCCATCTGAAAGCTAAGATCTCTCTTTATCCCATTCTTTTCTTTTTGTGTTTTCTCTTGAAGGTGAATGATGATATGGGGAATGGGGTGTGGTTGCGCTCTGTATATGGATCTCTCTTTGTAGTCAGAGAAGAAATGGAAAGCTTTGAGAGAGGCAAAATGGCAAATTTTTTGTATGGTGATCACCTATCATCGATTTTCGCCTCTTCCGGCCCCTTTTCTCTCTCCCCCAACCACAAAAATCCCCATCATCGATTTTCATGGAGGTTCTAAATCGGCTACTTTTTTCAACAGAGACTTTGGAACTCACGACATGTTTGATTTGGATTCCCATAGGATTTTTTATTTATAAATTGGTTTAATTAAGTATTTGACAAATTTGCCCTTTCATATACAATAATTGTATAATTAAACATTAAAATACACTTTTTTAATTACACATCAGCTAAACAATGTCTTACCCAAAGAGACACATCAGCAATTTCTGACGTGGCAGCCTCAATTGAAAAAATTAAAAAAAATTGATAGTTCAATCATCTAATTGACAAAATTAAAACTTTGATCACCGAAGTGGAATATGACATATAGTTCAGGGTAGTAATTCATATTTAAGCATATTCTATAGTATGCATGCTAGTATTATATATATATATATATATATATATATATATATATATATATATATATATATATATATATATATATATATATATATATATATTATGCAAACATGCTTCGCATGCTTAATAATATGACACGTATTTTATATATATATGTGCATGCGCGCTAAATAAGATGAGACTAATAATAACAAATCCCTCAAAGATATTATATTAAGTTATAATGTTCAAAGATATTTGGAATATCGAGCGTCGCCTTCTATGTGACGCCCCCAAAATAGGTATACATTGTGACGCCCCCAAAATAGGTATACATCACCTATTCTGAGTCGTCAAATATATGGTACAGAATACAAATACAACTTAATTATAAAACTGTCGTGTAAAGTACGACAAAACATAAGCTATGAGTTTTAATACAAATATTGTCGTCTAGACAATATACAAACTCAAATTCAATATTATTACATTTATTTTCCACTATTTCACTGAATAATGAGGACTACTAATGCTATCATCTGGTCCGTCACTCCGTTCCCCGACTAGTCCCTGCTACGTTCTCATTTTCTGAAGAGAACAATAAAAGTAAAAGGGTGAGCTCAACAAGCCCGGTAGGAAATATTATGACTAAGATAATGCAGAATATATTATCGTTAGCCTTCAACAGTGTTAAACTGATACAATATAACAACCATCAAGTTTAACTACAGCGGAACAAGCAATCCATTAAAAGAGTCAAGTAGAGAATAAAATCTACTATCTTTTATGATTTAGAAGGTTTTTCATCACTTTAATCACTGGGACTCAGCTTAATAAATAATCCACATCATCGAATCACCCCTGTACTATGGCCAAAGATATTCTTTAGTATCACGACCACAATTATCCATGCACTACGGGCCAAGAATATTTGTGTATTCAATAATGGTCATGATCATGCCAACAACTGTCCATCAATGCTCTACGGGCCAATGAGGACTTTTTCCACATCATTTGTAACATTACAGTCATGATTACACCGAATAATCCCTTGTCATAATCATACCAAGTCCATCTATACACTATAGGCCACATAAGACTTTCAACAAAATATAAACATGAGGATGATGACAATGATATAAGAATTCAATAAAACAAGTTCAAAAATTAATTTATCCAGGAACTAATAACGTCCAAATTGTTAACATGATACTGCTTTGTAGAGTAAAATTCAAGAATGCTCAGAAGAATATTTCCATGAAACGATACTGGATGAAGCGCAAATATCAAGGATATTCCACTAATTTCATTGAGTATAGAAGTCAAAACTTTAACCAACTAAGTATAATAAGGAATGGAATAACAAAAGAAATCACCAGGCATGCGATAGACCACACAGGTAGGTTATTCCAACAAAATAATAAATAACGGAATCAGGTTCGGCGTAAAACGCACAGACAGGATATTCCAACAAAATAATAAAGACGAAATCAGGTAAGGTGTGACGCCCCCAAAATTAGGTATACATCACCCATCTTGGGTCGTCAGATACATGGTACATAAATCAAATACAACTTACTAATACAACTGTCGTGTACAATACGACAAAACATAACTGTGAGTTTGAATACAATTATTGTCTACTAGAGATTATACAAACTCAAAAAGAGTCCTCATTACAATTATTAATACACTATTTCACAGAATAGTGAGGACTACTAATGCTATCCTCTGGACCGTCACTCCGTTCCCCGACTAGTCCCTGCTATGTTCTCATTTCCTGAATAGAACAGTGAAAGAAAAGGGTGAGCTCAACTAGCCCAGTAAGAAATATTATGACTAAGATAATACAGAATAAATTATCATTAGCCTTCAACAATGTTAAACTGATAAAATACAATAGACATCAAGTTTAACTGCAGCGGAACAAGCAATCCATTAAAAGAGTCAAGTAGAGAATAGAATCTACTATCTTTTATGATTTAAAAGTTTTTCATCACTTTTATCGCTGAGACTCAGCTCAATAAATAATCCACATCATTAAATCATCCCTGCACTACAGGCCAAGGATATTCTTTAGTATCACGACCACGAATTATCCATGCACTACGGGCCAAAGATAATCGTGATTTCATCAACGGTCCTGATCATGCCATAAAACAATTCATCTTTGCTCCCTTGGCCGAAGAGAATCCATAGCCATAATCATACCAAAAACTGTCCATCAATGCATTACGGGCCAATGAGGACTTTTAATTTTCACATCATTTGTAACATTACGGTCATGATTATACCGAATAATCCATGGTCATAATCATACCAAGTCCATTTATGCACTACAGGCCACAGATGACTTTCAACATAATATAAACATGAGGATGATGACAATGATATAAGAATTCAATAAAACAAGTTCAAGAATTAATTTGTCCAAGAACTACTAACGTACAAATTGTCAACATGATACTGCTTTGTAGAGTAAAATTCAAGAATGATCAAAAGAATATTTCCATGAAAAGATACTGGATGAAGCGCAAATATCAAGGATATTCTACTAATTTCATGGAGTATAGAAGTCAAAACTTTAACCAAATGAGTATAATAAAGAATGGAATAACAAAAGAAATCACCATGCATGCGGTACTTCGCATCGACAGGTTATTCCAACAGAATAATAATAACGGAACCAGGTCAGGCAAAATTTGCACCGACAGGATGTTCCAACAGAATAATAAAGACGGAACTAGGTCCGGTGTAAACACACAGACAGGATGTTCCAACGGAATAGTAATAAAGACGGAACCAGGTCCGGTGTAAACACACAGACAGGATGTTCCAACGGAATAATAATAAAGACGGAACCAGGTCCGGTGTAAACACACAGACAGGATGTTCCAACAGAATAATAATGACAGAATAATAAAAATGGAACCAGGTCCGGCGTATAGCACAGACAGGATATTCCGACAAAATAATAAAGACGGAATAATAGAAGAATGTCACCAAGTATAGGGTAGACCGCGTATACAGGTTATTCCAACAGAATAATAAGAAATGGAATAACAACAGTTCTCTTCATGAATAAGAAAGAATAACACCCCTTACCGTAAAAGAAACTGGATATAAAAGTAGTAAAGTAGCAGAATACTCTTCTTCTTTCTCTCTATAATTTCTCTCTCTAGAGTTTCAGTGAATTCGTAAGAAAATAATGAAGGAATGAGCTTCTATTTATAGAAAAATGGAATGCATAGTAACTAATCCATGAACGGTCCAGATTGATTGACTTTAATCTTACGATCCATATTTAAAGAAAAATCTTTTAAATAAAATATAATATATTCTATTTATAAAAACATTTTACTATGCAAACACTATGCAAAATACTATGCAACACTATGCATAATAAAATATAATATATTCTATTTATAGAATAACTTTAATAAAGTATTCTGTTTTATATAAAAAGATGTTTCTGTTTTATTACGTTAATAATACGAATAAAACAAAACGTCATTATCGCTATAATAATTAAAACAAAACGTCATTATCGCTATAATAATTCATATTAATAATCGACAATAATTGAGTCAAACTGAGTGACTTTTTACAAAAATATCAATAATCAATACCGTGTGTTACTATGCAACAATGCGTATTACTGTACTTTTACTACCGAGTAGTTCAACATTTTTAACGGTAAAACTCCCGCCGTTATTTTCAATAAAATATTTTGTTCGGGTGAATAGTACCCTGTGAATAGTACTTCGAGAATAGTACCCCGTGAATAGTACCCCGATACGAAAAATACCCCAAATACCCGAGTGAACAATATTAGAGTGAATAGTAATTTCTGTGAATAGTAACCCGTGAATAGAAACTCGTGAATAGTAACTCCGACACAAAAAGTATCTCAAATACTCGAGTGAACAATACTAGAGTAAATAGTAATTTCTGTGAATAGTAACCCGTGAATAGTAACTCGTGAATAGTAACTGGGTATTTTATGACAACTTGTCTACTTTGAAAAATTTTCAAATACGACCCTTAACTTTAAACTTTTATCAATTTAACTATTTACCAAAATAAAAAAATTGAATACTTTTATTTCATAAAATTCGGGGTCTCACATAAGGCGTAAAACGCACAGACATGATATTCCAACAGAATAATAAAGACGAAATCAGGTCCAGCGTAAAACGTACAGACATGATATTCTAACAGAATAATAAAGACGGAACCAGGTCCGGCGTTGAATGCACAGACAGGATGTTCCAACAGAATGATAAAGAATGGAACAACAGAAGAATTTCACCAAGTATAGGGTAGCCCGCGTACACAGGTTATTCCAACAGAATAATAAAGAATGGAATAACAGAAGTTCTCTTCATGGATAAGAAAGAAATAATACTCCCTACCTTGGAAATACTGAATACTAGAATAGTGAGGTAGTAGACTTCTCTTCTTCTTTCTCTCTATAATAATCACTCTAAAGCTTTTGTGAACTGGTGAGAAATGAAGGAAGAATGAGCTTCTATTTATAGGAAAATATAGTTTCGATAATTGCACGTTTTGGGGCTCAAAAAATTACAGTACAATACCTCCAACTTTTCTTTCATTTTTAATTTAGTCCTGCAAGTATTATCAAACTTGCACCACCTCCCCTAATAGTAAATAATGTGAATCAATAGTAAATTATTTGAATCAATAGTTCTAGACATGTGAAAATACGAATTACAGTATAGTACCTCCATCTATACATCAAATTTTAACTTAGTCATGCAAGTATTATCAATCTTGCTTTAACTCCCCTAATAGTAACAAGAATGTGAAACAATAGTATACACATGTGAACAAATAGTTATAATCATGTGAAATAATAGCAATCAATTGCTCATTTATCCGGTTAAATACCCGATTGGTCAATATAACCTCCAGACATCAATTATTATCGAAATAATTGTTGATTTTCACTAACACAAATAATTCCAACACAATGAAACCATTTTTATCAAAAATATAAATTTTGAAATTCCAAAGTTTGACTTTTTCCAAAAAAGTCAACTATTGACTTTTTGACCAAATAGTGAATTCTGGAAAATTTTGTGTTTATAGACTATTTTTACTAATTTCATCGTTCCGGACTCAAATATCACGTCCGCGTCTCCAAATTCAACTCTGAACACAACTTCAATTTTAATAACATTCATCATTAATAATATAACTCACAATATTTATCAACCAGGTCGTTCCCAGGAAAGAGGGGCTTTCCAATAAGGATTTCTCCCTATTGGCGCGCAATTAGGTGACCAAACCTCTCCTTGACAGAACTTCTAGACATTATAAATATTGCAATTTAATAATATGAATAACTTTCTCGTCTCAATTATTGATTTAATAAAATGACATATTATGCAGATGATACTATGACAATAATCGAATCAATAATATGAGAGATATGATGCAGCAATTACTGTAGCAATAATTGAGTATAAATGAGTGACTTCGCATGTAAGCATCAATAATCAATACCGTGTGCTACTATGCAACCATGCGTATTACTGTACTTTTACTACTGGGTAGTTCAACAGTTAACGGTAAAACTTCCGCCGTTATTTTCATAAAGTATTTTTGTCGTTTTCTCAATCCAACAATAATTCCGTTGTGGGGGTCCACCAACGATTGTGTCGTTGTACGAATATTCCCTGTTAAAATGAATATTTCCCGACCAATCGAATATTATATAACAACTTGCGTACTTTGCAAAATTTGAAAATATTACCCACAACTATAACATTATATCAAATCCATACCATAATATTCAAAAATATATTTTGAGAAAATTTAATCTTTATTCAAAAAGTTGGGGTCTTACAACCTCCCCTTCTTATGAAATTTCGTCCTCGAAATTAGGGTACGTACCTGGTATGTCGAAGAGGTAAGGATATCTTGATTTCATCTCAGATTCTAACTCCCAGGTCATTTCTTCCACATCGTGGTTTCTCCATAAAACTTTGACTTGAGGTATAACCTTGGAGCGTAGAATATGATCCTTTTTATCTAAGATTTTAACAGGTAACTCTTCATACGTTAAATCTTCCTCTATCTCATATGGTTCTAATTCAATAATGTGGTTCGGGTCTTTCACATATTTACGTAACATAGATATGTGAAAAACGTTATGAACACGAGACATACATGGCGGTAAAGCGAGTCTATACGCCACAGTTCCTACTCGATCGAGGATTAAAAATGGGCCAATGAATCGAGGGTTGAGCTTTTCTCTCTTTCCAAATCTCGTAACTCCCTTCCATGGAGCAACACGTAATAACACATGATCACTAATATTGAATTCCACGTCCTTTCGATGAAGATCAGCATAACTCTCTTGTCGATCTTGTGAAGTTTTTATACGTTGTCGGATCATTTGAATCTTTTCCGTAGTCATACGTACCAACTCCGGTCCCAACAACATTGCTTCACCCACCTCATCCCAGCATACTGGAGTACCACACTTTCTTCTATACAACGCCTCAAATGGAGCCATGCTAATAATTGCTTTGATAACTGTTGTTGTAGGAAAACTCCACCAATGGTAGGAACTTATCCTAACTTCTCTTGAAGTCAAGGACACAAAGTCTTAATAGATCTTCAAGAGTTTAAATGGTCCTCTCTGACTACCCGTCTGTCTGAGGATGATATGCCGAGCTAAATCGTAAATTTGTGCCCATAGGTTTTTGCAAACTAACCCAAAATCTTGAAGTGAATCTTGGGTCTCGATCAGAAACTATGGATACTGGCATACCATGAAGTCTTACAATCTCGTTTATGTACATACGAGCCAGACGTTCAAGTGTATAACTTTCTCGTATAGGTAGGAAATGAGCAGACTTGGTCAATCTATCAACAATGACCCAAATTGCATCTATGCCTTGAGAAACCTTGGGAAGACCAGTAACGAAATCCATAGTAATGTGTTCCCACTTCCATTCTGGAATTTCAAGTGGTTGCAATGGACCTTTTGGTACTTGATGCTCCGCCTTGACTCGTTAACAAGTTAAGCACCTTGAGATAAACTCTGATATCTCTCTCTTCATGTTGCTCCACCAAAATGTATGTCGAAGATCACGATATATTTTGGTACTCTTAGGATGGATTGCAAACGGTGTGTTGTGCGCCTCCATCATGATTTTATACTTTAAATTAGGGTTTTTAGCAACACAAAGTCTGGAGTTGACTTGAAGTATTCCTTCCTCATCGATTCTTGCTTCCGGCATAGCACCTTCTTGAACTTTCTTCTTCATACGCATTAGCTCCAGGTCTGTAGCTTGAGCAGTTTTAACTTTATCAATTAAAATCGGTTCTACTCGTATGTTTGCCATCATCATGTGGGTCCCTGGAGTCTTTATCTCTAACTCCATCCTTTGCAAGTCATACAAAATGGGTCTTTGCGTTGACAATATTGCACTCGTACCAGCATATGATCTTCTACTCAGTGCGTCAGCTACCACGTTCGCTTTTCCAGGATGGTATTGGATGGTATGATCATAATCTTTCAATAGTTCAAGCCAACGTCGTTGTCGCATGTTGAGTTCCTTTTGGGTGAAGAAATATTTGAGGCTTTTATGATCCGTGTAGATCTCCACCTTCTCTCCATACAGGTAATGCCTCCAAATCTTAAGCGCAAAAACGACAGCTGCCAACTCTAGATCATGAGTAGGATAATTCCTCTCATATTCTTTAAGTTGTAGTGAGGCATAAGCTATGAATTTCCCATATTACATGAGAACACATCCTAACCCTTTACCTAAAGCATCACTATAGATGACAAATCCCTCCGAGCCAGATGATATTATCAGAACATGTGCTGAAATGAGTCTCCTCTTGAGTTCTTGAAAACTCTTCTCACATTCCTCACTCTAACCGAACTTTGTATCTTTTCGAGTCAGCTGAGTTAATGGAGTAGCGATTCGAGAAAATCCTTCCACGAATCTCCGATAATAACCAGCTAATCCGAGAAAGCTATGTACTTCGGTCACTGATTTAGGTTGCTCCCAGCTTTGAATAGCTTCAATCTTTGCTGGGTCAACAGATATTCCATGACTTGATATCACATGCCCAAGGAATGCAACTTCCTCAAGCCAGAACTCGCATTTCTTCAACTTGGCATATAGCTTGTTTTCACGAAGCTTTTGGAGTATCAGCCTCAAGTGTTGCTCATGATCTTCACGGCTTTTGGAATATATGAGGATGTCATCAATAAAGTCGAACACAAAATGATCTAAATATTCCTTGAATACTCGGTTCATCATATCCATGAAGGCAGCAGGAGCATTAGTCAATCCAAAAGACTTGACTAAGAATTCATAATGCCCGTACCGAGTTCTGAAGGCAGTCTTTGGAATATCTTCAGTTTTAACCTTCAGCTGATGATATCCAAAACGAAGATCGATCTTTGAAAAAAATTGTGCTCCTTGTAACTGATAAACAGGTCATCAATACGTGGCAATGAGTACCTATTTTTGATGGTGACATGATTCAACTCTCGATAATCAATACAAAGTCGCATACTCCCATCTTTCTTCTTCATGAATAGAACAGGAGCACCCCAAGGAGACGTACTAGGACGAATGAAACCAATGTCTAACAATTCCTGTAATTGGGTCTTTAACTCCTGAAGTTCAATAGGAGCCATTCGATATGGGGCTTTGGAAATGGGTTTTGTACCGGGTTCAAGGTCGATACAAAATTCAACTTCACATTCTGGGGGTAGGCCAGGAAGTTCTTCATGGAATACGTCAGGAAATTTATTAACAATAGAAATATCCTTCAAATCTGACGTATTTTTGTTTAAATCTGTGATATAAGCTAAGCTTGACATCCGTTTTTCAATAAACGAATAGCTTTATGGCTTGAGATGACCGTGATTGATTTTAATGGTTTGGTCACTTGAATTCGCATAATAGGTTTATTAGGAATATGAAAGCTAACAACCTTACGAAAACAATCAATTTTAGCATGATGAGTAGTTAACCAATCAATCCCTAGAATCACGTCAAATGCAAGTATTTTTAAGGAGATAAGATCAATAGGTAACGTGCGGTTATAGATTTGAATCAAACAAGACTTATAATTAGTGGATGTAATGAAGGTTTCTCCTAATGGAGTTTCCACAGATAAATCAAAGTCTAATTTCTCCGGAGTCAAATTTAAACGTTGAGCGCAAGTAGGAGAAATAAAAGAATGGGTAGAACCGGTATCAAATAAGGTATAGATTTCGCTAGAGTTTATGATAAGTTTACCCGTGATAACCTCGTTCGGGTTCCTTGCTTTCTAGGAGGTCACAAAAAACGCTCTCCCTTGCACTACTGGCTTTGATTTTTCTGGGACGACCTTTGGTGCCTCCATCCTAGTTAAATTTATCTTCAGTGAACGACAAAATCGAGTTAAGTGACATTCCCTTCCACAATTATAACATGCTTTGGACGGCATTGAGAAGTTTGAACTGATGTGTCCCTCCCCTCCGTATTTGAAGCATATGATAGGTGGTCATTCTCCTTCCTTAACAACGGGTGCTGGTGATGACGTCTTTCCATCATTGTTGAATCTCCTTTTCTTGAAATATCCATTTTTATTGTCTTGGCTATGATTACCACCGAAGTGGTTACCATTTCTGGCATGTTGATTGCCTCCACGCTTGTTGTCACCGTTTCGATGCAAACCGGGATAACTCCGCAAATTTAGCCTCGTATTGCGACACGGTCATATTCTTTTACTCCAACTTGATAAATTCCACCTCTTTCATGTGACGAATACTTTCGGGAAAGTACTTGTCGTTGAATAGCTCTTGGAACTTCTCCCAAGACATCTTAAGTGCATCAGGCTGGGTACATTTTACAGATTCCCACCAGTAATCTGCCTCTTCATGCAATATGAAGGTGGCGAAGGGAACCTTTTGCTCCTCGGAGCATTCAAAGACATCAAATATCTTGGTGATCTGCTTTATCCATGCTTAAGCCTTAAGTGGTTTTGGCTATCCAATAAACTCCGGTGGTCCTAGCTCCTTGAACTGTTTAGCGGTAACCGTCCGAGAGTTTCTAATGTTTCCACCTACATTTTGGACAGGAGCCGCTCTCGCCTGATGTTGCATGAATTGCATAAAGCCTCTGAACATTCCATCGTTCATCATTTGGTCAGTGTTGATGTTTGCATGAGGATTGTCGCCTTCCTGATGCACATTATTCTGATTGTTGATCTGTGGAGACTCAACGGTCTCTTGTGCTCCATTGATATTCTCAATATTCTCGTATGCCATTTTCAAATACTGCCTCAAAATAAGGTTTAATTGACATGCAACATATTATCCATATACTCTGACCAACCAATTAAATACCAAATAAACTTAGGTATGTCATACTAGCGAAGGAATTCCCCGTCTCTCCCCCCTAGTTCTAGTCTTACATCTTAGCCAGGGATCATATCCCTAAGCTTTGATACCAACTGTGAAGCCCCCAAAATAGGTATACATCACCTATTCTGAGTCGTCAAATACATGGTACAGAATACAAATACAACTTAATTATACAACTGTCGTGTAAAGTACGACAAAACATAAGCTGTGAGTTTTAATGCAAATATTGTCATCTAGACAATATACAAACTCAAATTCAATATTATTACATTTATTTTCCACTATTTCACTGAATAGTGAGGACTACTAATGCTATCATCTGGTCCGTCACTCCGTTCCCTGACTAGTCCCTGCTACGTTCTCATTTCCTGAAGAGAACAATAAAAGTAAAAGGGTGAGCTCAACTAGCCCAGTAGGAAATATTATGACTAAGATAATGCAGAATATATTATCGTTAGCCTTCAACAGTGTTAAATTGATACAATATAACAACCATAAAGTTTAACTGCAGCGGAACAAGCAATCCATTAAAAGAGTCAAGTAGAGAATAAAATCTACTATCTTTTATGATTTAGAAGTTTTTTCATCACTTTTATCGCTAGGACTTAGCTTAATAAATAATCCACATCATCGAATCACCCCTGTACTACGGCCAAGGATATTCTTTAGTATCACGACCACAATTATTCATGCACTACGGGCCAAGAATATTTGTGTCAGGAATAAGCATGAGAATGCTATTCCTATTTATATATGATTTAATTATGATATATATGTATATGAATGAATAATATGCAAGTATGCTTGCATTAAAAAAAGCTGTAAAGTCCTCTGATAGATAATAGAAATATATGTACAAGGACTTAGAATGAATTGATCAAATATGTTAGGTTGATCCTACATAAAGCAAAACAACTTTGTAAAGTCCTTAAAAAGAAATGATGTACAAGGACTATAAAATAGAAAGATCAAGCTTGTTAGGTTGATCTTATGTTGTAATAGATAGGCTTATCTGATCGTCGAGTACTGCACCAGAAGTCGTAGTCTGCCAGGAGAGTCAAAGTTAACTCGGGAGCTATCGAGGCAGAATAGGAGTATGCAAGATAGTGAGATCTCGGAGTTTGTAGACTTCCAGGGGAAACGAAGAAGGATCGTAGTGTGTCGAGAAGAGATTCCTCGGGATCGTAGTGTGCTAAGGATGTCATGTTTAGAATCGTAGAGACAGCCTGCCTATGAGCCGAACGATCGTCTGCCGGAGCCATGTCAAGGATCGTAAACTACACTCTGAGTTCGTAGAGTTCATTAAGTAAAGGCAGAGATCGTAGTCGGGCAAGATCAGATGAAGACAACAAGCACAAGGCAGAAATCGTAGAGTGTCAAGATCTGATCTCGGGATCGTAGTGTGTCTGCACAGCCGAAGCTGAATCGTATAGTGCAGAACTACGACTCCAACAAAAGTGCTCACAATGCTAAGTTAGAATCGTAGTGTAGATACGGTTCTCAATGAATGAGCACTCCCAGAATATCCAAAGGAACGAAGCCTCTGGTTGGCACTACAAAGATGCAATCCACAGTAAGGGACCCAGAGAACACTCAACGAATGGCATGCAGGCTAGCAGAAGAACTAAACACCAATCCAATCAACATCAAGATTGAGTTGAAAGGCCATTCGTGATAAAGTCTTCCACAAGATGATTCAAAGAAGACTTCAGCAGCTGAGTAAAGAAAAGTCAGCTAATGCAGTTGCTGTCAAGAGAACAGAAGAAAACGATCTTGGAAGCAACCAAGATTGTAGTGTTTGTCAGACGAAGAAAGAACTGATGGAAGGTGAACCGAGATACTGGTCAGATTCTGAAGAACAAGGCTAAAGTGATTAAGTGCAGGGTCAGTTCATTGATGATAAGTGAGCGAAAGATCACCAGGAGAAAGCAAGCTGGACGCGCCACAAATCTGAAGTGTCTTGATATTCAGAAGGGGACCAGAGCAAGGAATTAGGCCATCATTATCTGAGAACAGTCGAAGCAAACAGAAGTATGGAAGCACTGCACAATACAAGGAAGAGGTGTTCTACATTGAAGATCCAATCAACACTCTTCAAGATCGTAGTGTTAACTGTTCTAGTCAACGAGCAACAATCAACAAGATACTACGATCAGGTCCTTGAAGACGTGCATCAGAATCGTAGAGTCCGAATAACTGAAGACTGAAACATTGGCAAAGGTTCAATCTGAAGGGTAATAATCGGACAAGTGCCTATTGAGAGCATCGATGCAATAGGACAACCTCTGATCGAAGAATCAAAAAGAGGTAATAAAGTTTTTGACCTGCCCAAGACATTAAAGTGATACATCTGACAGGGTAGGTGAAACAGTAGATTGTAACGTCAGAAAAAGTATGACAAGTCACATCAAGCAGTCTACCTCAAGCAACTTGAGATCTATGAAGATATTTGAATAGCCTTCAACGGTTACTTTCCAACAGAAGGATTGGGAAGAAGTATAAATGAGAAAGAACTTCAAAGATCAAAGGTTGCTGGAGTTGTGCATTTTGGAGAAAAGGTGGACTGATCCAACCGAGTGATAGTGAGTCCGAAGGCTCACTCTACGATCCACCAAGAACACTCAAAAGTCAGATCAAGCAAGAAGTAGAAGTGTGAGTTCTACTATGTAGAAGTGAGAGTTCTATTACATGAAGAGTGTTCTGAACTGCTGAGAGAAAGAAGAGCATCATGTCATCTGGATGTCCATCATAGGAAGACTCTAAGTACAATAGAGAAGAACCTACATTCATCTTAGCAAGTTCATCATGAGAAGGCATCAAGTAGCAAGAAGGGAGATCACAAAAGCCATCTTGGTGTCAAGCATGAGAAAGCTTCTAAGTACCTTACAGAAGAGCTTACAATCATCTTAGAAGCCTCTCATGTGCAGCCATCAAGTACCAAGAAGAATGATCTTCAAGGCAGTTCATCAAGGGGTCATCCGGAGTAGTTGAGCAACCTAAGAAGCTGAGCATTATGTAACACTCAACTTATCTTCAAGGATGATCAAGCTAAGCTGCTAAGGATAGAAGATGTTCAGAGCATGAAGACATCTTAGCAGCTCAGCACCGACTCCAACAACAACAATCAAACAACTCAACAAAGCCAGGGCCTGAGGGGTCCTTGTCCAGAGGGACTAAACAAAGCAGGGCTAAAGGGTCCTTGTCCAAAGGGACTAAATGAAGTTCCAAGCCTGCTGGGCTTGAAGAGTTCCTAGGGAACTAGAGAAGTCCCAAGGCTGCTGGCCTTGAAGATTTCTTAGTGAACTGAAGTCCCAAGGCTGCTGGCCTTAAAGGAATCGTAGAGATTCAGGGTGTTGTCCTTCCTTAGTGGAAATCCTGCTAGTTGAAAGCAGAAGAGTGGATTAGGAGCTTGAGTCTCTGAACCACTTAAAACCCCTTGTGTCTTTTACATTATGTCATTTACATTATGTCTATAACTGCTATAACTGCTATGTATGTTCTAATTGCTTACAACTAAACTAACCCAACGAACAATGTATGTATGATTATGAATATATCAATGAAGGGGAATATTTTACTTATTCCGCTGTGCTTGAAAAGATTCTTATGTTTGTCATATACTTAAATATGAACAATAAAACAAAAACCAGAAAAGTATTTTGAAATAAAAAGGATCTATTCAACCCCCCTTCTAGATCTATTGTGCCCTCTAGGAACTAATAATTGGTATCAGATGAGGTTTTCATGCTATATTCAAAAGCTAATCGCTTTGAGTCTGATCCCAGGCACTAACATTGTTCTAAACTTAGTTTAGTAGTAAGTAACTTGTTATATGCAGAAGAGCTCACACGTTGGAAATATTGTGTATACACCTGAAGCTGCTCAGATTGGTCCATATCCTCGATTGCTATATCAACAAGACCAATCCTAGCCTGCAGTCAATCTTGTAGTCTGAAGACCAGACGAGAGAAAGAGAGCAAGAGACATCAATGACAAAGACTAAAGCATTCATCAGTCTGAAAGATGAAGAGGTTACGCGTACTAAGAAATGTTGATCGAGAGGAGAAAGATGATCTTCTCAAACTTATGAGTGACCAACCAACAACTGGGTGCTATCTTTGTAAACTCAAAGATGTCAAAGATCTTAATGCTACGATTCTCTTGATCTACATCTTCAAGACCACGACTAATTGATGAAAGGCCAACAAGAGCATTAAACTGAAAGGAGCAAAAGTAAAAGTTATGCACATCAATACCTGAACTCAGTATATCTAAGGTAAATGACTGTTAAGAAACTGACAGTAAAAAGGTACGGTTCCTCACCATTATTAATGTTTACATCATATTTGCACCATCCTATGAACTATGACAGTATTCTGTCAAGAAGTCATAATCTACCTAAAAAGGTGAAGAGAGAAAGTAGTCTGAAGATGGAAAATTCAAATGTCTACAAACTTTCTCTTTAACCAAGTTTTAGGCTAAAGATGAAATCTTGAAGAAAATCTGAAATAGATCATAAGAGTATCACAGACCAAATGAACTTTATGTTAAGTAATCATTGTTGGAGTGCTAGTATGTATGTACAAGCCTATGTTCTAAGTGTTTGACAACACACAGAGCATGATCAGTTCTGCAAGAGGATCTTGCTGATTTGTAGAAACTGATCACCTCAATGAATCAACTAGATACTCATAAATCGTAGAGTTGATTCACACTCTGTGAACACTTAAACATTGTGAACATAACCCAATAAATGATGAAACCATCATAGATAAAGAGTGTGTCATTAATTGTCAAATCCTACACACACTCACCATCATGCATCTCAAAAATGTATTATCTCAAGATAGTTGCATGCATGAATATGTCAGTTGGTGATAAACATGATAATTATCCAGTTAAGAGGAATAGGGGTTTAAAAAACTAACCTAGCAGAACCCATTCAACAATGGGGACCAAAAGTAGAAATATACTTAAACCTGCATGTACTTGGTCAATCTAACCACACTAAGGAATGCTAAAGCAGAAGACTTCATTCAATAGGACTCAACCAGCAAAAGGCTAAGGACTGTTCAGAGATGAGTCTGATAAGGTTCCTATATGTCCAAGCCTGTCTTTGAAGACCCTCTGAGCTAACCGAAATGGAGCTCACATGGCTGCAAATCTGTATATGGGAGCATGCCATGAAACAGAAGATAAAAAGGATTCTATGTGCCCATATCAAGAAAGACATGCTTTATGGAAAGGATCCTCAAGGGAAGCTCACAACAGAAGATTATTGAGCTTAAGACAAAAGGAGTTTTTTTTGAAGCAGAACTTCTCAAAACAAAGGACTGTCAAAGAAGACTACGTTCGTAGTGCTGTCAAATGATCGTAGAGTGATCAATCCTGAAAATACTCATCTCTACGATACAAGGAAAACTAAGCAACGATGATGATTCCAGTCAGAAGGAGAAATGCTGGGCAGCCTTCAAATGAACATGAAGAAGGAATCACATCTATCTGAGAAGACATCATCAACAATGGGGGAGAAGTGATCTGTTAAGGAATAACAGCAATATTAAACCTGGAAGAGATGTACCAGCTACAGAGTCCCAAAACTTTGTGGCTGATGAACCAAATGAAGATCCATAGTCAGTAGAAACGTCTCAAAACGTACTACTGATAACCCTTCAGCCACCCAATCCATAATCGTGAAGGTCCTACGATCAAACACATGATTGTAGTGTAAGAGCAGAAGGACGCCATGATTTCAGCAATGCAGATATCCAAAGCTGGTAGAAAGACCTCCCCACTAGAAAAGGTCTAATGAGATGTCATTGAAAATCATTGCCTTAGTATTTCATCTGGAAAGCGCCTCAGGGACAAACCTGATCCTTAGCTAACTCTAAGAGGTTGGCCCTTTCTGAGCTACCTTATCCCAGAAGGAATGCTTGATCTAGTTCACCTCAAAAGAACCAAGTCAGTCAACAATCGTAGAGTTGAACTTGAAGAGGACTAAATGATTGTGGTACAAACTCAACGATCGTAATGCTATCTAAACGATCGTAGTGCAACCTCAGCGACAGAAGAAGTCAACTCAATGATCGTAGTCCTACCAAAGGGTATTCCAGTTCACAAGGAGGATGGAGAATGAGACATCTGCTAAGCCATTCAGGTTGAGGAGATAAGTTCGAATAGATCAGTGATTAAGCTATGTTGTATCGAAGTAAGGATGAAAGACAAAGTCATCCACTGCAGCATCTCTTAGAAGTTGATCGTTGAGTCAACAAAGGAAATCGTAGAGTCTATTGCGGCCTCATCATGCCACTCTACGAATCAAAAGGTCAACAGTCAAAGCCGCGTTAATTAAATGTCCACTCTTCAAATAACTGAAAAGTTGTGGGGAGTTACAGCTCATTACTGGGCAACGTGCAACCAATGGACAGTTGACACATCACTGAGTATGCAGAGTTAGAAGGAACTGCCATAAAGACGATTTCAAATCTGCAGACAGTTACCAAAAGATATCGAACCTTTCTCCCTCCCATTTTCAAAACCCTAGAAAGCTTTTCAAGAGCAAAATCAGTTAACCCTCCAGAGTCTTACCAAATTTTAGACAGTCATCTCGCATAAATCTCTCTAAATTAAACACCCACAGTCTTCGAACGATTCAAATGGAGAACTGGCAAGTTATCACCGACATTCAGCTTGGAACCAAATCGTTTGAAAAATCTGAGAAGAAGTTCAGAGACATACTTAGACTCGTAAAGGAAACTGGGTTTTCAGAATGTCTCGAGGCGAGTACTGGCCAGAAATCGATCCATAGCCACAAGCCTCAGTTCGAGCCTCTTAAAAATGCTTAAAATCGGTGCCCTTTTCTTTCAACTTACTTTTGAAAAGGTAAACCTCAATGGAATTATGGAAGAAGTTATAAATATCAATCAAAATGAGAGAATGCAAATTGAATAGCAACTTGTGTATGTCAGAGTTCTCTGAATAAATACCCGTTCCTTGCCCGTAAATGCCTAACCTCCAGCTTGCTCCATCAAGAAAGACATCGGAAAGACTTTATACAGAACTCTGTTTTAAACAAGTTGCACAAAAGCCTAGTCACAGCTCAATGTAGTATTATATATTAGCAATGAAGTTTGGAGTTATCATTTCTATCTCATATCAAGACGTTTGATATTAAAAAAAGATCTCTTGCAGGAAGGCTGGTTAGATATTTCTTGTAAAAACTTATTATTTCAGTGTCTGCAGTTGACATACCGAAGTTTGCCACTAGGGCTTTTCTTATCAGCAGGGTTCAAAAAGATGCCACCATAAAGTAATGTGCGATGAACGTCGGCTACCATGCTGTAAAACAAATTTCGAGAACATGAATTAGAAAGGGTGGAGTTGGCATCAGTTACAATATTCTGGCCAACCAAAATAATGAGAATACTAAAGAAAATTTAGCTAATTCTCGACTATCGGTTGAATGAGCCGTGAGAGCATGACAGGGGCCACATGCATGTTTACTAACCAATTATGTGGAGGTAAGGTCTATCATGAGTAGTTCTCATAGTGATCTAGATTTAATCCAAACTAATACTAAAGCCAGTTTCTAACACAGATTCGTCTAATTAGAGGTAAGGATTTCCTGCAATTGCATACAATTATAATTTTCATCCGACAGGCTCGAATTTGTATTATAGGGTAGAGTGTACCGTTAAGATGTGGCAAAAGTCAAAACAACTAATAATTATTTTCATCAATTCACTGCTTTCGTAAATAAGATGCAGCTAGCCAAATAGGGATTAAATCAATATCAAGTCAAAATACTTCCTTCTGTTCTCAAATTTTAATATAAATGAATACCTGATTCTAACTTGTAAGAATTATACACTCCCTCCATTCCATTCCAAAATATAGGATCAATATTAATCTTTTAAAATCAATTAGAGATTATTTCAAAATCGAAATTGACATGAATTATTAAATTTTGGACATTACAATCATGAAAACAATATTGTAAATTAGCTAAAAAGTACTACTTATTACAAGATTTATTCTTTGAATTAAAAGGTCAGAATGAATCACATCAATTTTGCATTTGAAAATATCTCAAATTGACTTTAAAAAGTCAAACTTGATCCACATTTTGGGATGAAGGGAGTATAAAAGAAGGATGCACTAGTCATATTGCAAGGAACAAACCATAAACCATGACTTAAAAACAATAAACCATTGCAGCCCTAATATAGTTCTATTATGTAATCCTGGTACCTTCCAATGTATCTTAGAGATTTTGCTGATGAACCATCTTTGGGGAACTTGCATTTTTCCACGTACCAGGAATTTAATTGTCAAGAACAAATTATTTTGGTGAAATAAGAGATTAGACAATCTAGTTAGAGTTGGACATACTTTGCTGTTGGACCATCCCAGTTCTTGGCATTTCCTTCATTCACTGAATATATCTTTCCTTTCTTTGGAATCTGTGCATAACAAAATAAATAGCAAGCCATGCAAAACTTAACTAGGGGTGTCACGTAAGAATTTTAAGGTAGGCTAAAATGTAATAGTGAAGCTACAAAACGTATAACTATTAATGATCTCTCAGAGTTCAGGTAAAGTTAGAAAATCAAGTTGTGGAAAAAGGCAAATAAAAGATGATAAGAGGAAAGTTTTAACCATTGATACTCATTAAACATTGATACAATAGATAAAAAAAGTATGGATGAATTAATAACTAAAACAATAGTCATGGAGAAGTCATAGATTATATTTGTCTACTGCATTGCTGCTCTGTTCGAGGAAGGAATAACTAGCGAAGGGCACCAAGCAAGCAAAGTTTGAAAGGAGTCACAGAGGGGCGAGCAATAGGTTTCGTGTAAAATCCAATCCAACTTGTACTTGAATGTTGTCATATTATAAGCCGCTACATGTTGTAGCGATTGGGCCAAAAGGGGTTGATCCCCAACAACCGGTTGCTGTGGATGGAATCTCATATATATATATATATATATATATATATATATATATATATATATATATATATAGAAATAATACGTTGAATGAAGAAATATACATATATATATATATATATAAATAATACGTTGGATGGAGTCTCATATATATATATATATATATATATATATATATATATATATAGAAATAATACGTTTAATCGGATGAAACATGTATATACATATATAAAAGCTTGTCCTTTTTCCTTCTTTCAAGCCTCTTTCTCTCTTCTCGATATCAACCTGGTGAGTGGTGTTAGCATTTCTTTTTATTTTCCTCATTTCCTTGGCTTTGATCAAGTTAGTGGGCTGCCTCTTTTCTCCTCAAAATAAATAAGTATACTAATGAATTGTTTTTTAAAACCCGCATGTGAAGGGCTCTATATATATATATAATCCGGACCTTTTTTTTTTTGCTTTTTTTTTTTGAAACAACTAAAAAAAATAATAATAATAATTATGGAACTGAAATTTTTCCACAATACAGTGTTTTGGGCGTGATTTGGATGCCTATACCAAAACATTTCTGTAAAGTCTGGGCAGACTGTACATACATTGGTTGGTATAGGTATTAAAAACACACCCAAAACACTGTATTATGGAAAAATTTCAGTTCCATAATTTTTTTTTTAGTTGTTTCAAAAAAAAAACAAAAAAAAAAAAAAAAAAAAAGTGGTCCGGATTTTAGGACCTGTCCGGACTCCCGGACAGGATCCTTGTTCTATATATATATATATATATATATATATATATATATATATATATATATATATATATATATATATATATATATATATATATACGGTCCAGATTTTAAGCTCACCCCTTATCTAGCATACCTTGCATACCCTCCTATAGCGACGGACCGGGCGACGATTCGGTCCGTCGCTATAGCTTTTAGCGACGGACAACGTATAGCGACGGTTCTATATATAGCGACGGACCGAATCGTCATCCGATCTGTCGCTAAAGGGGGTATGCAAGGTATGCTAAATAAAAGGTGCGCTTAAGATCCGGACCGTATATATATATATATATATATATATATATATATATATATATATATATATATATATATATATATAATAAAATACAAATGATTTTGAATCCGTTCAAAATTTGGGATAAATTCCCACCATCCATACAGTGCCGGAGGCACATGACACATCTAGTATATATATATGGGAGCTGATCCATATCAAATGGTGACTATAAGACCTTATATGGCCGTCATATCATTCAACTTTTGATTTGACAAACACAATTTAAAAATAGAATTCCCCTGCAGCAACCCAGTCTTAAGGTAGGAGACTTGCCTACAACAACACAGACACGTATCCTACTGCAACATTGTATTGCGATAGGGAAGTCTGTTGCAGTAGGAGTACTTTTTTAAAATTGCGAACATTTGATCTCAAAATAGAGGGAGGGTCTAGATGTGGTGGCCAGAAATCGATCCATAGACACAAGCCTCAGTTCGAGCCTCTTAAAAATGCTTAAAACCGGTGCCCTTTTCTTTCAACTTTCTTTTGAAAAGGTAAACCTCAATGGAATTATGGAAGAAGTTATAAATATCAAGCAAAATGAGAGAATGCAAATTGAATAGCAACTTGTGTATGTCAGAGTTCTCCGAATAAATACACGTTCCTTGTCCGTAAATGCCTGACCTCCAGCTTGCTCCATCAAGAAAGACATCGGAAAGAACCCTGTTTTAAACAAGTTGCACAAAAGCCTAGTCACAGCTCAATGTAGTATTATATATTAGCAATGAAGTTTGGAGTTATCATTTCTATCTCATATCAAGACGTTTGATATTAAGAAAAGATCTCTTGCAGGAAGGCTGGTTAGATATTTCTTGTAAAAACTTGTTATTTCAGTGTCTGTAGTTGACATACCGAAGTTTGCCACTAGGGCTTTTCTTATCAGCAGGGTACAAAAAGATGCCACCATAAAGTAATGTGCGATGAACGTCGGCTACCATGCTGTAAAACAAATTTCGAGAACATGAATTAGAAAGGGTGGAGTTGGCATCAGTTACAATATTCTGGCCAACCAAAATAATGAGAATACTAAAGAAAATTTAGCTAATTCTCGACTATCGGTTGAATGAGCCATGAGAGTATGACAGGGGCCACATGCATGTTTACTAACCAATTATGTGGAGGTAAGGTCTATCATGGGTAGTTCTCATAGTGATCTAGATTTAATCCAAACTAATACTAAAGCCAGTTTCTACCACAGATTCGTCTAATTAGAGGTAAGGATTTCCTGCAATTGCATGCAATTATAATTTTCATCCGACAGGCTCGAATTTGTATTATAGGGTAGAGTGTACCGTTAAGATGTGGCAAAAGTCAAAACAACTAATAATTGTTTTCATCAATTCACTGCTTCCGTAAATAAGATGCAGCTAGCCAAATAGGGATTAAATCAATATCAAGTCAAAATACTTCCTTCTGTTCTCAAATTTTAATATAAATGAATACCTGATTCTAACTTGTAAGAATTATACACTCCATCCATTCCATTCCAAAATATAGGATCAATATTAATCTTTTAAAGTCAATTAGAGATTATTTCAAAATCGAAATTGACATGAATTATTAAATTTTGGACATTACAATCATGAAAACAATATTGTAAATTAGCTAAAAAGTACTACTTATTACAAGATTTATTCTTTGAATTAAAAGGACAGAATGAATCACATCAATTTTGCATTTGAAAATATCTCAAATTGACTTTAAAAAGTCAAACTTGATCCACATTTTGGGATGAAGGGAGTATAAAAGAAGGATGCACTAGTCATATTGCAAGGAACAAACCATAAACCATGACTTAAAAACAATAAACCATTGCAGCCCTAATATAGTTCTATTATGTAATCCTGGTACCTTCCAATGTATCTTAGAGATTTTGCTGATGAACCATCTTTGGGGAACTTGCATTTTTCCACGTACCTGGAATTTAATTGTCAAGAACAAATTATTTTGGTGAAATAAGAGATTAGACAATCTAGTTAGAGTTGGACATACTTTGCTGTTGGACCATCCCAGCTCTTGGCATTTCCTTCATTCACTGAATATATCTTTCCTTTCTTTGGAATCTGTGCATAACAAAATAAATAGCAAGCCATTCAAAACTTAACTAGGGGTGTCACGTAAGAATTTTAAGGTAGGCTAAAATGTAATAGTGAAGCTACAAAACGTATAACTATTAATGATCTCTCAAAGTTCAGGTAAAGTTAGAAAATCAAGTTGTGGAAAAAGGCAAATAAAAGATGATAAGAGGAAAGTTTTAACCATTGATACTCATTAAACATTGATACAATAGATAAAAAAAAGTATGGATGAATTAATAACTAAAACAATAGTCATGGAGAAGTCATAGATTATATTTGTCTACTGCATTGCTGCTCTATTCGAGGAAGGAATAACTAGCGAAGGGCACCAAGCAAGCAAAGTTTGAAAGGAGTCACAGAGGGGCGAGCAATAGGTTTCGTGTAAAATTTGGGTGAAATGAAATTTATGGGTGAGTCGGCCCACAACTGATTGAATCAAATTTGGGCCAGGCCAAAAAAATTCAATTTTTTAAAGTTAAAATATAAGTCCAAAGCCCAAATTTTAACAAGTGGGTTGGGCCGACTCGCAGAGACCAATTTTGCTAGGTCTACAAAAAAGGATCTTTTACATAAGTATACAACAAATAGAAAATAATTACAAGAAAAGTACATCAACTAAATAATTACAAAAAGAGTGTAATTAGGACCCATATTATAAAAATAGTACAATTCACATTAATAAAGAAACCAAAAATCAAGGAAAACTAACTGCCATAATTAATAATTCAAATTCAAATATTTGGATCTAACAACAAAAATAAATTCAAATTCAAAATTATAATTCAAATTTAAATATTCAAATTCAAATCTTCATCTCCCTCACATACACTTTGAAATAATAGTCCACCGCTACACCGCCGCTACACCGCACATATTCCGCCGCTACACCGCCGCGAATCTCCGTTGTCCAAAACGCCAATGAGAATAAGAAGAAGATTCGCCCTACAAAAAGTTTAAAAATAAATAGATGTAACTTTTAATGTTCTGAAAAAAAAAATTTATAACTATTTTGTTACTCATAAATAATAAAATGGTTACCTTTGTATGAATGGTTGGCTACCAACTGCATCACATTCAAACGAATTTGGTAACTTAATAAAATTGAATTGGTTACCTTGGTCTGAAGGTTTGGCTACCAACTGCACTATGAAAAAATACAGGTGTGGATGTGAATTAGTTACTTTGGTATGAATGTTTTGTTACTTTGGTACGAAGGTTTGCTTATCTTGATCTGAAGGTTTTGTAACCAACTGTATTAAAAAAAATTTAAAGTGTGGAGGTTGATTGGTTACTTTGATATGACAGTTTGGTTACCTTGGTATGAAGGTTTGGTTACCATCATCCAGTATTCATATCCACCGCTACCACCGCCTGAATCTTCATACCACCTCTATTTTGACCCTTTATTTTGAGAAGCTACTGGAGATATACAATTGGTTGACTCACCATCATTGGGAGGACTGTGATTGGAGAAACCATATCATTATTATGAGACTATACCACCCACTACAACAAAAAAGCCTATCAGCGACCACCTATCAGCGACCGCGTGGGGTCGCTGTTACATATCTGCGACCGAATACGGTCGCTAAAAGGCGTCGCACAAAATCTGGTCGCTAAAATGCACATCAGCGACCACTTTTAGCGACCGCATATTTGCGACCGATATCAGCGACCAAAATATTAAATCCGGTCGCTAAGCTGAGTCAGCATGGGCCATGTCCAAAGCTGACGTGTTTCACGTGACGTGGCAGCGACCGATATCAGCGACCGCATGCGGTCGCTGATATTAAAACAAAAAAATAACAGAATCTTGCTGTTTTTGCATAAATCCCAAAAACCTGTACGTGTTTTGTACCTGTTTTATCCCAACACACATACACAATAACAGCATACACAACAATATAAACATCCATCGTCCATCACACATACACTAAACTAGAATATAAACCATTCAAAACCAATATGATTTTGAATAAAAATAATAACATTTTAAAAATTGTTTAAGTAACAATATACAAACATCCTAAGAATGAAACAAGTACAAACTTATATTATAACTATAAAACTAATCTAAAGCAGGTACTAATCAAGCATCACCGCCTCCTTAATCACCCTGTAATATTAACAAAATAATAAAACAAGTTATAAATATTTACTAACTATGTTAATATTGGTATATTACGATAATATACAACAAATTGATTTTATACCTCGTCGCCATCCCCGTGTTGTGATGCTGCTGCTGCCGCTACTGCTTCAGCTAACTCCTCAGCACTCAGAGCCCCCAGATGTCCGCCCAGTATCTTCAGAAGATCCCGATCTTGACATATAGCTCTCACACAGTCAGCCGGAGTATGAACAGCTGGATGGCTAGATGACTGTGTAGACTGGGTAGAAGAGCAGCATGAGCCACTGAAGGATGGGCGTCGTCGTTGTCCTTGACCTTTAACGTAGTTCTTCTTCACAACAGACGCCCTCTCCCACAACTCTTGATCGATAGACGGACGTGGAGTGCCTTCAGGATAGCGCTCATTCAATAAACGCTTATAAGTGTCCTGCATGTCATCATGTTAACAATTAAATAGTTAAAAATAAATTAATTTTGTAAGCATTAATTAAAGATCAAGTTGTTAAAATTTATTACCGCTATCTGGATAGCCTCAGGCAGACCATCACGGGTGGCCACGTACACATCCAGCCAATGGATAGGCTGACCTTGAGACTGAGACTCCTATACAAAAATAACACAATATTACTAAGTAAAAATGGGATATATTTTCCACAATTCATGATTGAAAACATATTAAAACTTGTAAATACGTACCCTGGCAGTGATATGCTGCAACTGTGAAATACTGCCACCCTTGTATGTTCCTTTAGCCTTTTCGCCTTCGGATACACCCGAGGCTCTGTTGGTGGCGGCAGTCTTTCGTCTTTTCACCCAGCTCTCAGCTCTCCATTGGGTACACATCTCAGCCCATATGGACTGGGTGCACCACCAGGGGCTATGCTCGTGCATATAATCTTCTCCCTGGCCTGGATGGTCGATCTCGGCATTGTGAATGGCTTTTTGTCGTTCTTTATTTAAGTTATCCTTGGTACGGACCGCGCACTTCTGCCAGAATAATGTCTGAATCACCGAAGCCTGCGCGTCCTCCCATCTATACCTTTTCTGCAAATAAAACAACAATAATAACATTACTAAAAATTATCCTTAATTTGAATATTATATTAATATAATCTGTCATAATTAATAAAAACATACCTGAAATTCAGTCCAAACTGCATCCTTATGGGCGAGAGGTGTGCTCGCCCATGTAATCACTGGCGTAGGCCAGTTCTGTAAGCATAATTGTGAAATGCACTTCACAATTTTACTATCTTGAAAATCACTACAATATACAGTAATTTACATTAAAATATATTTATAACAATGAAAATATTAAACTCTTATATATACACGATGTTTAACTTACATGCTTTCTGGAGGAGGACGGATCTGTATAAGAATGCGATCATCCGGATTAGCCGGGGCCTTCGGCACATGATTAGGGCCCCGACCCAACCCGCGCTTTCGTGCTGCAGGTTCAGAAGACATCTATAAATAAAAAATTAGGATGTTAGTATGAAATTATGAATGACAATTAATTGTATGAAATAGTTAACTACGATTATCATAAGTGAAAGATACATAAACATGACTGCAAAATAGTTAACTACAACAACTACAAATGATATAGTTAAGGATATAGAGAACATTCCTATATAGAGAACATAAATGAAAGGTACATAATTATGAACTAAACATGAACATGAACATGAACATAAACATACATTTTGTACAATTATAACTACACATACATGAACCATTTCATTCGTTGTCTGATGAGTCAGAATCATTTTGTACAAGTATCGGAGATTCATAACCATCTTCTTCAGATTCTGTGTCAGTGTCAGTCAATAACTCTTCCTCAATATCACTGTCATCTGGCACAATAACTGTCTCGGGATCCAATTCATCAGGTTCATCTCCACCCTCTAACTGGATTACATCATTATTGTCCTCTATATTTATTATAGGAGGTCTCTGAAGCATTTCCTCTTGGTAGAAATCCTCGTCTATTACTTGGACATGACTACGCGCGGGAGTATGAATTACAACTTGCCAATCTGTAGGTGGTCTATCCCTTTTCCTAACAGGACTAGGAGTATAGTAAACTTGTACTGCTTGAGTTGGTAAAACAAATAATTCGTTGGAGTACGCAGACCTATGGAGGTCAATATCGACGATTCCATGTCTGTCAACACGTATCCCTTTTTCTGAATCAAACCAACGGCACTTGAACAAGTGAATATAACCCCCATACGTGCCCTTGTACGACAACTCTACGATTTCCTCCAACACCCCATAAAAGGCACGACCAAGCTCATTGTAACAATCTCCTTGGACACACACTCCAGAGTTCGTTGTTCTTTTACCGCGCCCATATGCCTTTATGTGAAATTCACAACCATTTATTTTGTAACCATTTATCAGGCAACATACTCTTAATGGCATTCAAGAGCGACTCAAAACACTCATGGCTCATGTTGTGATCAGCCTTGATGTTAAGTAATGTCGCCACTGCAGACAATATAGTGTGTTTGGTGCAACCATGCCACAATGGCTCGCTACCCTCGTCTAACAACTTAAAGAAGTCTTTGGCATCAGAATTCATAGGTTGCTCTCTGCCTTGCTCCCAATCAAAATCTGGCCCTGCAATATCATGAACCATTTCATTCATTCGATGAGTACTACTGCCCGAATTGTGTACTTCTGTGATGCCACCATCTCTTCTCTGCCCATGTGCCCACCAGCATTCTTCGTAATTTCTCATGAACCCAGAAACAAGTAAATGATAGTTTACCATGTCTCTGTCCATATAATTTACATTCTTACACTTCAAACACGGACATCGTATCTGCGACTTACCATTCATACATTCCGGGTGACTATACGCATACTCCAAAAACACCTGGCAACCAGCTCTAAATTCAGCTGTAGCACCTATCTGGGCACTTGACTTTCGTCGTGCCATCCAACTACGGTCTGAATAGAGGTCCATGATTCCACGATACCTATGTTGACATTAATTATTGTATTCCCTTGTTAGAGATTTACTATTCAGATCAATCCCATTTATGATGCTTATAAATACATATAGATGTATATGTACATATATAACATGAGTGTGCATCATATATGATTATTCGGGAATTGAATAAGGATAAATACCAAAACAACCTAAAGACAATAGATTCCTAGGGGTAAAATATGAATCATTGTATCATGCATGCTCAACATATGCATTGGGACAAGTCTAAATTACTCGACCAATGAAAAAATTTCGACAGTCTCCTTTATAATATGGACTATCCACATGCACGAGGACATGCATACTTGACTATTTGTAGGCATATAAGAGCAACAAGAATGTATAAGAATCTCTTGAACCTTCTTCTTGATTGAATTATGGATAAAATTAATTCCTAGTTATGTTTTATGTCATACTCATGTTCAAGTTATTGGATTGGTATAAGTATGATCATATATTGCAACCAAGGTTTTGGGTTAAGCCCTAATGTTCAAGTTATATAGCCATTTGACTTATATATGAAAAAAATTCGGCAGAGTCTCCCCTATAATATGGACTATCCACATGCACGAGGGCATGCATACTTAACCAATTTCAGGGCATAATTTAGGAGAATCCAATATTAGTAGCAACAATAAGAAGCCCAAAAATTGTCCCAGTTTCAGCAATATCAACAACAATTTATCTAAATTTCAGCAACAATATGTTATTAATAGTAGCGGATGACGCTGAAAATAAATACGGTCGTCAGTTACTATTAGTAGCGGACATGGAGTTTTCAATTTTAATAGCGGCCCGTTGATTTCTTATATTGGATAATAGAGATGATGTATGCCCACAGTAGTTTAACCACAGTAGTGGGGTGTTTGGGCTAGATTCTACAAAGTCAGGAAGTAGTGTATCTTGAAACATGTCCATCTCTTTGGCCTGTACCCACATCACAGTGTAAAATCCAGTGGGGATTTTAATTGATCCAACCACACTACACATATAAATACGATTTTACATATTCAAGTGGTCAAAGAGGAAAAATCAGAATGTATTAGGCCTCCATTTTTATCCAATTATCTTGTAAAAATACTAGTAGTATAATATAAGAAAGACTCGATCAGTGGAAAATGTTGAACAAATTTTATCTATTTCAGGCTTTCAGCGTCAAGTTTGCTTCATTAACTTGTCTGCTTCTCATCAGAAGATTTGTTAGAATAATTCAAAATTCCCAATACCTGATGTTATACGCACACCACCACCAACTTTGTCACTGGTATTGTATTGTGGTATTATTAATTATTATTATAATCTCATAAGATGTGTAAAACTTGGCTGTGTACGTATGTATATAAAGTTTATTATCACCGAGGAACATGATCCCACCAGTCACTGCAACGACCATCTGCAAGCTAGGGATGGAACATAAAGAGGACCCTACTACTCTCTCAGGCACCAAGTGACAACATTATGAGTTTGCATACATTTAAATTATACTAGTACATATGAGCACCAACTATAAATTTTACTCCCAACTAATTCTCCAAATTACTTGGTAACAAATTGAAGAATATAGGAGGAAACCCAATAGGAAAATAGGTAGTATTTGTAGTACAATAGTATTTGACAGCCTTCCCAAATCAGTCACTGAGAAATTGAGTATTCTGCGTTTTATTTTGTTGTTTATAGTTTCAGTAATCAGAATAAGTTTTAGCTAAAAACCCTCGCAACCATCTATGAGAGAGACCCGACCCCCAAAACTGAATAAATGTAGAAAAACACTACTAACTAGAGTTGTTTGGGTCCAGGTACTCCTTCACAGTTGATGTCATGCAGTGTATTATATATAGCCTAGCTTCTCTCTATGGTTCCAATGCAAATAGAAGAAGAGCTGAATATAAATAAATTTACCTGTAAAATGAAGGCGTCGGCGGTGGTGAAGGCGTCGGCGGTGGTGAAGGCGTCGACGGCAGGCAGTCTTCCTCCCTCTTCTCTCTCCCCCTACTCCCTCTTCTCCCTCTTCTTTTCTCCCTCTTCTTTTCTTCTGTTCTGGATCGAGAGTGACGAACTGATACTGGTTTATTGAAATACATCAGCGACCGCTATCAGCGACCGCATGCGGTCGCTGATTTTAAATGATGTGGAAGTATCAGCGACCGAATGCGGTCGCTGTTATATAGTGGTCGTAAACAAGTAGCGCGCCAACATTTCCAGCCAATTTTTTGGAGGTAAAAATGAACCTGCGACCGAATAGCGACCGGGATCGGTCGCTAACCTAATCTAGCGACTACATTCAATTTCGGTCGCTAATGTTGGTCGCTAAAAATCCTATCTGCGACTAAAAAATGCGGTCGCTGATAAGTTTGGTCGCTGTTAGAGCATTTTCTTGTAGTGACCCCAGCACCTTTGATTTCGACATCCCCTAAAATTGTGGTTTCATTCTCCTTTAACTTGTCAACATTCACACCATTATTTTCTGTGTTTTCCTTTCCATCAACAACCTTATTTCTAGATGCCCATAAACTTTTCCTAATCAAAAGCTCTCCAAAACCATATTTTGTTTTCAAGCCATTCCCTCGTTTCATTTCTACAACAGCGTTGTTGGTTTCATTTTCTACATTCGGCTTCTGCAAGTTTTTACTAATGGTGGAAGCCCCGCATTAATATATATATATATATATATATATATATATATATATATATTTATTTATTTATTTATTTTATATTTATATTTGAAATAATTCATTAAAATTAATAAAAATATTATAATGGTAAAAATTTATAATAATGCCTCAAAGATTCTCTCTTTTTTGCTAAATTGGACTGAAATTTAAGATTATTACCTTTTGCAAGAATGCACCAAGACCTCATGATCCCAAAAAAATTCCCCTTCTCTTCTCTCTCCTCCCATTGTCTTTTTCTTCTTATGAAAATGATGAAGTTAATATATAATCACTTAAATTACAAATTACCCGAGTTTGATAAAAATAAATGGGGTCATTATATTCTAACTACTTGCTATAATTCACCCACAAAATGATCGAGTTAAATGATACAAATAAATAAATAACAAGACTGATAAATTAAGTCCATTTCCATTAAATAGTTCTTATTACACTTATAATTTTGCATTTCATTCTTCTACCATTTCCAGCTAAATCACCAATATTTTATTCTCGACTTAAAAACTAAGCTAGTAGATATTTGTAGTAATTAACACAATAACCAGTAATTAGGATCAAGCCAACATCTGGATAGGTTGGAGACCAATCCAACCTTCATTGTCAATGAAAGAAATACTGGTCAGCTGCTGCAATTCATGGTCGCTCAAATTCTTTTCCCACCTAACGCGCATTCGAGTGTCAGATCCGGCTCCAGAGCATCCATGCTCGGCAAATGTTATTTGGTTCCTATACACGCAACCATAATAATACATAAATATTTACTTTACCATGAATGGAGACTACAAAAAATAAATAAATAGGGAATTGATATTTTACAAGTAAATTTAATAATTTCACAAGCTCATGAGATCATATGAATAGTAAATGAGATTCACTCTCATGCGAGAGAATAACTTGTGAAAATAACACTTTCACTCGTGGAAATATTGATTCCCAAAAAATAATATGGTGAGAGAAATTACTCACAGGTTAACAGAATTCCAAGGATCCCATCCTAGGGGAACAATAATGTCAGACAAATTAGAGTTGAAGTATAAAACCCTAGCAAAATCTCTCCATGGTCTTCCCAAAAAGACCTTTCCAGTTCCGGTCACATTACACTCCTTAAACACAAATCCGTTCGTGTCGGCCGGGTTAGTTCTTCCCTGTGCCGTAATAAATCCGGTCACCCCGTTGAGAGATCCTGCTGATACTGATATGGTGCATCTCTGCATGCATATACAATTAATTTATTATATTATTGTATTCTTTTATTAGTACACATAAATAAATAAAAAATATTTTCTACAAAATTATAAATTCCATTGGAAAAAAAATGTTCTACTGTTTTGTACAAGACAGATGACCTAAATAAGTCAATAATATGTAAATATATTATATATATTTACATTATTGTAAATATATATATAGAGAGATAAATATGTAAATATATATATTTTAACTTGTAAATATAGATATATATATATATATATAATTGTTACCTCATAAATAGATTGGCCAGCACCAAAGATGAAATCAACAGCCCCAACAATAGTTGAACGATAAAAGTAGTGTCGACCTTGATCATCCCACAATGTGTCTTGTAATCCCACAAAAGAGCATTGATAGAAGCTACATTTATCTCCTTTAATCCTGCCTGCCACTGCCTGCTTCCTAGGGTTTTCTGGGTGGGCCGGAGAGTTGTATGAATTCTGGAGAGAGAGACATATGTTTATTTCACACAATAAAATAAATAAAAATAATGAATTATACATCATAAATTTATTACTAACAATGTTATTTGTACAAAATAATGTTATTACTAGCAACAACATAGAGTTATTTGTTAGAAAACACACGCTTAGCGATAGTACTTTACATTAATTTATTCTAAAGACACTTGAAAGTCGTACTAATAATATAATTATTGTTATGATATTATCAATAAGAGAAAAAAAAATATTTTATGTGGATATAACTATATTATGTCTAATACATTAAAAAGGAAAGAAAGAAATTAATATTATTTGTTAAACAACCACAATAAAATTAATACTTATTTAGTTGTGGTGATTAATCTTCCATGTGAATTTAAGAAAAAACATAAATGAATAAAGATTTTTCTTTTTCATACCACAAATGTAAGGTCTTTAGCAACAATATTATCAGCAGAAACACTAAAAGTAGCACTTGTTGAAATCGACTCACTAGCATTCCAAACAATACTAGTTTTTGCCTCTCCTTCTCCTTGGAGATATATGAGAGGCTTGTCGAGAGGGATGTTAACTTGTTCCCTGCATAACATAAAAAATAAAATATGAGTAATCATGTATCTTCTGTTCGCGAGTGAACATGAAATTAACTTCATGATAACCGGATGCCTCCCATTCTTAAGAAAATAAATAAATAAACACGTTAACTAATAGAATAAAACTACAACAAAATAGTTGATCATAGAGTTTATAAAGCTATTAAATTCATTAAGCATTACTGGTAAGTGCCAGCACGGATGTAAATACAAATCCAGTTCTTGTTGTTTGACGGAACGGAGTCGATGGCCGATTGAATATTGGAGAAATTCCCATGGCCGGATGGATCAACATAGATTGTTTGAAAAATTTGACTTGATTCCATGTTGTAGGTTGGACGATATATTCTGTTATTTGCTATTGCCACTCCCATGAAGAGAGAAAGGCATGAGAGGTATGAAAACCATTGACCTAATGACATTTTAAGGTAACTTTGAGCTTGAAGAGGTTTATTTTTCTCTACGATAATGAAGAAAACAAGAGTTGTCAAGTGATGGAAATAAGCTCTTAGGACTTAACCTAATTGCTCTATTTATAATGTACAAGTAGGTATTCATGTGCATGGATTAAGACAAGGGTTTTGGATGAATTTTGGAATAAATGATGTATTGCAGAATGAGTCAACATCACCACAGAGTAGGGATAGAGATAATGAAATTATTGTCTGGCAACAGTTTTCCCAATGGACTTTCTATCCCCCAATTTTGAAGAATATATCAACAAATTATTATCCAACAGTTTTCTTATCCTTATTTAATTCTCTATTTCAATCACTATATAGGATTTTACTCGTCAGGATGAGGGAGTCAAAAGACCGTTCTTTATGTATGCAAAAGGACATTTCACACCCTCGTTTAAGTGGACAACTCATCAATTATTATCCAACTCATCTTTATTTTCAAATTATAAAATTAATATTGACTTATTTTTTAAAAAATAATTCCAAACGTATTCAAATTTAAAATTGATATAAATTTATTTAATTTATGTCAATATAATTATAAATATTATAAAGTACTATTAATTATAAAATTATTTATTTTCAAAATTTAAATGAATCATATTAAATTTAAATTTAAAATATCACAAATTAACTTTTTAAAAGTTAATATTGATCTTATGTACATTTGCAGCTACAATTCATTCAATACTCACTTCATAAATTACTTAAAATTTAAAACAAAATAAAATTTATTTTATAGTGGAATACAATTGATAAATTATACTCTCTTTTATAAATTATAAGATTATTATTAATTTTTATAAGTCAATTTGATGCATTCTCAAATTAATAATTTTGCTAAAACTTGTAGTAGTATTTTTTTTCTAAATTAGTTACAATATGTATTGATTAAATTAAAAAAGATCAAATGCTTACTTTAAAAAAATTAATAAATTAATAGCAATTTTATAATTAAAAACAAGAGGTTGTAGTTACAACGGTCAAAACATCATGTGTTGACAGTTGAACTATCAAATTTTAACTTTTAAATTTCAAATTTAATTATTTAGAAATAAATATAAGGAATCTGTTGTGTACATATTGAAAAAATAGAATCTCTATCTTGCAGAATGAGTCAACATCACTATAGAGTAGGGATAAAGATAAAGAAACTATTATGAATACTCTTAAAAAATAAATATAAGGAATCTGTTGGGTACATATTAAAAAAATTGAATCTCTATCTTGCAGAATGAGTCAACATCAATACAGAGTAGGGATAGAGATAAAGAAATTATTGTGAATTCTCTTGCATTCACAACAGTTTCCCCAGTAGACTTTCTATCCCATATTTTAAAGAATATATCAATAAATTATTATCCAACAGTACTTCTTTATCCTTATTTAATTCTCTATTTTAATCTCTATATAGAATTTTACTCCTCAGGATGAGGGAATCCAAAGATTGTTCTCTACGTATGCAAAATTACATTTCACACTCTCATTTAAGTGGACAACTCATCAATCATTATCCAACTCATCCTCATTTTCAAATTATTAAATTAATATTGACTTATTTTTTAAAAATTAATTTTAAACGTATTCAAATTTAAAATTTATATAAATTTATTTAATTCATGTCAATATAATTATAAATATTATAAAAGTACTATTAATTATAAAATTTATTATTTTCAAATTTTAAATGAATCATATTAAATTTAAATTTAAAAAAATTATAAATTAACTTTCTAAAAATTAATATTAATCTTATATACATTTACAGCTACAATTCATTCAATACTCACTCCATAAATTACTTAAAATTTAAAACAAAATAAAAGTTATTTTACAGTGGAATACAAATGAAAAATTATACTCTCTTCTAGAAATTATAAAATTATTATTAATTTTTATAAGTCAATTAAATGCATTCTCAAACTTAATAATTTTGGTAAAAATTGTAGTAGTATTTTTTTCCTAAATAAGTTACAGTGTGTATTGATTAAATTTAAAAATATCAAATACTTACTTTAAAAAAATTAATATATTAATAGCGATTTTATAATTAAAAACAAGATGTTGTAGCATTGTTGGAACTTTCAAATTTTAACTTTTAAATTTTATTATTTAGAGCATTCACAACAGTTTCCCCAATAGATTTTCTATCCCCGATTTTGAAGAATATATCAACAAATTATAATTCAACAATTTTCTTATTCTTATTTAATTCTCTATTTTAATCCATATATAGGATTTTACTCCTTAGGATGAGGGAGTCAAAAGACAGTTCTCTATGTATGTAAAATGACATTTCACACTCTCATTTAAGTGGACAACTCATGATCAATCATTATCTAACTCATCTTCATTTTTAAATTATAAAAATAATATTGACTTATTTTTAAAAAATTAATTTCAAACGTATAAAATTTTAAATTGATAAAAATTTATTTAATTCATGTCAATATAATTAAAAATATTATAAAAGTACTATTAATTATAAAATTTAATTTTTTCAAAATTTAAATGAATCGTATTACATTTAAATTTAAAAATATCACAAATTAACTTTTTAAAAGTTAATATTGATCTTATGTACATTTGCAGCTACAATTCATTCAATACTCACAACATAAATTACTTAAAATTTAAAATAAAATAAAAGTTATTTTACAGTGAAATAAAATTGATAAATTATACTCTCTTTTATAAATTATAAGATTATTATTAATTTTATAAGTCAATTTGATGCATTCTCAAACTTAATAATTTTGCTAAAAATTGTAGTAGTATATTTTTTCTAAATAAGTTACAATATGCATTGATTAAATTTAAAAATATCAAATACTTACTTTAAAAATATTAATAAATTAATAGCGATTTTATAATTAAAAACAAGAGGTTGTAGTTGCAACGGTCAAAACTGTTGGAATTTTTAAATTTTAACTTTTAAATTTCAAAATAAATATAAGGATTCTGTTGGGTACATATTGAAAAAATAGAATCTCTATCTTGCAGAATGAGTCAACATCGTTAAAGAGTAGGGATAGAGATAAAGAAACTATTGTGAATACTCTTAAGAAAATAATATAAGGAATCTGTTGGGTACATATTGAAAAAATTGAATCTCTATCTTGCAGAATGAGTCAACATCACTACAGAGTAAGGATAGAGATAAAGAAGCTATTGTGAATGCTTTATGTCAATCTATATATAGGATTTTACCCCTCAGGATGAGGGATTCAAAATATCGTTATCTGTATATGCAAAATGACATTTCACACCCTAATTAAGTGGATAAATTATCAATCATTATCCAATTCATATTCATTTTCAAATTATAAAATTAATATTGAATTATTTTTTAAAAATTAATTTTAAACGTATTCAAATTTAAAATTGATATAAATTTATTTAATTAATGTCAATATAATTATAAATATTATAAAATTACTATTAATTATAAAATTTATTATTTTCAAAATTTAAATGAATCATATTAAATTTAAAAATATCGCAAATTAACTTTTTAAAAGTTTGTATTGATCTTATGTACATTTGCAACTATAATTCATTCGATACTCACTCCATAAATTACTTAAAATTTAAAACAAAATAGAAATTATTTTACAGTGGAATACAATTGATAAATTATACTCTTTTATAAATTATAAGATTATTATTAATTTTTACAAGTCAATTTGATGCATTCACAAACTTAATAATTTTGCTAAAAATTGTAGTTGTATTTTTTTTTCTAAATAAGTTACAATATGTATTGATTAAATTTAAAAATATCAAATACTTACTTTTAAAAAATTAATAAATTAATAGTGATTTTATAATTAAAAACAAGAGGTTGTAGTTACAATGGTGTTGGAACTTTTAAATTTCAAATTTCATTATTTAAGAAATAAATATTAGGAATCTGTTGGGTACATATTGAAAAAATTAAATCTCTATCTTGCAGAATGAGTCAACATCACTACATAGTAGGGATAGAGATAAAGAAACTATTGTGAATGCTCTTAAGAAATAAATATAAGAAATCTGTTGGGTACATATTAAAAAATAAATAAATCTCTATCTTGCAGAATGAGTCAGCATCAAGTAGGGATAGAGATAAATAAACTATTGTGAATGCTCTTATATGTATGGAATGAAGAGTTAATTTTAGAGGATAATGCCAGCTGCTTCTGTTTCCCGTTCTGTTCGGAAAACATACATACGAAGTTAATATGTGAAAATATGAGTGTTAGATTGCATGAGACATGTCAGTATATAAAGCAATTCTGATGGCAAATCCTACCCAAACTTACCCAGTGTTCTGTTGTTATATACTCAATGATCTTGGGTGATCTTTACTTAAAGTTAAGCCTTGGACGCTGAGTTAGGGAAGTGTCACGTTTATATAGGAAAGTGTTGCATCAGTGCCCCTTGCCTAGTTAAGACATTGTTGGGTGCGGGTTTAAGGTGGAAAATTGGTAATGGTTTAAGTTACTGCCTTTCAAGTGTAATTTAGATAAAAATCTACTGGTGGCTGACCTGATTACTATATATAGGAGGGAGTTAGGGTTGGACCCGTTAAGTCATGTTGACTTTTAACGGTTTGACCAATATAATCTAGATAATAAAAACACTAGCAATCAACAACCAATAAGGGATGGAATAGAAATATGGGATACTTTTCCTCTTTGGCACTAATAAACAAGATCAAAATACAAAAAAAAATTGAACAATTTTCTCTGTAAAATAAATTTTGTTTATATGTTTGGAGATAATTTCGATGAGAAATGCTACGAAGCCATTGATTCCGGCCAGAAACTTTCGATTATGGCCGGATTCTACGACGAAGGAAGTGAGTCCAGCTATGATTTTGAACGAGTTTTCGTCGATTTCGTCGTGGTTTTGTTGTTTCATTTGATTGACAAACTTGAGAGCTTGGTCCGAAGTGAGTGAGTTCGACTCGGTGGCGGGGCTTGTTTGGACCGAGTCGGACCAGATCCGGATGAGTCGCTGGAGAGTGTGGTTAGGGACAAATTCCTTGGTCTGAAGGACTTGCATCGTGGCTCAGAATCGTGATTTGCATATCAATATATCATCCCTCACCATTTTTAACAGAGTTTAGAGAGAGAAAATGGGCAGAGGAAATTTTAGAGTTTTAGAGAGAGAGAGGTGGAGGACAGGGAATAGGGGATGGTATTAGAAGAAATTGAGAAAGAGTCCAAGGATGGTTGAAATAATTTTATAAATTACACATAAGCATGTTTATGCTTAGTCATTTATTTATATTGAAAAAACTAAGCCACGTAAGTGCGCCACGTCAAAGTTCCGTTTAAAGTCAAATGACTTGACAGTTTTTTTAACGGTTTGTAAGTAAATAAGGGTTCAGTGAGTTGACTGTAAAAAAAACGATTGAGTGACTCACTTGTAAATTGACATATAGTACAATGACGAAATAAGCATTTAACCCCATAGTTCTGTCTGTCAGCAACCAAAGGCAAGAGCTGTGTGAACGGCATACCTGGTTTTTCATTAGTAAAGAGTTTATTAATATTATAAGATTATTATTAATTTTTACAAGTCAATTTGATGCATTCACAAACTTAATAATTTTGCTAAAAATTGTAGTTGTATTTTTTTTTCTAAATAAGTTACAATATGTATTGATTAAATTTAAAAATATCAAATACTTACTTTTAAAAAATTAATAAATTAATAGTGATTTTATAATTAAAAACAAGAGGTTGTAGTTACAATGGTGTTGGAACTTTTAAATTTCAAATTTCATTATTTAAGAAATAAATATTAGGAATCGGTTGCGTACATATTGAAAAAATTAAATCTCTGTGGGCAAGGAAATCGTACCTTGCTAGAGTTAGGGTTTCGTGTTGGCTGAGGAGGAGAGAAATCCACAAAGAGCACGGAATTGATTAGTTGATTGAAGAGGGGAGAACGACAGGTGGGCGATTACTCCAACGACGCGTGGCAGAACCCTGTTGCCTAATTTTTTAATAGCACTTTACTACGCAAGTATACGCGTTCAATTGTTATATTCAGCAAGCAAGGATATCGTTCCCACGAGGAAATAGACTAATATTTATCAATTACTAACTCTAATGCAATTAATCCTATTTTAAACTAAGAGAATTTCGTTTATGATTTGAAATTTAAACTTAACAAACTAATAATTAAAATCAGAATTTCACAAGAATAACTGCAGATTTAACAGGTTAAGATTACAACTTCCCTTGGTATTTCATTTAAACTAACCTACTTCCCATTTAAAATAAATCAATTAATATGAATCATTATCCAAAAATACTTTATAAATATTCACGCACTTCTTCCAAAGACACGTGAACAAATCCTCCTAAATCCAATCTTTAAGATACGGAATTATAAAGAACACCCCAGTTAATCAACTCACTATATTCCTATGTGAATCAAGTTAATTAGGGTTTACGCACAAATTCTTTCAATGGATACAAAAGACACATAGGTATATTCCTATCCTACACGCTAATCATATTAACCCTATTCAGATTATATGAACAGATGTGATCATATCCAGATCTCAATTTATACTCCATCTTCCAATTTTATATAGATTATCACAGTAATTGTTGGCCAAACAATTAATCAATAAGCATAAGATATAATAAACAATTCAATAAAAACTAACTTTCATTCAATGGGAAGCTTGCAATTTAAACTACATACCAAGTTCCGTTGCAATCTTAATTAAAATTTAGTTCATGATAATAATAAAGAAAAACATAATCCAGATAAATAATTCAAACATCCCAGATAGTTACAAAAGATAAAACTAGAGAAGAGAAGAAGAAACTCTGAATTTGCTCCAATACTCTCTCTTAGATCTTCAGCCTTTTGCAATTCTCCTTCGTGTTTTTCTCCCTTGTTCTCTCTGCAAATCTCTTGAAAAATTGATTGATTCCTTGTCAAATTCGTTCCCCTTGCTTTTCTAGAGTCCTCTCCTACTTGTGTTGGTCTCAGCCCTCATTCAGACTCCTATTTGGCTTCAAAAACCCACTTGACAGCTGAAAAACGCAACTCTCTACGCACATGAGCGCCTAGGCGCTCATCATAGTGCAATTCCAAGCGCCTAGGCGCTTGGCCAGGACCTCCTATTTACAGAAATGCCACTCAGCTTTAATTTTCATGATTTTTGACCTTTTTCTTCTCCGAAATGACCACTTTGTCCCTCCAGCTCCAACCTACAACAAATAAACACAAAACACATAAAAAGATCCTAAAAACAATTAAATATAACAATAATTAAGTTTAATAATACCAGATTCATAGGTATAAAACCTACTCATCAAATACCCCCAAACTTAATCAATTGCTTGTCCCCAAGCAACACAACACAATGCAATAGCTAAATATGCAATGCAAATGCAGCTATCTAAATGCCTACATTCCAGCAGTCAAACAGAACAAAATCTATTCATCAAGTCTCAGAGAAATCACAATAAACATGATAGTACATCATATCAAAACAGATTTGTAATTTCATCGTCAATCATCAAATCTTAACCTGTTATTATTGATATAGTGCGTGTGTGCTTAACATCCATGCTAACTGATATGATGCTAAATACAACACATAATAAATCTCTTTAAAGGAATCATACAGTGTAAACTCACAAAATTTACGAACCAGCTAAAACCAACTAAAGACAAATATCCACCAAAATTTAAGAGTCCAATCCGGGATACTTATGCTCTCTTTTTTTTCTTCTTTACGGGGGCTTTTTGCTCTTTTCCCGTTTTATTGTTTTTGTTTTTTTTTTCATATATATACATATATATATTTTTTTACCATGACTGTGCAATGTCTCATTCCATTAAGCAAACAGTGCTACCCCTTAGCGAGCTTTCGACCAACGACTCCCAGACCATATAAGACCTTAGGGCGCTAGGTTTTAAGATACCCCTTCGGGCGTACTTGCTCAAGTAACAAAGGCCCCGAAACAAAACTAGCCAGAGTATATACATTTTTTTTCATTTTTTTAGCTTATATATCCCAAAATTTTCCCCCAAACTTAAGTTTTTATCTAATCTCCAGTCATCTTCGCCTATTCATGTCTTTCATTCATTCAGACTAGCATTATCCTCTAGAAGTCCATTATGTGTCAATTTAAACTCAATCAGTCAACATGGTTGTTTTTACTGTGCTATCCTTATTATATCAGTTTCAAACAGGTACAGATTCAAATCCTGACAAGAAATCACGTCAAAGTCTTAACAGACAATACTATACTTGTCTACTCAATTCCAATCTCATCACTGACTAAGACAGACTTAAACTATTTAACAGCTGGAAACATGCAAATGCTTGAAATTATTATTTTTTTTTTTTTTATAAAAATGAAAACTACATGAATGCAACTATATGCAAAACTATTAACTGAACATACTACATGAATCTACATGAATGCAACTATATGCAAAACTATTAACTGAACATACTACATGAATGCACTAGATAAATACTACATGCATGAACTGGAGCTGGAAACCTACACCCCCAAACTTAAATTATGCAATGTCCTCATTGTATATAACAAATAAAATTTAAGAAATTAAGCACATAGAGGACTTCCCTGAAAGATAGAGGTTTTATTCCTCGTCAGAATCTTCTTCCTCATCTTCTTCTTCATCTGGGGGGTATGCGGACAATGGTGGGAATTGGTAGGGAGCGGCACCTGGATTCATGCGGGCAAACATCTCAAGGAATGCTTTACTAAAATTCTGATAGACCTCTGTTTGCCGCTGAGCTAAACTATCCTGATTTCTTTCCATTCGGTCAAAACCTTCCTGAACTCGAGTGGCCACCATGTCGATTCTTCTAGTTTGATTTCTCAAATCGCGACGGATATCTTCATAAAAATTAGGTGGTTGCTTTGAACTTCCAGCTGCAGGAGGATTCTCGTGGACCTGATGACTAGGCTCGGCTGCAGGCTCGGGAGGAGCAATAATGAATCCTAACCCTCTCGGGTGTGGTATCCCCCCACTCCATACCTTGTACTTCTTAATAAGCGAGTGGTCAATTGCGGCTAAAGGAGGCTGTGTAGCTTCCTCGGCATCCCATTTCACCCCATCTTGTTGGCATAGTCCTGTGATCAAAGATGGGTGTGGTAATCCACCTGAGGTCCCTCCTCGAATTGCTTTGTCAATGGAATCATGAATAACTTGGCCCACATCTATAATTTTTCCTGATGCAATGCAGAAAAGCAGGGCTGCCCTTTGATTTACAACATCACTCATATGCCTACATGGCATCATCTTGGCACAAATGAATGCATGCCATGCCTTCCCATAATTGCTTAGTTTGGATGCGGGGAACAACATAGCTTCATGTTGATCTGTTAATTTCCATGTCATTCCAGGTACACACAAGGCTTGAATAATCTCACTGTAGTCTATCTCGTGTTGTAGATATTGCATGTATCCATTGTTGGGTATCGTGTTTAAACCATAATAAGCATTTATTGACCCAAAACTGACCTCCACAGATTTACCTCGAACCCAAATTACGTTACCAACATGATCTATTGCATTTGCGTAGAATTCCTTAACAATCTTAACAACAAATGCATCCGGTTGAGCTGCAAAGTTCATCCATCTTCTACTCCCAATCATCTGTAATAATTCCCCATCTTCTATATCTGGCAATAATCCACGCTCGGGAATTAGTGCTTTATTAGAAAGTACATTATAATATCTGTCGGACGCTTTAGCACTTGTAAATCTCTTTTTGTCATACTTTTGCGAAGTGCCCGAAGTCTCTCCTCTTTGTCTCTTACTAGCCATAGTCTTATGTACTAAGTTCTTGCCAACCCAAATGATACTCAATGACTTAGGAGAGCCAAAATCTTCTTTGTGACAATTTATCAAACACTTTGTATGCACAGATTTGGAACACTATTGATATGCACTCCCCCAAACTTAAATTTCACCAATTGTTGCAATTACTAAACACACTATACATCCAAGGTAATTCAAGCAACAATTAAGAGTACCCACACCCAATTGAGCCAACACAATGATGGAAACTAACTTCAAAGTACTAACCTAACTATTATCCAAGTGAATCCAAAGAATTTGCAATAACACCTTGTGTACTTACTTGGGTATAGCCAAATCTTGATGTTCAATCAAAGTTGGATGAGCAATTTGAGCTTTGCACCTTTACTTTAAGTAGATGTGGCTTGAATGCAAGTGGAATCCCGAATTGGTGAAGAAGGATGACAATATGGAACTTAGTTGCCTTGGTTTGGGTAGAGATGTAGTGTTTGATTAGGATTTGGAAGAGAAAGATTGGGTGTTTAGGCTAGATTAGATGAGGGTTTAGAGTTGTGGAGGGTTAGAGATGGAGTAGGAGAGTAAGAGAGGCTTTGATTTGGAATGGGAGAGGAGTTGCCCGAATTGGGGCTTTAAAATTTTTTTTTTTTTACATTGGAGCGCCTAGGCGCTTGGTGTGTGTACTATTGGAGCGCCTAGGCGCTTGCTTGCAGAATCTATTGGGCGTGTGGAGCGCCTAGGCGCTTGGATTGCACTAGGGGTCATGGTATGTTGTAGCAACATATCTACAGTCACCCTGTCTGGCGGTGACATGCTATCATACCACGATCGCATACCTAATGCCACCACTAACGGTGGGGTATGATCTATATGGCTAACTGTCGAAGAAGACATCTGTGCAAGCCGTGTCATAAGACCACCCAGGAGTCAATGTCGAATATCTCTGGACATATATACATATGCATAACATCATACATGCATAACAGATAATGGATGGCAATATGATATAGCGATTTGAAAGACGGTGAATACATTCCTAAATATATCATCATCTAATACATCAACTCTGTACAACTACAAATACAGGGAAATAGGGCACAACCACCCTACTACTAACAGAGGCCTATCAAAAGATATAGCGAGAATGGGGAACAGCCACTCAATATCTAACAAAGGCCTATCAAAAGATATAATAAGAATATACATCAGAAGAAGACCAGGGTCTCGATGTCCACGTCCTCAATCTTGTCCACCCGATGTAACTCCTCCTGAGTCACTAGATCTCTATCAACAGGGATGTCAGGCCTATAAAGAGGAGGATCTGCATCGGCAAAACCAAATGGGTCGTCTGAGGGACCAGCACCTGAGCTGGAAGGAACAAATGACTTTGCCTCTGCTGGATCTCTGCCCAAATACCGAATAAATACATGTGCGTGATCCAACTGACGGGTCAAGCTATCAGTCTGGGACATATGAGTCGTAGCTCGGACACAAGCTACCCAATCTGTCATCATCAAAGATCCTGGAACCATGTCCCCCATAAATTGTGTGGCACGGGACTGGGCCCAATAGTGCGAGGGAGCCACCAACGATGGAATATCTCCTGAGTATATGGACCCTCTGATAAAGCAAAATCGTCAACTCCCAACAATGGAATATCAGTGACGGGTGTCTGTGATATGGGCCAATGACGCCTGGCAGGAGGCAGGATCGGTATACGGATCTCCCCTGTGGTGCTTCTAATAGCACGCTCACCTAGATAGAGCTCCCAGCCTCCATCTGTGAAGAGAGGAACTCTCATGGTGGAAATCAAATACTCGATTCCAATCGGGTGTCCATCCTCAAAACCAATGGTCAAATGTTCCCCTGAGTAGGGAATCCATGTGATGGCGTCAGCCGTTAGCAACTCCAGCTGCATACTGCAGTAAGCGAAGCCCTCAGCTACAAGGACCTCATGCAAAATAGAATGGTGCCATCATCGTCCTCGTGGATAGGTATCCAAACCTAACACACTCACAAGATGAAAACATAGGAGCCTCTCATAAATCTAAAAACTGCCAACACAATGGCAAAACATCTGCTATCAGTAAACACTCTTAACCTATGAATGAGAGAAGACAAGAGAAATACTCACCAGCAGAAATGGGTAAAATCCTAACCAAGCCTCGGTCAAACCCTGTGAGCGCAGATGCATGCCCCGGAGGAAATAGGCAAAAGTGTAAGAGCCCCAATTATACTCTCCAATACGTCCCACATCGCGTGTGGTACTGACCAAAGAGAAAGATACCGTGGAAGAGTTATCTGCTATAAAGTAGCCTAAAATAATCATCAGGAACAATCGCCACAGAACACGATCCCTGATCTTGACATCATCAGGCATGGGCTAATAAGGATCTGACGGCAGTAGGGGTAATATTCGCCGTGCAAAGCACTGGCTTCCCTCAAAACTCCATACCTGTGATAAATCGCCAATCCATAGGCGTTATTATCACCTCGCAATCCAGCAGGTGGAGTGACTGAGTCTGATGAAACCATCGCTCAGACAATGCCCTGAGGTAACCCCAGGGAAAATGATGGGGAAGGATGGAGAAGAATGCCCCAAATCTCCACTCATGCACTACTGCTCCATAGTTAGGATGAAGCGCCTGGTACATGGAGTGAATGCTGAATCAGTTCTCTCGCGGCTGTGTAAAACTAGAACCCTTTAAATTATCATCAATAGGAAGGAAGGAAGATTAAAGTCTAATGCCATAACTCGTTAGCATGCAAGTACATCGATGGATGTCTACCCAAATCTCCCAGCAACTCTGGGTTCACCACCTGAATACTCGAAAGCTCCCTGCGAGGGACATGTGCAGCAGGAGCAGTATTCTCAATTGGAGTATCTGCCTCCTCGTCCTCAACGTCTGGCACATCTTCTTGGACAAGACGTATCACGGCCTCCACCAACCGACGAGGTTGTTTGACAGAACGGGGACGAGGCACTTCAGAAGCCCTCCACCGTACGCCAGAAGCGGTCCTATAGGAACTGCTCAACTGATCCGGATCCATCAATATCTTGATAACAAGTCTCCAAATCACCTCAGAAAAGGTGTGGTATTTCCTTATCTGGGGCTTTTTAAATGCATTTATGACTATATGCATGCATGTATTTACTTTAACATATAATATAGTTAAAATGCATGACTACCCAATGCCTATATTTGGAAAAATTTTGCCACAGTCCCCTTTAAAAATAGGACTATCCACATGCATACAGGCATGTCTAGGTGGCCATTCAGTAGCACACCTATCCCACAGTCATATACATAATATATGCATTAAAAATCAAAATCATCATGCATAAGGCCAACCTCAATGCTAGGAGTACTTTTCCTTTCTACCTTTTGCTCATTGGACCTCAAGTAGGACAAAAAAATAGCAGAAAAAGTTGCCAATTTGACTGTCTTAGAAGTCAAATTTTTTCACATCATTATGTTCAGCATGGTTTAATACTAACATTTACTATGTTGAATATTTTTTTTATCAAGTCAGTTGTGCATACATAATCACTACCATGTGTTTAGATGCATTTCGTGCGATAAATCACAATCTAACAGACAGAAATTGGAAAAAAATACATGCATACGTTACCAAGATAGTGTAGAACACTTTCAAGGTGACAGAATTTGCAGAAAGCAGCCCGAACACAGCAGATCTGAAGATGGCTCGCGGTTCTCTCTTTGCGAAATGAGTTGGAAATGAACCTGCAAAGGCTAGCTACAGGATCTGTGTGGGTCCCACCCCTCCAGCTCGGTCTAATTCGAGTTGAAACGGAGTTCTTACGGACTAGAAAGGTCAAATCGGGAATAAAAACGCCACGCGATTGAGAAAAACAGCATACAATCCTGGTCTTCTCAGATAAGACTTTGAATCTATACATCACTCATTGGTAGTCACTTGAACACAATGTGTGCCCTGACGATGATCTCAGTTGTTACGAATCTCATATGGCAATACCTTATACAGGTCCGATGCCATCGACTCCAGGTCGTTACCCTACGTGAGTTCCCGACGGGGGTTACAACGTAAGTCCCCGACGGGGGTTGCAACGTATATCCCCGGTGGGGGTTACCACACGTTCATCCGTTGACATGTCTATCAACGAAGGTCAAACAAACTTGACGTTATTTTAGCCGATGGCAAGTAAACCCATCGAAGCATTGAGAACCGTTTGATAGTTGCGTACGTACTCATGCATCCCCAGTAAATCCCCGACGGGGGTTAAAACGTATATCTGCGACGGGAGTAGCAATGCATGCTCAGTTGTTGACACACATATCAATGAAGGTCAAGCAACCTTGACGTCATTTCAGTCGATAAAATTTACACCTATCAGAGTTCTAGAGCTATTCGAGGTTGTCCTACCCAACTGCTCATATTCCCCAGCGGATCCCCAGCGGGGGTCACAACGCAATGTTCCGTTGATCTACACGACAACGAAGGTCAAGCAACCTTGACAATCTACAGAATCTTATCCGTTAATTCATACGTCAGTGAAGGTCAAGCAGCCTTGATAGTATATCCCACAGGATGTTTCAGCCGTTGATTCACACGTCAACGAAGGTCAGGCATCCCTGACAGCATTTGCTGTTGGTAGTAAATCCAATAGAATCGTGACATATTCTTGCGATACTAACCAGGAGAGGTCAACATTATCAAAGAGGATAGATGACGGAATATGTTATACACATCCTCAAAAAGATCAAGCTTTATCCCCACAGATCTCTTATACATAAGAGGTACATCTTCAGGATTAAGTCGTTATCAAGAACATAGGAATTTGGTGATAACTCCAACATCAACATCCTAACAGATTTAGATTATACATCAAATCTGGTCATCATCGCCAATCCCCAGTTGAAGTAACAGGGATCCCGCAATCATCCCCAGCATGTTGGGCTACAACCCCGTACACATGCATCATACATTTGCATCATTTTGCTACCCATAGTATCATGTTTATCTTGTTGCGTTTCAAGTGTCTAGGTTTCTTTATCCTACCCATGCATCGCCATGCATGAGTATGATAAAGAGGGGCATCTGTAGGCACTCAAAATTTTTTATACTACTGTTACTAACATTGCAGGAGGACATATTCGTCTTTTAAGAAAGAACCCTGAAAGACAATCCAAATCCATACCGGATACTACTGGAAGTTCATCATCAAACCCCGTATCGCAGTCTGGGAGTAACCAAATCCAACCTCGGAGATAACCCCAAGACCTCCAGATACAATACCGGAACACACACCGGAGAAGACTAATTAATCTCGGAGATAGCCACGAGGTATCCAGTCTCAGTCCCAACCATGGGAATAGCCACCAACCTTGGTGATAACCCCAAGGAATGCAGTTTCGGCGATAACCCCAGAAATGCTTGTTTCAAATACGGCCAGCTTCAATCTCGGCGCTAATAATGAGATACACTGTACCAACCCGACAATAACATTAGGAAGACAGGCATACCTCAAAGATGACAATGAGGACCTTCAACAAATTGCAGCAGTCCAATCTCAGCAAAGCTTGAGCAACGTCTGCTTTATCATCCCAATCCGGCAATAACACCGGTGAGGGGCAACATCGTTATTTCGTCAACACGATGCCACGTCACATCTCTACGCAACGATGTCCCACAAGGCTAACCAATCCCGAGTGACTATTGTGCGGGGTAACGGATAAAAGTTGAAGCTTGAAGACTAAAGGGCATTGTCCCATCTTCAATGACTTCGCACAAACTCTAATCCCATTCCATCGTACAACTCTCGACAATGGCGGTCCGAAATAGGTCCTGTATACCTCAAACGGATGCCCGAATTGCACTTCTAAAAATCCGAGTGGACATTATAGTGCCTGAGCGCACATACTTCGAGACGTCCCGACCCAACAAACCCGGGCCAACCCGGGTTGCCTCTGGTACACCTGCGGCTCATATTGCCTATAAATAGAGGGCTTGGGGTGCTGATTTTCTAAGAGAAAAGGACGGGGAAACCCTGCACAATTTGCTCTGCACTCACCATACAATGTATTTTCCCACTTTTAAACACCTGTGAGCTCATATATAACCTCTTTTGTACCCATAAAAGCCAGTGTTTACCAACTCTAAAGATATAGAAGCCTTTTTTAGCAGTCAGCTGTAAGCCTTCTCACACACTTTAGAGTCTTTCTCTTCATCTTTGCACACACCCTTCTACACGTTGAGAGTCGTGTTGCTTGCTTTTGCCCGGACTTCGGTCCGTGATTTCATTCCAGTATATATATATAAATATATATATATATATATATATATATATATATATATATATATATATATATATATATATATTGACTAACATTATCGAGTTATGCCTCGATTGAGCCTAGACTTCAGTCTGGAGCGTTTACTTACTTTTCTATATATATACATTTATATATATATGAACTGTGTGTCGAACCTTGTTCGATGAGACTAGACTTCGGTCTGGAGCGTTTACTGCTTTAATATATATATATATATATACATATATATATATATATATATATATTATATTAATTGTGTGTCGTACTCTGTTCGATGAGCTTGGATTTTTTATCCGGGACATTTATTCGCTTATATATATATATATGTATACTTATATATATATGAACTGTGGTCGAACTATGTTAGATGAGCCTGGATTTTACATCTGGTGCGTATTAATGCTTATGTATATATATATATATATACATATATATATATATATATATATATATATATATTTATTTTCATCCCTCCTGGAGTTTCCTTCGTGGCGGTTGACCTTATTTACAGTTTTATTTACATTTTGTCCCGCCTAGAGTGTCCTCCGTGGCGGTTAATAGCTTTTAACATCTTTATTTACATTTCTGATCCCCCATGGAGGTGCTTCGTGGTTGGTGATCATGTCTGTATATATATATTTACCACTTTTATATATATACCAACTTACTGCTTTCATACAAATTGCAGCATTCTGTAAGCATAGAAATCATGTGATCACAGATTCATCCCATTGAATCTAGATTCGGTTCCAGTGATGGACATTTTCAGCTATAAGCAGCTTGTAAATTATTCCGCGATGTCTGAATTTTCTCAGATGGTTTCCATACCCACGAGGAAGTCGGCATTATTTGTGACAACCCGAGAATTTAGACAATTTATTAAAATCTTAAAAGATTAAATAGAGGTTAAATAATAAACCTAGACAGAAAATAAGTGTATGATTTAACATGTTTAGGAATAAATTTTGTGAAAAAAAAACTTTTGGTAAAGGTTTACAGTGTTAAGAATATCTGTGTATGTGGATATGTTCGGTGTATATGGTTATGAATGTGTTTATAATGTGGTTAAGGGTAAAGGGTTGACCAGATAAAACTTATCACTGTCAAATCCAAAATATATATTAAAGAACGACAACATTATTTTTGAAAACCCTAACGTCTGATAAGAAACCCTAGAAATCGATTCTGAAACCCTAATTACAGTTCCGAGAATTCGAAACTCTAATTCGGAAATTTAAATGCTATGAATAAGTTTAACGTCATTAATTATAAATTTATTAGGGAAAAACCTAATGAATTACTTGAAACCCTAAGCGCTTATTAGAAAACCTTATTATCGGCTATGGAAACCATAATTATAGTTTCGAGAGTCCATAACCCTAATTCGGAATATTAAAACCCTAAGTGGGAAGCTTGAAGATAAGAACAGAGTTTCTATGTTATTAAATTGTAAGTGTAATTAGGGATAACCCTAATTGATTAATTGGAAAGCCCTAATTTCTAATGTTGGAAAGCCCTAATTTCTAATGTTGGAAACCCTAATGTACGAATAGAGAAAACCTAATTATAAATTTATAGTGTTTAATGTTAATTAGGAAACATTAATCCTAATTTTCAAGATATAAGTAATTAGGAAACCCTAATGTGAAGTAGGAAACCTAATTTCTAAATTAGAAAGATAATTTTCTATGTAAAATCCTAATTAGTGGGTTATAAACTACAGTGGCCAATTATGATCCTAATTGCTAAATTAGAAAATTTAATTAGGAAATAATAATCCTAATTGGCAAGCTTAATTTATGATTAGGAAATTTTAATATAATTATCAAATCCTAATTATAATTTAGAAATATTAATTTTATATTTTGAAAACTTAAATTGGAAATCCTAGAAATTTAATTTTTTAAATCCTATGGGTTCAAACCCTAAACCCTAAAGGCTCAAACCCTAAACCCTAAGGGTTGGAGCATTTGACAATTTATCCACTAAAAGTACAAACCAAATGACCAAAGTGCCCTTATATTATTTTAATAAGGTGGAGTGTGGATCTAACCCTACTTGTGGTTGGTAACCAATCCTAGGATAGACATGTAGTCTAGAAAGCTACTTTAATCAATCAACAAATTGATCACATGATCAGTCATTACATATTATCATCATATGTATGGATTAAAGAGAGGAAAAGTTACAAAACCAAGCTCAATTGCATCCTTACACTGAACCAAACCTTTCTCTCTTCTTAGCCACGAAAATGTTGAGTAAATCAGTCACTAGTAAGAACATTAGCAAGCTAGAAACAGATCCTAAAGATCAGAGTCAAGATCAAAGCATTTTTGAGGTATAAACCTTAATCCTAGAAATCCTATGATTCTATGTTAGATGTTGTTGTTGATTAGTTAATCTGGTGTATTTAGGTGTTATTTAGTGATATGGGTTGTTAAATCCCAGATCCATAACATCAAAAATACTCGAATCTTGCATTTTTAGAAATCTAGAAAAATGTTGAAATGTTGTCTGACAGCCTTATGTCAGTGGCTGTAGATATTTGTTTAATCATGATTTTTGTTGTTTGATGTTTTTGATTGGTAGTATGGTAGGAGGTCAATCATCTGGAAGTTGTATTTTGGCCATTGGATGTCTAGATTACAAGATATACTCGGTCAAAACCCGTTGACCGGGCATGACCGGTCAAAAATCTGGGCAACACGAACTGCATGAACAACGTTTGACAACCTTTTACATGGCCCAGATCTGTTCGATTTAATGTGTTAGGATGTTGTTGTTGTATCATACTTGTAGCCTTGTATATATACTTTAAATTTATATCTTTAGATCCCACTAATAATCAACAGATCGGGCGTGACAGTTGGTCAAACCAGGCATGACCTTCATATTTACAGTTTCTGGGAATTTCCCAGAAACTCTAAGAACGTTATTTCTGTCAGGATTTGACTAAGTTTTAGCTAGTGTTTGGGATGTTATTGAACTGTGATTTTAATTTGTTGTTGTTCCTTGTCATGAATACTACCAGTTTGAATTATAAAACTATCAAAAGAAAGAACAGAACCTAGATTAAAATGACCTAGAAAGTACCTAGACGAACTGCTGGGTTTTTGGGGAAACCCAAAAATCGTCTGACAAGATTTTTGATCGCCCAGATCTTGCTGTTTTGTTGTTGGATAGCCATGATACTGATGGATAATAATAGTATTACACTAATACTACAACTATAACAATTTATCTTCCCTGAAAACACAATCATCGTGACTATATAGCTCGTCAAACCTACCCCCCTTGAGCACTAACACGGTTTTTTGGGTTGGGCTCAAGAACACCTATAGCGACAGTTTCGTCGCTATAGGGCCCTTTAGCGACGCTTATTTTCGGAAAATATATTATTTAAACAAATAAATAGAAATAAATGGTTTTTAAATTATTAAAAATACATATTAAATTCTGAAAAATTATTTTAAAGTCTGAAAAATAGTTTTTAATTATTTGGAGTATATTTTGAAAATATTTAATATTTTTGGAATATAAATGGTATTTGTTTATTTAATTATAATATTATATAAATTATTTAAAAATAGTTTTAATTCATGAAAAATCGTGAAAAATTATATTATGGTGTTAAAAAATATTTTAAGTTATTCTGGATAACTTTTGATATTTTTTGATGAATTTAATTATTATTTATTATTAATGATAATTAGTTTATTTAAAAAATATATTAGATAAATTATGGAAAAATAGAATTTATGGTTTAAAAATTATATAAAAATGATTTATGCATTATAAAAATATTTTGAGTTATAAAATATAACTTTTAATATTTTTTTATGAAAATATTAATATTTTAATATTTATAGCAATTATCGGATAATAGATTTGATTGTTTAAAAATCATAGAAATATGATTTTAAGGTATTAAAAATACTTTAATATATTATGAATATATTATAATATTATGTTATGATTTTTATTGATATTTGGTATTAAATAAATATTAATGATTAAAGAATTATGTGGTATTTAATTTATTTAAATACAGTATAAGTGATTGAAAAATTATGATAAATGATATTAATTATCTGAAAATTATTGCAAGTTTATGAAAAATGTTTTGACTGATAATATGATTATTTAAAATAATTGTTTAGTGTTTAGGCAGAGTTTAATTAAACTTAAACTCGATATTGTCCAATTAAATCGTCGAGATGATAGAATTGTGTCAGTTCCAACTCGGAATGAAATAGTCTGATTTGATGCTAAGTCTTATGTGTTGTATAGACTGATAGGATTATGTGATAATGTGTTTAGGTTATTTTATACTGTGATGATATTATTCTAATACTTGGAGATCGGTATTATCTGTATTAGGTCTTCGGATAAAGCTTAGTTATTTTTCATATCGGTAATCAACGGAGCTGGCAAGTTTGTTTTTCTTAACTCTACTAAGAGAGTTTTATTCAGTTATGCTTATGGTTAATCATTACTGATTGCCATGTAGAATTGTACTCTGTACATCTTGTATGCATAAGTCAGGTATGAAAGGCTGATCACCTTCATTTCCAGTTGGTCCAGATATATATTGTTCATATGTAATACTTGTTCAGTCAAAAGTTTGTTCATGATAATTTAAAACTATATTGTGAATTATAGCCAGCTTATTATTCTAAATCTTTCAATCATGATATATCCTTAAATTGTATTTAAACTTGCTGGGCAACTTTCATGCTCACCCTTGCTATATGATGATAAAACATTGCAGATTAAGGTGAATGCGTTCGGATACAAGGAAAGTTAAAGACAGTTCTAGCTTAAAGTTAGTGTGCGTGATTAGTTTTGTAATAGTCTTGTATGATAATGATGTCATGTGTTAGATAAGTTATAAATTGTGTATAAGTTATGGTTACTGGACCTTGGGGATAGTGTATAATGTTTAATGTATAAATAATTTATGTTTATATTTTCCGCAGCAGTGATAGAATGATTGAACCGAATCCGCGGTGATTTGGGACCCGGATTCGGGGCTCTCACAGTTGGTATCAGAGCTGTTGGTTATAAACCTAGGGTAGAGTTACCTTTGAATAATAACCGTAGTGATAGTATAAGATCTAACTCACATAGAGTTAGTGTGTCGGTAAGATTCAAAGATAAATCTCGGTGAGTTATAAAGATACAGAGTTCCCTAACTCTGATAAAAAAAAAGTGAACAGTAATGGCGAATAGATAGAGTCTAAAAGACTTAAAGTGCAGTGATAGAAGATCGTAAAACAAAACGATCAAGTCATAGAATTGAATCGTAATATATACGATGAGATAACTCCGTGATCTGTTAAGGTTATGACAACCAGAAAGAATCAATCTGATGATTGAAAAATTTACAGCAAGATGCTGTGTGACAGTTTTACTATGAAATTGTACTAAGAAAACTCATGAAAGAGTTATGGATTAAGAATACGGATTAAATGAAATTCGTATTAAAAAGTGGGTTAAGATTAGGTGGGGATTTCAATGAGGACTCATGTCGGCAACTGAGTTGTATGATTCCTTGTATGGGCGGGGAATTATACTTGGTGTAACAACTATTTAGTATCTGGCATTGATAATCATTGAAATGTTTGTGTCGCGCTATTTGTTATATACGTGTTAAGAGGGTGATTCCTTTCTCATGTGTATAACAGATAGATATGTCATATGTAGAGAATATATATTTAAGTTAGAGTTCTTAAAACTCATACTTATGTGACATTCTTGACTCATAGTTATATGAAATATTTATGAACCCCTCAGCGAATGGACGCCAAAGGTCTGACTACGACAAGTTCTTAAACTCATATGATTGTAGCAATTTATGAACTCATAAATGTAGTTTGATTAACTGGGTATAGTTATGTGTGAATGGAGTATTGAGGATAATCGGAACAGATAGATTGTTAAGAAAACGATTGTTAGTGGAGACATAAGTTTTCCAAAACTCCTAGCTATGCTAGACTTCGAAATTTTGACATCAAGCTAAATACGCACTATGTGTCTTTTAAAAAAATAAATATGTAGACTCGTAACCATTTTTGAAACGGTTTAAAGTATAGTCTATGCTACTTCTTTTAGCTAGACAAAGATGATTTGAAATATTAAAATGTATTTTAATTATCACTCATGTACCATGTAACTTGGCGCAGAGATGATAAAAATGTGATGGAGTTGTAAATACAGGAATACTTAGTGTAAATTTGACCTAAAGTATCTGTTCCACTATTGTATGATGTGTTAAGACAAAGTCATACAATGACGACATCCTCAAACGGACTGTTAATGCAGTACGACATCATGACGTCATTTTCGAAAATGTTTTCAAAAGTTTAATTTGCCAACGGGGTTTGGCTATACCTAAATAATTTGATTGAAGTGAATTATCGATACGAGTCTATGCTATTCGAATCAGCTAGACTAATGTTTATGAAAAACTCTAAGTGTTCATTGAACGAAATTTCTCAAACCAAATTGTTTTGGTGCGGAATCCTATGATAAGACTGAGGTGAACAATGTTGTTGGAAAAATAATCCAATCTAGTAGCATAAATATTCGCTAAAATGATTAATACGTTATGCATGACGTAAGAGTACAATATGCTAATTACCTAAAGTACTACCATCGGTAGTTTTCCTTCTTCGTGATTGTAAACATACTGTTAACCTTTTTAAAGGGGTAGATTACCTTTTTCTTAATTGAAATAGGTAGCAGGTAGTAATACCTATAAACCTTAGTAGTTCATGGTCTATATGACCCCTCAACACAATTTGAAAACTTTTGCTCTTGTGAGTGGTGTATTGGGTAGCATGTGATATGTGTGAACGGTGTAAGGTGTACGGTGTAAGGTATAAGGTTAATTTCGGGGACGAAATTCATATAAGGAGGGGTGAATGTGACAACCCGAGAATTTAGAAAATTTATTAAAATCTTAAAAGATTGAATAGAGGTTAAATAATAAACATAAACAGAAAATAAGTGTTTGTATTTAACATGTTTAGGAATAAATTTTGTGAATAAAAAAAAACTTTTGTTAAAGGTTTACATTGTTAAGAATATCTGTGTATGTGGATATGTTCAGTGTATATGGTTATGTATGTGTTTATAATGTGGTTAAGGGTCAAGGGTTGACCAGATAAAACTTATCACTGTTAAATCCTAAATATATTTTAAAGAACGACAATGTTATGTTAGAAAACAGTAACGTCTGATAAAAACCCTAGAACTCAGTTCTGAAACCCTAATTACAGTTCCGAGAATTCGAAACTCTAATTCGGAAATTTAAATGCTATGAATAAGTTTAACGTCATTAATTATAAATTTATTAGGGAAAAACCTAATGAATTACTTGAAACCCTAAGTGCTTATTAGAAAACCCTATTACTAGCTATGGAAACCATAATTACAGTTTTGAGAATCCGTAACCCTAATTCGGGATATTAAAACCCTAAGTGGGAAGCTTGAAGATAAGTATACAGTTTCTATGTTATTAAATTGTAAGTGTAATTAGGGATAACCCTAATTGATTAATTGGAAAGTCCTAATTTCTAATGTTGGAAACTCTAATGTACGATTAGATAAAACCTAATTATAAATTTATAGTGTTTAATGTTAATTAGGAAACATTAATCCTAATTTTCAAGATATAAGTAATTACGAAACCCTAATTTGAAGTAGGAAACCTAATTTCTAAATTAGAAAGATTATTTTCTATGTGAAATCCTAATTAGTGGGTTATAAACTATAGTGACCAATTATGATCCTAATTGCTAAATTAGCAAATTTAATTAGGAAATAATAATCCTAATTGGCAAGCTTAATTTATGATTAGGAAATTTTAATATAATTATCAAATCCTAATTATAATTTAGAAATATTAATTTTATATTTTGAAAACTTAAATTGGAAATCCTAGAAATTTATTTTTTTAAATCCTATGGGTTTAAACATTAAACCCTAAAGGCTCAAACCCTAAACCCTAAGGGTTGGAGCATTTGACAATTTAGCCACTAAAAGTACAAACCAAATGACCAAAGTGCCCTTATATTATTTTAATAAGGTGGAGTGTGGATCTAACCCTACTTGTGGTTGGTAACCAACCCTAGATTAGACAAGTAGTCTAGAAAGCTACTTTAATCAATCAACAAATTGATCACATGATCAACCATTACATATTATCATTATATGTATGGATTAAAGAGAGGAAAAGTTACAAAACCAAGCTCAATTGCATCCTTACACTCAACCAAACCTTTCTCTCTTCCTAGTCACGAAAATGTTGAGTAAATCAGTGACTAGTAAGAACATTAGCAAGCCAGAAACAGATCATAAAGATCAGAGTCAAGATCAAAGCATTTTTGAGGTATAAACCCTAATCCTAGAAATCCTGTGATTCTATGTTTGATGTTGTTGTTGATTAGTTAATGTGGTGTATTTCGGTATCATTTAGTGATCTGGGTTGTTAAATCCCATATCCATAAAATCAAAAATAATCGAATCTTGCATTTTTAGAAATCTGGAAAAATGTTGAAATGTTGTCTGACAACCTTATGTTAGTGGCTGTAGATATTTGTTTAATCATGATTTTTGTTGTTTGATGTTTTTGATTGGTAGTATGGTAGGAGGTCTATCATCTGGAAGTGGTATTTTGGCCATTGGATGTCTAGATTACAAGATATACTCGGTCAAAACCCGTTGACCGGGCATGACCGGTCAAAAATCTGGGCAACACGAATTGCATGAACAACGTCTGACAACTTTTTACATAGCCCAGATCTGTTCGATTTAATGTGTTAGGATGTTGTTGTTGTATCATACTTGTAGCCTTGTATATGTACTTTAAATTTATATCTTTAGATCCCACTAATAATCAATAGATCGGGCGTGACAGTTGGTCAAACCAGGCATGACCTTCATATTTACAGTTTCTGGGAATTTCCCAGAAACTCTAAGAACGTTATTTCTGTCAGGCTTTGACTAAGTTTTAGCTAGTGTTTGGGATGTTATTGAACTTTGATTTTAATATGTTGTTGTTCCTTGTCACGAATACTACCAGTTTGAATAATAGAACTATCAAAAGAAAGAACAGAACCTAGATTAAAATGACCTAGAAAGTACCTAGACGAACTGCTGGGTTTCTGGGGAAACCCAAAAACCGTCTGACAAAAATTTTGATCGCCCAGATCTTGCTGTTTTGTTGTTGGATAGCCATGATACTGATGGATAATAATAGTATTACACTAATACTACAATATAACAATTTATCTTCCCTGAAAACACAATCATCGTGACTATATAGTTGGTCAAACCTACCCCCCTTGAGCACTGACACGGTTTTTTGGGTTGGGCTCAAGAACACCTATAGCGACAGTTTCGTCGCTATAGGGCCCTTTAGCGACGCTTATTTTCGGAAAATAGATTATTTTAATAAATAAATAGAATAAATGGTTTTTAAATTATTAAAAATATATATTAAATTCTGAAAAATTATTTTAAATCCTGAAAAATAGTTTTTAATTATTTGGAGTATATTTCGAAAATATTTAATATTTTTTGAATATAAATGGTATTTTTATTTAATTATAATATTATATAAATTATTTAAAAATAGTTTTAATTCATGAAAAATCGTGAAAAATTATATTATGGTGTTAAAAAATATTTTAAGTTATTCTGGATGACTTTCGATATTTTTTGATGAATTTCATTATTATTTATTATTAATGATAATTATTTTATTTAATAAATATATTAGATAAATTATGGAAAAATAGAATTTATGGTTTAAAAATCATATAAAAATGATTTATGCGTTATAAAAATATTTTGAGTTATAAAATATAACTTTTGAAATTTTGTTATGAAAATATTAATATTTTAATATTTATAGCAATTATCGGATAATGGATTTGTTTGTTTAAAAATCATAGAAATATGATTTTAAGGTATTAAAAATACTTTAATATATTATGAATATATTATAATATTATGTTATGATTTTCATTGATATTTGGTATTAAATAAATATTAATGATTAAAGAATTATGTGGTATTTAATTCATTTAAATACATTATAAGTGATTGAAAAATTATGATAAATGATATTAATTATCTGAAAATTATTGCAAGTTTATGAAAAATGTTTTGACTGATAATATGATTATTTAAAATAATTGTTTAGTGTTTAGGCAGAGTTTAATTAAACTTAAACTTGATATTGTCCAATTAGATCGTTGGGATGATAGAATTGTGTCAGTTCTAACTCGGACTGAAATAGTCTGACTTGATGCTAAGTCTTATGTGTTGTATAGACTGATATGATTATGTGATAATGTGTTTAGGTTATTTTATACTGTGATGATATTATTCTAATATTTGGAGATCGATATTATCTGTATTTGGTTTTCGGATAAAGCTAAGTTATTTTTCATATCGGTAATCAACGGAGCTGGCAAGTTTGTTTTTCTTAACTCTACTAAGAGCGTTTAATTCAGTTATGCTTATGGTTAATCATTACTGACTGCCATGTAGAATTGTACTTTGTACATCTTGTATGTATAAGTCAAGTATGAAAGGCTGATCACCTTCATTTCTAGTTGGTCCAGATATATATTGTTCATATGTAATACTTGTTCAGTCAAAAGTTTGTTCATGATAATTCACAACTACATTGTGAATTATAGCCAGCTTATTATTCTAAATCTTTCAATCATGATATATCTTTAAATTGTATTTAAACTTGCTGGGCAACTTTCATGCTCACCCTTGCTATATCATGATAAAACATTGCAGATTAAGGTGAATGCGTTTGGATACAAGGAAAGTTAAAGACAGTTCTAGCTTAAAGTTAATGTGCACGATTAGTTTTGTAATAGTCTTGTATGATAATGATGTCTTGTGTTAGATAAGTTATGAATTGTGTATAAGTTATGGTTACTCGACATTGGGGATAATGTATAATGTTTAATGTATAAATAATTTATGTTTATATTTTCCGCAGCAGTGATAGAATGATTGAACCGAATCCGCGGTGATTTGGGACCCGGATTCGGGGCTCTCACAGTTGGTATCAGAGCTGTTGGTTATAAACCTAGGGTAGAGTTACCTTAGACTAATAACCGCAGTGATAGTATAAGATCTAACTCACATAGAGTTAGTGTGTCGGTAAAATTCAAAGACGAATCTCGGTGAGTTATAAAGATACAGAGTTCCCTAACTCTGATAAAAAAAGTGAACAGTAGTGGCGAATAGATAGAGTCTAAAAGACTTAAAGTGCAGTGATAGAAGATCGTAAAACAAAACAATCAAGTCATAGAATTGAATCGTAATATATACGATGAGATAACTCCGTGATCTGTTAAGGTTATGACAACCAAAAAAGAATCAATCTGATGATTGAAAAATTTATAGCAAGATTCTGTGTGACAGTTGTACTATGAAATTGTTCTAAGAAAACTCATGAAAGAGTTATGGATTAAGAATACGGATTAAATGAAATTTGTATTAAAAAGGGGGTTAAGATTAGGTGGGGATTTCAATGAGAACTCATGTCGGCAGCTGAGTTGTATGATTCCTTGCATGGGCGGGGAATTGTACTTGGTGTAACAACTACTTAGTATCTGGCATTGATAATCATTGAAATGTTTGTGTTGCGCTATTTGTTATATGCGTGTTAAGAGGGTGATTCCTTTCTCATGTGTATAACAGATAGATATGTCATATGTAGAGAATATAGGTTTAAGTACGAGTTCTTAAAACTCATACTTATGTGACATTCTTAACTCATAGTTATATGAAATGTTTATGAACCCCTCAGCGAATGGATGCCAAAGGTCTGACTAGGACAAGTTCTTAAACTCATATGATTGTGGCAATTTATGAACTCAAAAGTGTAGTTTGATGAACTGGGTATAGTTATGTGTGAATGGAGTATTGAGGATAATCGGAACAGATAGATTGGTAAGCAAACGATTGTTAGTAGAGACATAAGTTTCCCAAAACTCCTAGCTATGCTAGACTTCAAAATTTTGACATCAAGCTAAATACGCACTATGTGCCTTTAAAAAAAATAAATATGTAGACTCGTAACCATTTTTGAAATGTTTTAAAGTATAGTCTATGCTACTTGTTTTACCTAGACAAAGATGATTTGAAATATTAAAATGTATTTTAATTATCACTCATGTACCATATAACTTGGTGCAGAGATGATAAAAATGTGACGGAGTTGTAAATACAGGAATACTTAGTGTGAATTTGACCTAAAGTCGCTTTTCCACTATTGTATGATGTGTTATGACAAAGTCATACAATGACGGCATCCTCAAACGAACTGTTAATACAGTACAACATCATGACATCATTCTTAAAAATGTTTTCAAAAGTTTAATTTGCTAACGGGGTTTGGCTACACCTAAATAATTCGATTGAACTGAATTATCGATATGAGTCTATGATATTCGAATCAGCTAGACTAATGTTTATGAAAAGCTCTAAGTGTTCATTGAACGAAATTTCCCAAACCAAATTGTTTTGGTGCGGAATCCTATGATAAGACTGAGGTGAACAATGTTGTTGGACAAATAATCCAATCTAGTAGCGTAAATATTCGCTAAAATTGATTAATACATTATGCATGACGTAAGAGTACGATAGGCTAATTACCTAAAGTACTAGCATCGGTAGTTTACCTTCTTCGTGATTGTAAACATATTGTTAACCTTTTTAAAGGGGTAGATTACCTTTTTCTTAATTGAAATAGATTACCTTTTTCTTAATTGATGTAACTGTACGTTGGGCTAATCACCTAAAGTACTAGTAATGGTAGTTTATCTTCTTTGTGATTGTAAACAGACCAAGTAATGTATTGTTTTGTGGTATGATCACTACCGTTAAAACTAAATGTGTTCATGGTCTATACGACCCCTCAGCACAATTTCAAAACTTTTACTATTGTGAGAGGTGTATTGGGTAGCATGTGATATGTGTGAAAGGTGTAAGGTAATCTACCCCTTTAAAAAGGTTAACAGTATGTTTACAATCACGAAGAAGGTAAACTACCCCTTTAAAAAGGTTAACAGTATGTTTACAATCACGAAGAAGGTAAACTACCTATTTCAATTAAGAAAAAGGTAATCTACCCCTTTAAAAAGGTTAACAGTATGTTTACAATCACAAAGAAGGTAAACTACCATTACTAGTACTTTAGGTGATTAGCCCATCGTACAGTTACGTCATGCATAACGTATTAATCATTTTTAGCGAATATTTATGATACTAGATTGGATTATTTATCCAAACATTATCGTTCACCTCAGTCTTATCATAGGATTCCGCACCAAAGCAATTTGGTTCAGGAAATTCTTTCAATAAACACTTGGAGTTTTTATAACATTAGTCTAGCTGAATCAAATAGCATAGACTCATATAAATAATTCAATTCAATCGAATTATTTAGGTGTAGCCAAACCCCGTTAGCAAATTAAAATTTTTGAAAACATTTTCGAGAATGACGTCATGATGCCGCACTGTATTAACAGTCTGTTGAGGATTTCGTCATTTGGTGATTTTGTCATGCTACATCATACCATAGTGGAATAGTGACTTTAGGTCTAATTCACACTAAGTAATACTGCATTGATGACTCCATCATTTTTATCATCTCTGCACCAGGTTACATGGTACATAAGTGATAAATAAAAACAATTTTTGATATTTTAAATCATTTGCGTCTAGCCGAAATAAGTAGCATAGACTGTACTTTAAACCGTTTCAAAAATGATTACGAGTCTACATTTTTTTTTAAAAGGCACATAGTGCGTATTTAGCTTGATGTCAAAAATTTTGAAGTTTAGCATAGCTAGGAGTTTAGGAAAACCTAAGTCTCCACTAATGATCATTTTCTTAATAATATATCTGTTCCTATAATCCTTAACACTCCATTTACACACAACTATACCCAATTCATAAAACCACACTTATGAGTTCATAACCTGACCACAATTATATGAGTTTACGAACTTACCCTAGTCTGACCTTTGGCGTCCGTTCGCTGAGGGGCTCATAAACGTTTCATATAACTATGAGTCAAGAATGTCACATAAGTATGAGTTCAAAGAACTCGTACTTAATCCTATATTTTCTACCTATGACCTATTTATCTGTATATAACAACTAGCGCGACACAACATTTCAATTATTACCGATGCCACCAACTAAGTAGTTTTTACACCAAGTACAATTTCCCGCCCATACAAGAAATCATACAACCCAGTTGCTGACACGAGTCCTCATTGAAATCCCCACCTAATCTTAACCCCCTTTTTCAACACGAATTCAATTCGTATTCATAATCCATAACTCTTTTATGAGTTTTCATAGTACCATTTCATAGTACAACTTACACACAGCATCTTGCTGTAAACTTTTCAATCAGTAGACTGATTCATTTCCGGCTGTCATAACTTTATCAGATCACGGGGTGATCTTATCGTATATATTACGATTCAATTCCATGACTTGATCGTTTTATTTTACGGTCTTCTATCCCTACACTTTCAGTCTTTTAGACTCGATCTATTTACCGTTACTGTTCAACTTTATTATCAAAGTTAGGGAACTCTGTGTCTTAACAACTTACCGAGATTCATCTTTGAATCTTACCGACCAACTAACTCTCTTTGAGTTAGTCTTATCTTAATCACTAGGGTTATTGGTCTCAGGTATTCCTACCTAAGCTTCATAACCAACAGCTTTGAAACCAACTGTAGCATCCCCGAATCCGGGCCCCAAATCACCTCGGATCCGGTTCACTATTTCTATCACTATTTGCGGAAGATATAAACATAAATTGTTTATACATTACATTACACACTATTCCCCAAGGTCGAGTAACCTTAACTTATAAACAAAATCATAAACTATTTATCACAAAACAATATTTATCAAAGTATACTATTACAAACTAGCCGCACATTTTATCCCAAGCCGGACTTGGCATTATCTTTTCCTTTATCCGAACGCATTTGCCTTATCTGCAATGTTTTATCATGATATAGCAAGGGTGAGCATGAAAGTTGCCCAGCAAGTTTAAATACAACAATATAACGATATATCATGATTGAAGAGTATGAATAATGAGCTTGCTATAATTCATCAATATAGTTGAGAATTATCACGAACAAACTTTTGACTGAACAAGTTTTAAACATGAACAAACATTCTGAACCAACTGGTAATAAAGGTGATTAGCCTTTTATACCTGACTTATACATACAAGATGTAAAGAGTACAATTTTCATGCCAATCAACAATGATTAACCATAAGCTTGAATACATACTCTTATTAGAGTTAAGTACAAAGAAACTTGCTTGAACCGTTGATTACCGCAACGCAATTTATAACGCTTTACCCCGAAGACCTAATATTAGTAATATAGATCTCCAATATTAGAATAATATCATCACAGTATAATACTGTTATATTTATACACACAGAATAACCTAAACACATAGCACATAACCCTATCAGTCTATACAGCACATAAGACATAGCATCAAGTCAAACTATTCCAGTCTAACTTGAAACCGACACAATTCTATCATCCCGATAGTCTAGTCGGACAAAACTCGAGTTTAAGTTCAACTAAACTCTGCTTAAACACTTAACCATTAACACATATAATTTCTAATCAGACAAAACATTTTTCCTAGGCTCATAATAATTTTCGGATAATTATTACCATTTATCAACATTTTTCAATCCTTAAAACCGTATTTAAATGAATTAAATACCACATAATTCCTTAATCATTAATATATATTTAATATAAAATATTAATGAAAAATCATTACAAAATATTATAATATAATTATAATATTTCAAAATATTTTTAATACCTTAAAATCATAATTATATGATTTTTAAACACTTAAATCCATTATTCGATAAAAAATATTAATATTAAAATATTAATATTTTCATGCCAAAATATCAAAAGTTATATTTTATAACTTAAAATATTTTTATATCACTTAAATCATTTTTATATAATTTATAGAGCATTAATTCCATTTTCCTTAATTTAATTAATATATCTATTAAATAAATTAATTATCATTAATATTGATTAATTAATGAAATTCATTCCAAAATATTAAAAGTCGTCAAAAACAACTTAAAATACTTTCTTATACCATAATATTATTTTTCATGATTTTTCATGAATTAAAACTATTTTTAAATCATTTATTTAATATTATAATTAAATAAATAAATACCATTTATATTTTAAAAATATTAAATATTTTCAAAATATTCTTAAAATAATGAAAAACTATTTTTCAAGCTTTAAAATAATTTTTCATAATTTATTTTGTATTTTTAATAATTAAAAACTATTTTTTTCTAATTTTTAATTATTTTCTGGAAAATAATAAATAAACTGTCGCTATAGGCCTTTAGCGACACTTGTCTGTCGCCATTGGTGTTCTTGACTCAAGAACACTGACAAAGTCAGTGTGCGAGGGGCTGGTTTGACCGGCTTTAATTACTTGTTCTGTGTTTTTCTGGGCTGGCTATTGTTCTAATCATGTAGTATAAGTGTAATACTACAACTACAATCAAATTTTATGGCCATCCAAAAACTGAACATCAAGATCTGGGCAGCCGAAAATCATGTCAGGCATGTTCTTCATTTTCTGGGTTACCCAGAAATGAAGAACAGCCAAGGTACCTACTTTCAAGCCTTTGATCTTAGTATTCTGGGCTCGTTTGGTGTGATATAAAAGTTCACAATTGTAGTATTGATGTCAGAGTACAACTTTATAACATCATAACAACATAAAAACATTATCTACCAAAGATCTGGTCCGGTCAAACTACATACGAAGATTTGTTCTTGAACATTTCTGGAAAACCCAAAAATGTTCTTGAGCAGTTCGGTCAACGGTTGTTTGACCTCAAATTTCTACGATTTTGATACGGATCTAAGTGATCTAAAGGTATACCTGTGAAGTTCCTATACCATTCTATAACATGAAAACAACAACAAGACCAAATAATCAAATCACAACAAGATTCATGGCCTTTAAAACCTTGTCAGAGATTTCTGGAAATTCTGGGTTACCCAGATTTTCAGTTTCTGTGAACGATCAACGACCTTTGACTGCTTGTAACTTTCAATCTAAACATGATCTATACCTGATTCAAGTTCTAGATCATAGTCCTTACAACATACTACAAGTATAAACTCTTACAAAACAAAAATAATTAACAAGCAATGATCTATGAGCCCTGACATATGGTTGTCAGGCCATATTTTTCAAATTTTCCAGAATTTAGAAAACATTAAATTCGTTTATCTAGATGATATAGATATCAGATCTAACCACCCAGATCACTAAGTGACACCATCTAACACATATTTAACCAATAAACTATAACATTAACACAGATTTTCAAGGATTTCTAGAATTTAGGGTTTATACCTCATTCATGCTTGATTTTTGATTTCTGGTCTATGGATCAGTTATTGGCTTGCTAGGAACTGATCAAGGTTCATCTTTTCTCTCTCTATCACTCTATATCCTGAATTTCTAGAGAGAGGAGGGTTAGGAGAAAAGTGAAACATAAAGTGGCCATTCTCTCACTAAATCTTTTATATTTGTTGCCTTGTTGCTATGATCTGGCCAATTTCGGCTGGATTCAGTGTTTGTAGCTCCAGGCTAGTACTAGGGTTGGTGAGCAACTCACCTTAGGGCAACCTTTGCAAGCAAGCTTCAATAATACAACAAAGGGCATTCTTGTCATTTTCCATTTTATTTTAATGGCATTTTTGACATTTGACCAAACCTTTAGGGTTTAGAATTTGAGAGGGTTTAGGGTTTGGATTATTTAGGGTTTAGGTTTTAACCCTTAACTTTGTAATTTAATTTCTACATTTCCGAATTTCGGTTATAAAAATAGAAAATTAACAATTCTAACTTATAATTAGGATTTACTAATTATATTAAAATTCCTTAATCCTAAATTCATTCTTGCTAATTAGGATTAGTATTTCCTAATTACAATTGCTAATTAAGCAATTAGGGTCAAAATCACAGATTAGGGTTTATAACCCACTAATTAGGGTTTCTAATAGGAAATAAATTTTCTGATTTTAGAAATTAAATCTCGTAATTAGATTAGAGTTTTCTAATTACTCATAAATTGAAATAATTAGGATTAGGGTTTCCTAATTAACATTTCTAATTTAGAAATTAAATCCACAATTGAGCATTAGGGTTTCTGACGAAACAATTTGGGTTCCAAAAATTGAAAATTAGGGTTTGCTAATTAATTAACCTTTACCCTAATTAATACTATATAAGCATTATAATTATCATTTCCATTCCCAGATTAGGGTTTTCATTTTATCAGAATCTGAAATTAGGGTTTTTAGATCTGGTATTAGGGTTTTCTAATTATCAAATTGGGTTTCCATCAATTCATTAGGGTTTTCCCTAATTAATTTAATATTAATGACGTTTAACCTTGTACATACATTGCATTCCCAATCTAGGGTTTTCAATATCCGATTTAAGATTTCGGACTCCCGGAACTGAAACTAGGGTTTCCAGAACCGATTTCTAGGGTTTCTTATTAATCACTAGGGTTTTCTAACTGAACGTTAGCGTTCTTAATATACGATTAGGGTTTGTCACAGATGTAATTTATCTGATCAACCCATGACCCTTAACCACATTCTGAACACATCATTAACCATATACACAGATCATATTTACATAAATCCTTAATGCTGAATAATTCACCTATATCCTTCACCGAATTTTGAAATCCTCAAAATTCAATCCCAATAACATCAAACGCATGCACTCATTTTATGTCTAGGTCTATTATTTGACCTTAAATCAATCATTTAAGATTTTAATAAATTGTCCAAATTTTCGGGTTGCCACATTCACCCCTCCTTATAAGAATTTCGTCCCCGAAATTAACCTTACACCTTTCACCGTGCACCTTACACCATACATCGTGCACCTTACACCTTTCACACATATCACATGCTACCCAATACACCTCTCACAAGAGTAAAAGTTTTGAAATTGTGCTGAGGGGTCGTATAGACCATGAACACATTTAGTTTTAAAGGTAGTGATCATACCGTAAAACAATACATTACTTGGTCTGTTTACAATCACAAAGAAGGTAAACTACCATTACTAGTACTTTAGGTGATTAGCCCATCGTACTGTTACGTCATGCATAACGTATTAATCATTTTAAGCGAATATTTACGCTACTAGATTGGATTATTTATCCAAACATTATCGTTCACCTCAGTCTTATCATAGGATTCCGCACCAAAGCAATTTGGTTCGGAAAATTCTTTCAATAAACACTTGGAGTTTTTATAACATTAGTCTAGCTGAATCAAATAGCATAGACTCATATAAATAATTCAATTCAATCGAATTATTTAGGTGTAGCCAAACCCCGTTGGCAAATTAAAATTTTTGAAAACATTTTCGAGAATGACCTCACGATGCCGCACTGTATTAACAGTCCGTTGAGGATTTCGTCATTTGGTGATTTTGTCATGCTACATCATACCATAGTGGAATAATGACTTTAGGTCTAATTCACACTAAGTAATACAGCATTGATGACTCCATCATTTTTATCATCTCTGCACCAGGTTACATGGTACATAAGTGATAAATAAAAACAATTTTTGATATTTTAAATCATTTGCGTCTAGCCGAAATAAGTAGCATAGACTGTACTTTAAACCGTTTCAAAAATGATTACGAGTCTACATTTTTTTTAAAAGGCACATAGTGCGTATTTAGCTTGATGTCAAAAATTTTGAAGTTTAGCATAGCTAGGAGTTTAGGAAAACCTAAGTCTCCACTAATGATCATTTGCTTAATAATATATCTGTTCCTATAATCCTTAACACTCCATTTACACACAACTATACCCAATTCATAAAACCACACTTATGAGTTCATAACCTGACCACAATTATATGATTTTACGAACTTACCCTAGTCTGACCTTTGGCGTCCGTTCGCTGAGGGGCTCATAAACATTTCATATAACTATGAGTCAAGAATGTCACATAAGTATAAGTTCTAAGAACTCGTACTTAATCTTATATTCTCTACCTATGACCTATTTATCTGTATATAACAACTAGCGCGACACAACATTTCAATTATTACCGATGCCACCAACTAAGTAGTTTTTACACCAAGTACAATTTCCCGCCCATACAAAAAATCATACAACCCAGTTGCTGACACGAGTCCTCATTGAAATCCCCACCTAATTTTAACCCCCTTTTTCAACACGAATTCAATTCGTATTCATAATCCATAACTCTTTTATGAGTTTTCATAGTACCATTTCATAGTACAACTTACACACAGCATCTTGCTGTAAACTTTTCAATCAGTAGACTGATTCATTTCCGGCTGTCATAACTTTATCAGATCACGGGGTGATCTTATCGTATATATTACGATTCAATTCCATGACTTGATCGTTTTGTTTTACGATCTTCTATCCCTGCACTTTCAGTCTTTTAGACTCGATCTATTTACCGTTACTGTTCAACTTTATTATCAAAGTTAGGGAACTCTGTGTCTTAACAACTTACCGAGATTCATCTTTGAATCTTACCGACCAACTAACTCTCTTTGAGTTAGTCTTATCTTAATCACTAGGGTTATTGGTCTCAGGTATTCCTACCTAAGCTTCATAACCAACAGCTTTGAAACCAACTGTAGCATCCCCGAATCCGGGCCCCAAATCATCTCGGATCCGATTCACTATTTCTATCACTATTTGCGGAAGATATAAACATAAATTGTTTATACATTACATTACACATTATTCCCCAAGGTCGAGTAACCTTAACTTATACACAAAATCATAAACTATTTATCACAAAACAATATTTATCAAAGTATACTATTACAAACTAGCCACACATTTTATCTCAAGCCGGACTTGGCATTATCTTTTCCTTTATCCGAACGCATTTGCCTTATCTGCAATGTTTTATCATGATATAGCAAGGGTGAGCATGAAAGTTGCCCAGCAAGTTTAAATACAACAATATAACGATATATCATGATTGAAGAGTATGAATAATGAGTTTGCTATAATTCATCAATATAGTTGAGAATTATCACGAACAAACTTTTGACTGAACAAGTTTTAAACATGAACAAACATTCTGAACCAACTGGTAATAAAGGTGATTAGCCTTTCATACCTGACTTATACATACAAGATGTAAAGAGTACAATTTTCATGCCAATCAACAATGATTAACCATAAGCTTGAATACATACCCTTATTAGAGTTAAGTACAAAGAAACTTGCTTGAACCGTTGATTACCGCAACGCAATTTATAACGCTTTACCCCGAAGACCTAATATTAGTAATATAGATCTCCAATATTAGAATAATATCATCACAGTATAATACTGTTATATTTATACACACAGAATAACCTAAACACATAGCACATAACCCTATCAGTCTATACAGCACATAAGACATAGTATCAAGTCAAACTATTCCAGTCTAACTTGAAACCGACACAATTCTATCATCCCGACAATCTAGTAATACAAAACTCAAGTTTAAGTTCAATTAAACTCTGCTTAAACACTTAACTATTAACACAGATAATTTCTAATCAGACAAAACATTTTTCCTAGGCTCGTAATAATTTTCGGATAATTATTACCATTTATCAACCTTTTTCAACCCTTAAAACCGTATTTTAATGAATTAAATACCACATAATTCCTTAATCATTAATATTTATTTAATATAAAATATTAATGAAAAATCATTGCATAATATTATAATATAATTATAATATTTCAAAATATTTTTAATACCTTAAAATCATAATTATATGATTTTTAAACACTTAAATCCATTATCCGATAAAAAATATTAATATTTTCATGCCAAAATATCAAAAGTTATATTTTATAACTTAAAATATTTTTATATCACTTAAATCATTTTTATATAATTTATAGAGCATTAATTCCATTTTTCCTTAATTTAATTAATATATCTATTAAATAAACTAATTATCATTAATATTGATTAATTAATAAAATTCATTCCAAAATATTAAAAGTCGTCAAAAAGAACTTAAAATATTTTCTTATACCATAATATTATTTTTCATGAATTAAAACTATTTTTAAATCATTTATTTAATATTATAATTAAATAAATAAATACCATTTATATTTTAAAAATATTAAATATTTTTGAAATATACTTAAAATAATGAAAAACTATTTTTCAAGCTTTAAAATTTTCATAATTTATTTTGTATTTTTAATAATTAAAAACCATTTTTTTCTAATTTTTAATCATTTTCTGGAAAATAATAAATAAACTGTCGCTATAGGCCTTTAGCGACACTTGTCTGTCGCCATTGGTGTTCTTGACTCAAGAACACTGACAAAGTCAGTGTGCGAGGGGCTGGTTTGACCGGCTTTAATTACTTGTTCTGTGTGTGTCTGGGCTGGCTATTGTTCTAATCATGTAGTATAAGTGTAATACTACAACTACAATCAAATTTCATGGCCATCCAACAACTGAACATCAAGATCTGGGCAGCCGAAAATCATGTCAGGAAAGTTCTTCATTTTCTGGGTTACCAAGAAATGAAGAACAGCCAAGGTACCTACTTTCAAGCCTTTGATCTTAGTATTCTGGGCTCGTTTGGTGTGATATAAAAGTTCACAATTGTAGTATTGATGTCAGAGTACAACTTTATAACATCATAACAACATAAAAACATTATCTACCAAAGATCTGGTCCGGTCAAACTACATACGATGATCTGTTCTTGAACATTTCTGGAAAACCCAAAAATGTTCTTGAGCAGTTCGGTCAACGGTTGTTTGACCTCAAATTTCTACGATTTTGATACGAATCTAAGTGATCTAAAGGCATACCTGTGAAGTTCCTATACCAATCTATAACATGAAAACAACAACAAGACCAAATAATCAAACCACAGCAAGATTCATGGCCTTCAAAACCTTGTCAGAGTTTTCTGGAAATTCTGGGTTACCCAGATTTTCAGTTTCTGTGAACGATCAACGACCTTTGACTGCTTGTAACTTTCAATCTAAACATGATCTATACCTGATTCAAGTTCTAGATCATAGTTCTTACAACATACTACAAGTATAAACTCTTACAAAACAAAAATAATTAACAAGTAATGATCTATGAGCCCTGACATATGGTTGTCAGGCCATATTTTTCAAATTTTCCAGAATTTAGAAAACATTAAATTCGTTTATCTAGATGATATAGATATCAGATCTAACCACCCAGATCACTAAGTGACACCATCTAACACATATTTAACCAATAAACTACAACATTAACACAGATTTTCAAGGATTTCTAGAATTTAGGGTTTATACCTCATTCATGCTTGATTTTTGATTTCTGGTCTATGGATCGGTTATTGGCTTGCTAGGAACTGATCAAGGTTCATCTTTTCTCTCTCTATCACTCTATATCCCGAATTTCTAGAGAGAGGAGGGTTAGGAGAAAAGTGAAACATAAAGTGGCCATTCTCTCACTAAATCTTTTATATTTGTTGCCTTGTTGCTATGATCTGGCCAATTTCGGCTGGATTCAGTGTTTGTAGCTCCAGGCTAGTACTAGGGTTGGTGAGCAACTCACCTTAGGGCAACCTTTGCAAGCAAGCTTCAATAATACAACAAAGGGCATTCTTGTCATTTTCCATTTTATTTTAATGGCATTTTTGACATTTGACCAAACCCTTAGGGTTTAGGGTTTGAGAGGGTTTAAGGTTTGGAGTATTTAGGGTTTAGGTTTTAACCCTTAACTTTGTAATTTAATTTCTACATTTTCGAATTTCGGTTATAAAAATAGAAAATTAACAATTCTAACTTATAATTAGGATTTACTAATTATATTAAAATTCCTTAATCCTAAATTCATTCTTGCTAATTATGATTAGTATTTCCTAATTACAATTGCTAATTAAGCAATTAGGGTCAAAATCACAGATTAGGGTTTATAACCCACTAATTAGGGTTTCTAATAGGAAATAAATTTTCTAATTTTAGAAATTAAATCTCGTAATTAGATTAGAGTTTTCTAATTACTCATAAATTGAAATAATTAGGATTAGGGTTTCCTAATTAACATTGCTAATTTTAGCAATTAAATCCACAATTGAGCATTAGGGTTTCTGACGGAACAATTTGGGTTCCAAAAATTGAAAATTAGGGTTTGCTAATTAATTAACCTTTACCCTAATTAATACTTAATTAATACCATATAAGCATTATAATTATCCTTTCCATTCCCAGATTAGGGCTTTTATTTTATCAGAATCTGAAATTAGGGTTTTCAGATCTGGTATTAGGGTTTTCAAATTATCAAATCGGGTTTCCAGCAATTCATTAGGGTTTTCCCTAATTAATTTAATATTAATGACGTTTAACCTTGTACATACATTGCATTCCCAATCTAGGGTTTTCAATATCCGATTTAAGATTTCGGACTCCCGGAGCTGAAACTAGGGTTTCCAGAACCGATTTTTAGGGTTTCTTATTAATCACTAGGGTTTTCTAACTGAACGTTAGCGTTCTTAATATAAGATTAGGGTTTGTCACAGATGTAATTTATCTGATCAACCCATGACCCTTAACCACATTCTGAACACATCATTAACCATATACACAGAGCATATTTACATAAATTCTTAATCCTGAATAATTCATCTATATCCTTCACCGAATTTTGAAATCCTCAAAATTCAATCCCAATAACATCAAACGCATACACTCATTTTATGTCTTGGTCTATTATTTGACCTTAAATCAATCATTTATGATTTTAATAAATTGTCCAAATTTTCGGGTTGTCACAATAACAGGACATTGACCCATACACACACACACATACACTCATATAATAGTTTCTCGAAAAGAGGCGGTCACTGTGGTAACACGGATGTCGGGGGGTGCCTAACACCTTCCCCTCGCATAACCAAGTCCTCGGACCCTAAACGAATCTTGGTTTCGCCGACCCATATATCAGTGTCACATCACTGGGTCAATGTGCAAACATTTTATTGGTTGTGTTAGTACAACCATTTAAAAAACCAACTGGTGACTCTTAACAGTCCCATCGTCGACATCATACATGTCGGACCTTTTTCACTTGTTTTTTCAAACAAATCTCACCTAAAACGAGAACACCAAAGAACAAGTAACGGAAAGGGACATCTAAAAATCCAGACGTCGACATTCACATTGTCATTGTTGTAACTTCTCTTCTTGAAATCTCCTCCCGACTCGATTCTTCTATTATCATGGCCACAATTACCACCAGAGTGGTTACCACTTTTGTCCGAATATTTTCTTCCCCGCTGGTTGTCATTGCTCCGATGACTGCTGCCACCGGTATGACCCTGGTTGTGGTCCCTCGGTTGAACATACTCATTATCCCGCTCTAATAATTGAGCCCTGTTTACAACATCTGAATATAAAGAAAATTTATGAGAGATAAGATATTGACGAATCTCGGTTTTTAGACCTCTCAGAAACATCCGCGTCATTTGTTCCTCATTCTCTACCAAATGAGGTGCAAACCTGGATAACTCTGTGAACTTCGCCTCGTACTGGACACCGTCATGTTGTTTTATTCCAGTCTAATAAACTCTACCTCCTTCATATGACGAATACTTTCAGGAAGGTACTTGTCGTTAAACAGTTTTTGAAACATTTCCCAAGACATGTTGAGTGCGACAAGCTGGGTACGCTTCACAGATTTCCACCAGTAATCTGCCTCACCAAAGAACATAAATGTGGCGAATGGAACCTTCTGTTCCTCCGTGCATCCAAAAACATCAAATATCTTGGTAATTTATTTAACCCACGTTTCCACCTTTATCGAATTCGACTTTCCCGCAAATTCTGGTGGTCCCAACTCTTTGAACTGCTTGGCTATAATAAGCCGTGCATTGCTATCATTTCCACCCATATTTTGTACACGAGTCTCCCTCATTTGATTTTGTATAAACTTCAAAAATCTTCTAAACATCCCATCATTCATTATTTGTTCGGTAGTGTTATTTACAGGAGGAATATCGCCTTCCTGTTGCACGTTCCTCTGGGTGGTGATTAAAGGTGTCTCCACGGTCTCATTCACTCCATTGTTAATATTTCCAGCTGCCATTCTCAAATACTACCAAAAAACAAGGGTTAATTAATAAATTAACATATCACATATTTACCATATGCTCCGACTGACCAACCAAATAAGCTTAGGTATGACACACTAGCAAAAGATTACCTGTCTCTCCCATCCTAGTTCGATTCCCTGATCTCCGCCAGAGACCATATCCCTAAGCTCTGATACCAACTGTGACGCCCCCAAAATAGGTATACATCACCCATTTTGAGTCGCCAAATACATGATATAGAAACAAATACAACTTCAGTAATACAATTATCATGCAAAATAGTTTAAATACAAATATTGTCTAATAGACAGTATACAAACTCAAAAAGAGTCCTCATTACAATTATTGATACACTAATTTACAAAATAGTGAGGACTACTAAAACAACTATCCTGAACCATCACTCCATATCCCGCCTAGTTCCTGCTATGTTCTCACCACCTGAGAAGAAAAATGGAACAAAAAGGAAAAGGGTGAGCTCAACTAACCCAGTAAAGAATATTATAACTAAGATAATATACAACAAATTATCATTAGTCTTCAACAGGGAAAAATATGATAGAATATAATAGACAACAAGTTTTAGATCAACAACTGCAGCGGAAACAACAACACATTAGAAGAGTCAAGTAGAGAATGAATTCTACTATATTCAAAGTTTTAAAAGTCCATCATCAATATTTTATCCCTGTAACATCAATCAAAATATATCTTGAATTAAATATTCATCTTTGCACTACATGCCAAAGATATTCATTTATATCACCAGTTGGTCATGTTCATCTCAACACCTGTTCATCTTTGCACTACAGGCCAAAGATATTCATCAGTTAATCATTCATCTTTGCACTACAGGCCAAAGATATTTAGTACAATCATCATTTAGGACTGAGGATGATGAAAACTTTCTTTAAAAAACAAGAATCCAGTGATATAAAAGATCAAAGATTAAGGATTCGTACTTTAGTTTATCCAAGTTCAAAAATACCTTATAATAATCAATTGTGGAGCAAAATTCAAGAATAAAGATCAAAACATGGATACAATCAAAGATAGTAACCATAATAGACAACTTGTACAAATAAAAGAAAATTTCATTTTTTCTGTGAATAGTGCCGTATTCGTGAATAGTAACCCCGACTTTAAAAAGGTAGAAATTCCATAATAAAATCCATACCAATATTCCGGTATAATGATATTGAAAGAATAACATCCCTTACCTCAAAAGAACAGTACTTCTGGCTGAAATGTAAGGTATAAGGCTAAAAGAAACTTACACTGAATAACATCTCACAAAGTATCTAAATACTCGCAAAATACGCTCAATAATATAGAGAGAGAAAACATATGATTCTGATGTGATTTTTAATTCTAACTAAGCACCCTATTTATAGGAAAATTGTAAGACCCCAACTTTTTGAATAAAGATGAAATTTTCTCAAAATATATTTTTGAATATTCTGGTGTGGATTTGATATAATGTTATAGTTGTGGATAATATTTACAAATTTTGCAAAATACGCAAGTTGTTATATAATATTCGATTGGTCGGGAAATATTCGTTTTAACAGGGAATATTCGTACAACGACACAATAATTGGTGGACCCCCACAACGGAATTATTGTCGGATTGAGAAAACGATAAAAATACTTTATGAAAACAACGGCGGAAGTTTTACCGTTAATTGTTGAAACACCCGGTGTTAAAAGTACAGTAATAAGCGTGGTTGCATAGTAGCACACGGTATCGATTATTGATGCTTACGTGAGAAGTCACTCAGTTATACTCAATTATTGCTACAGTAATTGCTGCATCATATCTCTCATTTATTGATTCAATTATTGTCACAATATCATTTGCATAATATTTTATATTATTAAATCAATAATTGAGACGACAAAGTTATTCATATTATTATTTACAATATTAAAAATGTCTAGAAGTTCTGTCAAGGAGAGGTTTGGTCACCTAATTGCGCGCTAATAAGGAGAATTCCTTATCGGAAAGCCCCCTCTTTCCTGGGAACGACCTGGTTGTTAAATATTGTGAGTTATAATATTAATGATGAATAAGTTGTGTTGATTAAAAATGAATTTTGATAGTTCCATTGTGTTGGGATTATTAGTGTTAGTGGAAATCGACATCTATTTCGATGATAATTGATGTCTAGGGGTTATATTGATAAATCGGATAATTTATCGGATAAATGAGCAATTAATTGCTACTAATTCACATGCTTATATAACTATTTGTTCACATATGTGTACTATTGAATCACATTATTTACTATTAAGAGAATTGGTGCAAGATTGATAATACTTGCATGACTAAGTTAAAATGAAGGTATAGACAGATGTACTATACTTTAATTTGTATTTTTCACATGATTATACTATTGATTCACATGATTGAAATATTGATTCACATTATTTACTATTAGGGGAGGTGGTGCAAGTTTGATAATACTTGTAGGACTAAATTAAAAATGAAAGAAAAGTTGGAGGTATTGTACTGTAATGTTTCGAGCCCCAAAACGTGCAATTATCGAAACTGTATTTTCCAATAAATAGAAGCTCATTCTTCCTTCATTTCTCACCAATTCACAAAAGCTTTAGAGCGACTATTATAGAGAGAAATTATAGAGAGAAAGAAGAAGAGAAGTCTGCTACCTCACTATTCCAATATCCAGTTTTTCCAAGGTAAGGAGTATTATTTCTTTCTTATCCTTGAAGAGAACTTCTGTTATTCCATTTTTTTTATTATTCTATTGGAATAACCTGTATACGCGGGCTACCCTATACTTGGTGAAATTCTTCTATTATTCAATTCTTTATCATTTTGATGGAACATCATGTTTGTACGTTTACACCGGACCTGGTTCCATTATTTATCATTCTGTTGGAACATCATGTCTATGCATTCTACGCCGGACCTAGTTCTGTCTGTGCGTTTTACGCCGGACCTGATTCCGTTATTTATTATTCTGTTGGAATAATATGCCTGTGCGGTCTATCGCATGCCCGATGATTTCTTTTGTTATTCTATTTCTTGTTATACTCAGTTGGTTAAAGTTTTGACTTCCATAATCCATGAAATTAGTGGAATATCCTTGATATTTGCGCTTCATCCAGTATCTTTTCATTGAAATATTCTTCTGAGCATTCTTGAATTTTACCCCACAAAGCAGTATCATGTTGACAATTTGGACGTTATTGATTCCTGGATAAAATAATTCTTGAACTTGTTTTATTGAATTCTTATATAATTGTCATCATCTTCATGTTTATATTTTGTTGAAAGTCATCTGTGGCCTGTAGTGCATAGATGGACTTGGTATGATTATGACTAGTGATTATTCGGTGTAATCATAACCGTAATGTTACAAATGATGTGGTAAAAGTCCTCATTGGCCCGTAGTGCATTGATGGACACTTGTTGGCATGATCATGACCATTAATGAATACACAAATATTCTTGGCTCGTAGTGCATGGATAATTGTGGTCGTGATTCTAAAGAATATCCTTGGCCGTAGTATAGGGGTGATTCGGTGATGTGGATTATTTATTAAGCTGAGTCACAGCGATAAAAGTGATAAAAAAACCTTTTAAATCATAAAAGATAGTAGATGTTATTCTCTACTTGGCTCTTTTAATGGATATCTTGTTCCGCTGCAGTTAAACTTGATGGTTGTTATATTATATCAGTTTACAACTGTTGAAGGCTAACGATAATATATTCTACATTATCTTAGTCATAATATTTCCTACTGGGAAAGTTGAGCTCACCCTTTTACTTTCATTGTTCTCTTCAGGAAATGAGAATGTAGCAGGGACTAGTCGGGGAACGGAGTGACGGACCAGATGATAGCATTAATAGTCCTCACTATTAAGTGAAATAGTGGCAAAATAAATATAAAATATTGAATTTGAGTTTGTATATTGTCTAGACGACAATATTTGTATTAAAACTCACAGCTTATGTTTTGTCGTACTTTGTACGACAGTTGTATAATTAAGTTGTATTTGTATTCTGTACCATGTATTTGGCGACTCAGAATAAGTGATGTATACCTGTTTTGGGGGCATCACAGTTGGTATCAAAGCTTAGGGATATGATCCCTGGCTAAGATGTGAGACTAGAACTAGGAGGGAAGAGACAGGGAATTCATTCGCTAGTATGACCTACCTAATTTTTTGGTATTTAATTGGTTGGTCAGAGTATAGAGATAATATGTTGCATGTCAATTAACCCTTGTTTTGTGGAAGTATTTGAAAATGGCATTCGAGAATATTGAGAATAGCAATGGGGCACAAGAGACCGTTGAGTCTCTACAGATCAATAATAAAAATAATGTGCATCAGGAAGGCGACAATCCTCATGCAAACAACAACACTAACCAAATGATGAACGATGGAATGCTCAGAGGCTTTATGCAATTCATGTAACATCGGGCGAGAGCGGCTCCTGTTCAAAATGCAGGTGGAAACACTGGAAACTCTTAAACGATCACCCCTAAACAGTTCAAGGAGCTGGGACCACCCGAGTTTATTGGAGAGTGATGAGTGAGTTTTATACACATAAATTGGATACATTCGGGCTTAATTTATTGTTGTTCTCAAGTCTTTTAGGATGTTTTTATGTGTTTGTGTCTATTCATGCATGTTTTATATTGTTTTGTAGGATTTGGGACAAAAGTTACATGGATCGACGTTCGGGGTGGCTAGATTCGCGTTTTTGGCTTGTCATTTACACAGCAGTCACTTCAGAGCCAATTTGACTATAGCTCCGGACATTATTTCGAAACACTTCAAGAATGAAAGTTGTAGATCTACTTTTCCTCTTTCCGGATCATCTTGAATCATCTAAATCGGAGTTCGGACGAAGAAGTTATGGCCGTTTTCCCAAAGGACGTCGGAGCAGAAAATGTTGACTTTTTGACCAGCGCCGGGGCGCCCATTTCTAGTGTATTTCCAGAGCCGGGGCGCTGGGGGGAAGAATCCCAGCGCCGTGCCCAGCGCTGGGGCGCTGGGGAAGGGTCTGGTGCGGGCCTGGACGCGTTTTGGGCGAATTTTGACACCTTTTTGACTCCAAATTGGATTGGGATTGTTCCTAAACTCAAAGTTAGACTTGTAACCTATAAATACATGATGTAAGGCATAAAATAAGGGGGGATTACATAGGTTAGCTTGGAGATTACATAGCTTAGCCTAGATTAAACACTCCTTTAGATTAGAACATAACCCTAGTTCTTATTAATTTTGGAGATTGAAGCAACTTGGAGACCATTGAAGATCAAGAGCAAGAGCAAGAGCAAGAGGGGAGCATCAAATTTGCTGACAACAGATTCTATTCTCTTCTCTCATCTTACTTTTATCTTTTAATGTCTATTCAATTGTGGATTCTTGGTTTTAATTCATTAATTATGAACTAACTTTTTCCTTAAGATTTCAATTGAACTTTTTATGGCTATGAATTAGTTATTCATTATATTCTAATTATTTATGTTAAAGTGAGTTGTTTATCTTGTCTTGTGCATATTGCTTAATTATTTGATCAGTAATTACTTTGTTACTTTAGAAGGAATTGGAAGAGGAATTCTAGGGTTAGAACTGGGCATGATAACATGTGACTTAGTTATTTGCATGGTGAATAATTAGGTTTGTGAATTGAATGGAAATATCTGTTCACCGCATGTAACACATAAGGAATTGAGATTAAAGGAGTTTAATTCACTTATTTTGCATAGGAATATAGCAAGATTAATCTGGATTAAATAGAAGGCAATTGATCACTTGGAAAAGGACTTTTGACATTTGAGAATTCCTGTTAACAATTCAGTAGGCATAATAATTGGGATAATTGGATAATTGATTTATAATTCATAATTGGGGATATTGAAGTCTTAATCTTTATTTATTTGAATTCATTCGTTAAAATCATAGTTTTAATTGGTTAATTTAGTTTTCAGAATTAGAAAAAAACACAATTTGAGATTGTTTAAATAAAATTAGTTTGGTTAAGAATTAGTACTTGGTGATTTTTATTAAATAATTCCTCGTGGGAACGATACTTTTCTTATCACTTTATTACTTGTTGACCGTGTATACTTGCACGTATTCATTGATTGCGAAATCGATCAACAAGTTTTTGGGGGTATTTGATGAGTGAGCTTTATACACATAAATTGGATACATTCGGGCTTAATTTATTGTTGTTCTCAAGTCTTTTAGGATGTTTTTATGTGTTTGTGTCTATTCATGCATGTTTTATATTGTTTTGTAGGATTTGGGACAAAAGTTACATGGATCGACGTTCGGGGTGGCTAGATTCGCGTTTTTGGCTTGTCATTTACACAGCAGTCACTTCAGAGCCAATTTGACTATAGCTCCGGACATTATTTCGAAACACTTCAAGAATGAAAGTTGTAGATCTACTTTTCCTCTTTCCGGATCATCTTGAATCATCTAAATCGGAGTTCGAACGAAGAAGTTATGGCCGTTTTCCCAAAGGACGTCGGAGCAGAAAATGTTGACTTTTTGACCAGCGCCGGGGCGCCCATTTCTAGTGTATTTCCAGAGCCGGGGCGCTGGGGGGAAGAATCCCAGCGCCGTGCCCAGCGCTGGGGCGCTGGGGAAGGGTCTGGTGCGGGCCTGGACGCGTTTTGGGCGAATTTTGACACCTTTTTGACTCCAAATTGGATTGGGATTGTTCCTAAACTCAAAGTTAGACTTGTAACCTATAAATACATGATGTAAGGCATAAAATAAGGGGGGATTACATAGGTTAGCTTGGAGATTACATAGCTTAGCCTAGATTAAACACTCCTTTAGATTAGAACATAACCCTAGTTCTTATTAATTTTGGAGATTGAAGCAACTTGGAGACCATTGAAGATCAAGAGCAAGAGCAAGAGCAAGAGGGGAGCATCAAATTTGCTGACAACAGATTCTATTCTCTTCTCTCATCTTACTTTTATCTTTTAATGTCTATTCAATTGTGGATTCTTGGTTTTAATTCATTAATTATGAACTAACTTTTTCCTTAAGATTTCAATTGAACTTTTTATAGCTATGAATTAGTTATTCATTATATTCTAATTATTTATGTTAAAGTGAGTTGTTTATCTTGTCTTGTGCATATTGCTTAATTATTTGATCAGTAATTACTTTGTTACTTTAGAAGGAATTGGAAGAGGAATTCTAGGGTTAGAACTGGGCATGATAACATGTGACTTAGTTATTTGCATGGTGAATAATTAGGTTTGTGAATTGAATGGAAATATCTGTTCACCGCATGTAACACATAAGGAATTGAGATTAAAGGAGTTTAATTCACTTATTTTGCATAGGAATATAGCAAGATTAATCTGGATTAAATAGAAGGCAATTGATCACTTGGAAAAGGACTTTTGACATTTGAGAATTCCTGTTAACAATTCAGTAGGCATAATAATTGGGATAATTGGATAATTGATTTATAATTCATAATTGGGGATATTGAAGTCTTAATCTTTATTTATTTGAATTCATTCGTTAAAATCATAGTTTTAATTGGTTAATTTAGTTTTCTTAATTAGAAAAAAACACAATTTGAGATTGTTTAAATAAAATTAGTTTGGTTAAGAATTAGTACTTGGTGATTTTTATTAAATAATTCCTCGTGGGAACGATACTTTTCTTATCACTTTATTACTTGTTGACCGTGTATACTTGCACGTATTCATTGATTGCGAAATCGATCAACAAGTTTTTGGGGGTATTTGATGAGTGAGTTTTATACACATAAATTGGATACATTCGGGCTTAATTTATTGTTGTTCTCAAGTCTTTTAGGATGTTTTTATGTGTTTGTGTCTATTCATGCATGTTTTATATTGTTTTGTAGGATTTGGGACAAAAGTTACATGGATCGACGTTCGGGGTGGCTAGATTCGCGTTTTTGGCTTGTCATTTACACAGCAGTCACTTCAGAGCCAATTTGACTATAGCTCCGGACATTATTTCGAAACACTTCAAGAATGAAAGTTGTAGATCTACTTTTCCTCTTTCCGGATCATCTTGAATCATCTAAATCGGAGTTCGGACGAAGAAGTTATGGCCGTTTTCCCAAAGGACGTCGGAGCAGAAAATGTTGACTTTTTGACCAGCGCCGGGACGCCCATTTCTAGTGTATTTCCAGAGCCGGGGCGCTGGGGGGAAGAATCCCAGCGCCGTGCCCAGCGCTGGGGCGCTGGGGAAGGGTCTGGTGCGGGCCTGGACGCGTTTTGGGCGAATTTTGACACCTTTTTGACTCCAAATTGGATTGGGATTGTTCCTAAACTCAAAGTTAGACTTGTAACCTATAAATACATGATGTAAGGCATAAAATAAGGGGGGATTACATAGGTTAGCTTGGAGATTACATAGCTTAGCCTAGATTAAACACTCCTTTAGATTAGAACATAACCCTAGTTCTTATTAATTTTGGAGATTGAAGCAACTTGGAGACCATTGAAGATCAAGAGCAAGAGCAAGAGCAAGAGGGGAGCATCAAATTTGCTGACAACAGATTCTATTCTCTTCTCTCATCTTACTTTTATCTTTTAATGTCTATTCAATTGTGGATTCTTGGTTTTAATTCATTAATTATGAACTAACTTTTTCCTTAAGATTTCAATTGAACTTTTTATAGCTATGAATTAGTTATTCATTATATTCTAATTATTTATGTTAAAGTGAGTTGTTTATCTTGTCTTGTGCATATTGCTTAATTATTTGATCAGTAATTACTTTGTTACTTTAGAAGGAATTGGAAGAGGAATTCTAGGGTTAGAACTGGGCATGATAACATGTGACTTAGTTATTTGCATGGTGAATAATTAGGTTTGTGAATTGAATGGAAATATCTGTTCACCGCATGTAACACATAAGGAATTGAGATTAAAGGAGTTTAATTCACTTATTTTGCATAGGAATATAGCAAGATTAATCTGGATTAAATAGAAGGCAATTGATCACTTGGAAAAGGACTTTTGACATTTGAGAATTCCTGTTAACAATTCAGTAGGCATAATAATTGGGATAATTGGATAATTGATTTATAATTCATAATTGGGGATATTGAAGTCTTAATCTTTATTTATTTGAATTCATTCGTTAAAATCATAGTTTTAATTGGTTAATTTAGTTTTCTTAATTAGAAAAAAACACAATTTGAGATTGTTTAAATAAAATTAGTTTGGTTAAGAATTAGTACTTGGTGATTTTTATTAAATAATTCCTCGTGGGAACGATACTTTTCTTATCACTTTATTACTTGTTGACCGTGTATACTTGCACGTATTCATTGATTGCGAAATCGATCAACAGAGAGCCAAAACCACTTAAGGCGGAAGCGTGGATAAAGAAGATCACAATGATATTTGATGTCTTGGGATGCTCCGAGGAGCAAAAGGTTCCCTTCGCCACCTTCAAGTTGCGTGAAGACGCAGATTACTGGTGGAAATCTGTAAAACGTACACAGCCTGACGCACTCAAGATGTCTTGGGAGAAGTTCCAAGAGCTATTCAACGACAAGTACTTTCTCGAAAGTATTTGTCACATGAAAGAGGTGGAGTTTATCAAGTTGGAGCAAAACAATATGACCGTGTCACAATACGAGGCTAAATTTACGGAGTTATCCTGGTTTGCATCCCATTTGGTCGATAATGAGGAGCGAATGACACAAATGTTTTTAAGAGGTTTGAAACCAGAGATATGTCAATATCTTATTTCTCATAAACTGTGTTTGTACTCAAATGTTATAAATAGGGCTCATTATTGGAGTGCGATAACTAGTCAACGCAACCAAGAGAAAGCAGCCGACATCATGAAAATACCAGTGGTATCAGTCATCAAAGCGGTGACAACAAACATGGAGGGAATCAACATGCCAGAAATGGTAACCACTTCGGTGGTAATTATGGCCAAGACAGTAAAAATGGACATTTCAAGAAAAGGAGATTCAACAGTGATGGAAAGACGTCAGCACCAGCAACCGTGGTTAAGGAAGGAGAACGACCACCTATCATATGCTTCAAATGCGGAGGGGAGGGACATATCAGTTCAAACTGCGCGATTCCATCCAAAGCGTGTTATAATTATGGAAGAGAAGGTCACCTAGCCCGATTTTGTCATTTACTGAAGAAACGTTCAGCTAGGATGGAGGCACCAAAGGCCGTCCCTGAAAAGTCAAAGCCGGTGGTGAAAGGGAGAGCCTTTGTTTTGACCTCACAGAAAGCAAGGAACCCGAATGAGGTCATCACGGGTAAGCTTATCATAAACTCTAGCGATGTCTATACCTTATTTGATACCGGTTCTACCCATTCTTTTATTTCTCCTATTTGCGCTCAACGATTAAATTTGACTCTGGTGAAATTATACTTTGACTTATCTGTTGAAACTCCGTTGGGAGAAACCTTCATTACATCCACTGTTTATAAGTCTTGTTTGGTTCAAATTGGTACCCTAACATTACCTGTCGATCTTATTTCATTGAAAATACTTGTATTTGACATGATTCTAGGGATTGATTGGTTAACTACTCATCATGCAAAAATTGATTATTTTCGTAAGGTTGTTAGCTTTCATATTCCTAACCAAACTATTATGCGAATTCAAACAACTAAACCATTAAAATTAATCAATGTCATTTCAAGCCATAAAGCTATTCATTTATTGAAAAACGGATGTCAAGCTTTCTTAGCTCATGTCACGGATCTAAATAAAAATACGTCAGTTCTGAATGATATTTCTGTTGTTAATAAATTTCCTGACGTATTCCCCGAAGAACTTCCTGGCCTATCCTTAGAGCGTGAAATTGAATTTTGTATCGACCTTGAACCCGGTACAAAACCCATTTCCAAACCCCATATCGAATGGCTCCTATTGAACTTCAGGAGTTAAAGACCCAATTGCAGGAATTGTTAGACATTGGTTTCATTCGCCCTAATATGTCTTCTTGGGGTGCTCCTGTTCTATTCGTGAAGAAGAAAGATGGGAGTATGCAACTTTGTATTGATTATTGAGAGTTGAATCATGTCACCATCAAAAATAGGTACCCATTGCCACGTATTGATGGCATGTTTGACCAGTTGCAAGGCGCCAAATACTTTTCAAAGATTGATCTTCGTTCAGGATATCATCAATTGAAGATTAGAACCGATGAAATTCCAAAGACAACTTTCAGAACTCGATACGGGCATTATGAATTCCTAGTCATGTCCTTTGGATTGACTAATGCTCTTGCTACTTTCATGGATATGATGAACCGAGTATTCAAGGAATATTTGGATCATTTTGTGGTAGTCTTTATTGATGACATCCTCATATATTCCAAAAGCCGTGAAGATCATGCGCAACACTTGAAGCTGATACTCCAAAAGCTTCGTGAAAACAAGCTATATGCCAAGTTAAAGAAATGCAAGTTCTGGCTTGAGGAAGTTTCTTTCCTTGGGCACGTGATATCAAATCATGGGATATCTGTTGACCCGGCAAAAATTGAAGCAATTCAAAGCCGGGAGCAACCTAAATCAGTGAAAGAAGTATGTAGCTTTCTTGGCTTAGCTGGTTATTATCGGAGATCCGTAGAAGGGTTTTCTATAATCGCTACTCCATTAACTCAGCTGACTCGAAAAGATATAAAATTCGATTGGAGCATGGAATGTGAGAAGAGTTTTCAAGAACTCAAGAGGAGACTCATTTCAGCACCTGTTCTGACAATACCATCTGGCTCGGAGGGATTTGTCATCTACAGTGATGCTTCAGGTAAAGGATTAGGATGTGTTCTCATGTAACATGGGAAAGTCATAGCCTATGCCTCACGGCAACTCAAAGAATATGAGAGGAATTATCCTACTCATGATCTAGAGTTGGCAGCTATCGTTTTTGCGCTTTAAATTTGGAGGCATTACCTGTATGGGGAGAAAGTGGAGATCTATACGGATCATAAAAGCCTCAAATATTTCTTCACTTAAAAGGAACTCAACATGCGGCAACGACGTTGGCTCGAAATCTTGAAAGATTATGATCATAATATTCAATACAATCCTAGAAAAGCAAACGTAGTAGCTGATGCACTGAGTAGAAGATCATATGCGGGTACGAGTGTAATATTGTGAACGCAAAGGCCCATTTTGTATGACTTGCAAAGGATGGAGTTAGAGATAAAGACTCCAGGGACCCATGTGATGATGACGAATATACGAGTAGAACCAAATTTAATCGATAAAGTTAAAGCTACTCAAGCTATAGACCTGGAGCTGATGCGTATGAGGAAGAAAGTACAAGAAGGTGCTATGCCGGAAGCAAGAATCGATGAAGAAGGAATACGTTGAGTCCACTCCAGACTTTGTGTTCCTAACAACCCTGATTTAAAGTATAAAATCATGATGGAGGCGCACAACACACCATTTGCAATCCATTCTGGGAGTACCAAAATGTATCATAATCTTCAACATACATTTTAGTGGAGCAATATGAAGAGAGAGATAGAAGAATTTATCTCAAGGTGTTTAACTTGTCAACGAGGTAAGGCGGAGCATCAAGTACCAAAAGGTCCATTGTAACCACTTGAAATTCCAGAATGGAAGTGGGAACACATTACCATGGATTTCGTTACTGGTCTGCTCAAGGTTTCTCAAGGCATAGATGCAATTTGGGTCATGGTTTATAGATTGACCAAGTCTTCTCATTTCCTACATATACGAGAAACTTATACACTTGAACGTCTTGCTCGTATGTACATAAACGAGATTGTAAGACTGCATGGTATGCCAGTATCCATAGTTTCTGATCGAGACCCAAGATTCACTTCAAGATTTTGGGTTAGTTTGCAAAAAGCTATGGGCACAGATTTATGATTTAGCTCGGCATATCATCCTCAGACGGAAGGGCAGTCGGAGAGGACCATTAAAACTCTTGAAGATCTATTAAGACTCTGTGTCCTTGACTTCAAGGGAAATTGGGATAAGTTCCTACCATTGGTGGAGTTTTCCTACAACAACAGTTATCAAGCAAGTATTGGCATGGCTCCATTTGAGGCGTTGTATGAAAGAAAGTGTCGTTCTCCAATATGCTGGGATGAGGTGGGTGAAGCAACGTTGTTGGGACCGGAGTTGATACGTATGACTACGGAAAAGATTCAAACGATCTGACAACGTATAAAAACCACACAAGATCGACAAAAGAGTTATGCTGATCTTCATCGAAAGGACGTGGAATTCGATATTGGAGATCATGTGTTATTAAGTGTTTCTCTATGGAAGAGAGTTACGAGATTTGAAAAGAGAGGAAAGCTCAACCCTCGATTCATTGGCCTATTTTTAATCCTCGATCGAGTAGGAACTGTGGCGTATAGACTCGCTTTACTGCCATGTATGTCTCGTGTTCATAACGTTTTTTCACATATCTATGTTACGTAAATATGTGAAAGACCCGAACCACATTATTGAATTTGAACTAGACGAGATAGAGGAAGATTTAACGTATGAAGAGTTACCTATTTAAATCTTGGATATAAAAGATCATATTCTACGCTCCAAGGTTATGCCTCAAGTCAAAGTTTTGTGGAGAAACCACGATGTGGAAGAAATGACCTGGGAGTTAGAATCTGAGATGAAATCAAGATATCCTTACCTCTTCGACATACCAGGTACGCACCCTAATTTTGAGGAAGAAATTTCATAAGAAGTGGAGGTAGTAAAACCCCAACTTTTTGAATAAAGATTAAATTTTCTTGAAATATATTTTTGAATATTATGGTGTGGATTTGATATAATGTTATAGTTGTGGGTAATATTTACAAATTTTGCAAAGTACACAAGTTGTTATATAATATTCGATTGGTCGGGGAATATTCATTTTAACAGGGAATATTCGTACAATGACACAATCATTTGTGGACCCCCACAACGGAATTATTGTCGGATTAAGAAAAAGACAAATACTTTATGAAAATAACGGCGAAAGTTTTACCGTTAATTGTTGAAACATCCGGTGTTAAAAGTACAGTAATAAGTGTGGTTGCATAGTAGCACACAGTATTGATTATTGATGCTTACGTGAGAAGTCACTGTGACAACCCAAGAATTTGGAAAATTTATTAAAATCTTAAATAAATTACTTAAGGTCAAATATTAGACCTAGACAGAAAATAAGTGTATGCGTTTAATGTTATTGGGAAGGAATTTTGAGGGTTTCAAAATTCTGTGAAGGATATAGGTGAATTATTCAGGATTAAGGATTTATGTAAATATGCTCTGTGTATATGGTTAATGTTGTGTTCAGAATGTGGTTAAGGGTCATGGCTTGACCAGATAAATTACATCTGTGACAAACCCTAATTTTATATTAAGAAAGACAACGTTCGGTTAGAAAACCCTAACGTCTAATAAGAAACCCTAGATTGGGAATACAATGTTATGAACAAGGTTAAACGTCATGAATATTATATTAATTAGGGAAAACCCTAATGAATTGTTTAAAATCTTAATTGATTATTTGGAAACCCTAATACCAGATCTGAAAACCTTAATTTCAGATTCTGATTAAATGAAACCCTAATCTGGGAGTATAACGGAGAATTTTAATGCTTAAGTGCTATTAATTAAGTACTAATTATGGTAAAGATTAATTAATTAACAAACCCTAATTTTCAATTTTTGGAACCCTAATTGTTCCGTCAGAAACCCTAATGTTCAATTGTGGATTTAATTACTAAAATTAGCAATGTTAATTAGGAAATCATAATCCTAATTATTTCAATTTATGAGTAATTAGAAAACTCTAATCTAATTACGTGATTTAATTTCTAAATTAGAAAATTAAATTTTCTATTAGAAACCCTAATTATTGGTTTATAAACCCTAAATGGTTAAACCTTAAAAGGTCCAAACCCTAAAGATTAAGGGTTTCATCAATTGCAAATTCTAGACATTTAAGGAAAGTACAAAAATGCCCTTTTATGTATTATTTGATGTTGCTTGAAAATCTTGCCAAAATCATGGGTTGGTGAACAACCCTAGCTTAAACCTAGCATAGCCTTTTACAAATCCAGCAACTCAGCCTATAATCAGCCACCTAGCTATGAGCTTTAATGAATAAATTGAATTAAATAGAGAAAAGTAAGAAAAATCCCTTACTTTACTCTCATTTTTTTCTTCCAAGCCCATTCTCTCTCTACAAATTCAGAAATTAGTGTGAGAGAGAGTAAGAATCAAAGCTAGGGTCGGTTCATACCAAGCCAAAGTCAGAATCAAGGATCAAGAATCAAGAATCAAAAATTAAATATAAAAGGTATAAAATCTCAAAATCTAGAAATCCTTCGATTCTTTGTTATTTGTTGTAATTAATTGTGAAAAGATGTGTAATAGGGTGTCAATTGATGATCTAAGTTGATAAATCATGAACCCGTAACATCAAAGTACACGAATTTGAAGATTTGAGAAATCTGGAAAATGTCATTTCTGTAATTTTTGGTCAAATGTCAGAGCTTATATCTCTATGATAATTTACGGTTTTTGTTGTTTGTAAGATGTTATGTATAGCTTGACATGTGGTCTTTAAGGTACAAAAAGAATCAAAGCTATATCACCTTTAGATCAAACGTTACAAGCGGTCAAAACCCGTTGACCAATTCTGTGAAATCGCGAACCCAGAATTTTCCAGATCTGTTTCCGTGTTGTACTTTGACCGACTATTTACAGTTAGATATAATGTTTTTATGCTGATCTTAAGTGTTATAGTTGTAGTTGTACATGTTTTCTATATACTGGAAGTGATAGATCGCACAAACATTGCACGATCATCAAGTTATAGAGCTACAAAGTAGGTACCTCGAACTGTTCTTCATGAAGAACAGCTCTGACACCTACTTTGATGGCTAATTTCTTCCATATCTGATTTTTATAGAGGTTATGATTGTTGTTAATTGTATTATGGTATTTCCTCTACAAGACACAACTTACAGATTGTCCAAATTTGTTGATACCACAAAGTTATTTCCGGTCAAACCATGTCCCTCGCTCACTGCCGGAAAAATCTGGAAATCCTCAAGAACACCTATAGCGACAGAAAGTGTCACTATAGGCCTTTAGCGACAGATTATTTATTATTTTTCCGGAAAATGATTTAAAATTTGAAAAAAATGGTTTTTAATTATTAAAAATACAAAATAAATTATGAAAAATTATTTTTAAATTCTAAAAAATAGTTTTTAACTATTTTGAGTATATTTTGAAAATATTTAATATTTTTGGAATATAAATGGTATTTATTTATTTAATTATAATATTAAATAAATTATTTAAAAATAGTTTTTAATTCATGAAAAATCATGAAAAATAATATTATGGTGTTAGAAAATATTTTAAGTTATTTTTGATGACTTTTAATATTTTGTGATGAAATTCATTAATTAATCAATATTAATGATAATTAGTTTATTTAATGAATATATTAAATAAATTATGGAAAAATAGAATTTATGATTTAAAAATCATTTAAAAATGATTTAAGTGTTATAAAAATATTTTTAGTTATAAAATATAACTTTTGATATTTAGTCATGAAAATATTAATATTTTAATATTAATATTAATTATCGGATAAAGGATTAAGTGTTTAAAAATCATATAATTATGATTTTAAAGTATTAAAAATACTTTGTGATATTATAATTATATTATAATATTATGTTATGATTTTCATTAATATTTTATATTAAATAAATATTAATGATTAAGGTATTAAGTGGTATTTAATTCATTTAAATACGGTACTAATGATTGAAAAATGTTGATAAATGGTAATAATTATCCGAAAATTATTACGAGCCTAGGAAAAATGTTTTGACTGCTAAGAAAGTTATCCGTGATATTGTTAAGTATTAAGTCAGAGTTTAATTGAACTTAAACTCGATAAAAGTCCGACTAGACCGTCGGGATGATTGAATTATATCAGGTTCAACTAAGACTGCAATAGTTTGACTTGATACCTAGTCTTATGTGCGGTAAAGACTGAAAGGGTTTTGTGGTAATGTGGAAAATATAACAGTAATATACTTGTGATGATATTATTCTAATATTGGAGATCTATATTATTAATATTAGGCCTTCGGGTAAAGCGTTATAAATTGCATTGCGGTAATCAACGGTGCAAGCAAGTTTTTCAGTTCTATTATGTTTGTGGATGGAATGTGTTATGTGTTAAATTACATATTATGCTCTATGAGTTGTTAAAAGTCAAAATATGACTAAGTTAATTGGGTTATGGAACTCAATCAATATGTGATTACATGTTGTATGATGTAACTTGATAAATTAGAAATATATAATGCATGAATTAATGTTTTGTAAGAAATTATGGATGTATGTAGGATATGTTTAGTAAAGAATATATGTTGCATGCAGATATGCATATTAAAGGAAATGTAGTGCATATAGAATTATGTGATATGTGAAACATGATAGATTGTTAAATTTGCTGGGCTGTCGAGCTCAATCTTGCAAACATAAACTTTTTGCAGGTTAATGATGTTAGACAATATTATTTGCTATACGGATGATGAAGATTGAACGATGCATAAAATGAATACATTTTCTTGATTTAGAAATGGTATAGATCTATGATTGATAGTTTTATCAAATGTAATTTTTAGCTATGTACAGTTTGAAATATTGTATAGATAAAGAAGGTTTATTTTGAAATGAGAATAGATATGATTCTTAAACAAATGAATTATTTATAGGAACGATACTTCCAAGTTCAGCTTGGGACATAAAAGGCAACTCGTATGTAATAGAATAGTTTAATAAATGTGTTATATGTTAGAAAATTTATGAATTGTGTATAAGTTAAGGTTACTCGACCTTGGGTAATAGTGTGTAATGTATTGTATAAACAATTTATGTTTATATCTTCCACAAATAGTGAAAGAATTAGTATACCGGATCCGAGGTGATTGGAACCTGGATTCGGGGATACTACAGTTGGTATCAGAGCTGTTGGTTATGAAGCTTAGGTAGTAATATCTGAGATCAATAACCGCAGTGATTAGGATTAAGTATTAACTCAAATCGAGTTAGTGTGTCGGTAAGATTCAAAGAAGAATCTCGGAGAGTTATAAGAGATACGGAGTTCCCTAACTCTGATAAAGAAGTTAAGAATCGAAAAGTTATATTTAAGTATGGTACAATTGTACTCTTTAATAGTTGATGTATGGTATCTGGGCTAAATGATTCCTTCATAGAGCGGAGGTATATACGAACTAGCAACTCGGAACCTAGTTTGTTGGTTGTTTGTGGGAAACCACTCAGCGTGCCATATTGAAAACTGTTAGAGACTCGATGTGTACCAAATATAGGAAGTGGAAAGATAGAGTCTAAAAGATTACAAGTACTGGGATAGGAGATCGTAAAACAAAACGATCAAGACATGGAATTGAATCGTAATATATACGATAAGATCACCCCGTGATCTAATAAGGTTATGGTATGGGATAAGAATCAATCTGATGATTGAAAAGTTTACAGCAAGATGCTGTGTATCAGTTGTACTATGAAATTGTACTATGAAAACTCATGAAAGAGTTATGGATTATGAATACGAATTGAATTCGTATTAAAAAAAGGGGGTTAAGTATTAGGTGGGGATTCAATTGAAGATTCTTGTCGGCAGCTGAGTTGTATGATTCCTTGTATGGGCGGGGAATTTGTACTTGGTTTTAGAATCACTTAGCTTCCTGGTCAATGTAGTGGTTAGGTTGATCAATTCTTTGTATGGGCGGGAATTGTTCGCTTGGCTTCCTATATTGATTAGTGGCCGAGTTCGGTTTGACAACCACTTAGTTTCTGACATTGATAATCATTGAAATGTTTGTGTCACGCTATTTGTTATATGCGTGTTAAGAGGGTGATTCCTTTCTCATGTGTATGACAGATAGATAGGCCATAGGTAGAGAATACAGGTTTAAGTACGAGTTCTTATAATTCATACTTTTGTGACATACTTGACGCATAGTTATATGAAATTTTTATGAACCCCTCAGCGTATGGACGCCAAAGGTCTGTCTAGGAAAGTTCTTAAACTCATATAATTGTGGTCAGGTTATGAACTCATAAGTGTGGCTTTATGAACTGGGAATAGTTGTGTGTGAATGGAGTGTTAAGGATTATAGGAACAGATAGATTGTTAAGCAAATGATCATTAGTGGAGAATTAGGTTTTCCTAAACCCCTATCTATGCTAGATTTCAAAATTTTTGACATCAAGCTAAATGCGCACTATGTGCCTTTTAAAAAAAATGTTTTTATTTATCACTTATGTACCATGTGACCTGGTGCAGAGATGATAAAAAAATGATGGAGTTATCAATGCAGAATTACTTGGTGTTGGATGTGATCTAAAGATCGTCAGCCCACTACAATATGATGTAGTATAACAAAGTCACAAAATGACAAAATCCTCAACGGACTGTTAAATACAGTACGGCATCATGACGTCATTCTCAAAAATATTTTCAAAAACTTCAAGTGTTTATCGAAAGAAATTTTCCGAACCAAATTGTTTGGCTGTGGAATCAAATAAGACTGAGGTAAGAAATTTTGTGCGCCTAAGGCGGATAAGAGGAACAAATTGTTCCGACCAGCAGTACTTGATCAGTACAGGGCATAATGGGCTAATCACCCTTTTTGTCCGTAAGTTATGACGGTTTGCGGATGAATTTCCATAAAACCTTTGCGAAAATGAAAAACAAAAAGTCTATACGATTCCTCTGCACAGTTTTAAAATTTTTACCCTTGTGAGTGGTGTATTGGGTAGCATGTGAAATATGTGTGAATGGTATAAGTTGTACGGTGTAAGGTGTAATGTTCATGTGTGAATGGTGTAAAGTGCACGGTGTAAGGTGAATTTCGGGGACGAAATTCTTATAAGGAGGGGTGAATGTGACAACCCAAGAATTTGGAGAATTTATTAAAATCTTAAATGATTGACTTAAGGTCAAATATTAGACCTAGACAGAAAATAAGTGTATGCGTTTAATGTTATTGGGAAGGAATTTTGAGGGTTTCAAAATTCTGTGAAGGATATAGGTGAATTATTCAGGATTAAGGATTTATGTAAATATGCTCTGTGTATATGGTTAATGATGTGTTCAGAATGTGGTTAAGGGTCATGGGTTGATCAGATAAATTACATCTGTGACAAACCCTAATTTTATATTAAGAAAGACAACGTTCGGTCAGAAAACCCTACCGTCTAATAAGAAACCCTAGATTGGGAATACAATGTTATGAACAAGGTTAAACGTCATGAATATTATATTAATTAGGGAAAACCCTAATGAATTGTTTAAAATCTTAATTGATTATTTGGAAACCCTAATACCAGATCTGAAAACCTTAATTTCAGATTCTGATTAAATGAAACTCTAATCTGGGAGTATAACGGAGAATTTTAATGCTTAAGTGCTATTAATTAAGTACTAATTAGGGTAAAAGTTAATTAATTAATAAACCCTAATTTTCAATTTTTGGAACCCTAATTGTTCCGTCAGAAACCCTAATGTTCAATTGTGGATTTAATTGCTAAAATTAGCAATGTTAATTAGGAAACCATAATCCTAATTATTTCAATTTATGAGTAATTAGAAAACTCTAATCTAATTACGTGATTTAATTTCTAAATTAGAAAATTAAATTTTCTATTAGAAACCCTAATTATTGGTTTATAAACCCTAAATGGTTAAACCTTAAAAGGTCCAAACCCTAAAGATTAAGGGTTTCATCAATTGCAAATTCTAGACATTTAAGGAAAGGAAAAAAATGCCCTTTTATGTATTATTTGATGTTGCTTGAAAATCTTGCCAAAATCATGGGTTGGTGAAAAACCCTAGCTTAAACCTAGCATAGCCTTTGACAAATCCAGCAACTCAGCCTATAATCAGCCACCTAGCTATGAGCTTTAATGAATCAATTGAATTAAATAGAGAAAAGTAAGAAAAATCCCTTACTTTACTCTCATTTTTTTCTTCCAAACCCATTCTCTCTCTACAAATTTGGTACTTAGTGTGAGAGAGAGTAAGAATCAAAGCTAGGGTGGGTTCATACCAAGCCAAAGTCAGAATCAAGGATCAAGAATCAAATATTAAGTATAAAAGGTATAAAATCTCAAAATCTAGAAATCCTTCGATTCTTTGTTATTTGTTGCTATTGATTGTGCAAATATGTGTAATAGGGTGTCAATTGATGATCTGGGTTGATAAATCATGAACCCATAACATCAAAGTACACGAATTTGAAGATTTGAGAAATCTGGAAAATGTCATTTTTGTGATTTTTGGTCAAATGTCAGAGCTTATATCTCTATGATAATTTACGGTTTTTGTTGTTTGTAAGATGTTATGTATAGCTTGACATGTGGTCTTTAAGCTACAAAAAGAATCAAAGCTATATCACCTTTAGATCAAACGTTACAAGCGGTCAAAACCCGTTGACCAATTCTGTGAAATCGCGAACCCAGAATTTTCCAGATCTGTTTCCGTGTTGTACTTTGACCGACTATTTACAGTTAGATATAATGTTTTTATGCTGATCTTAAGTGTTATAGTTGTAGTTTTACATGTTTTCTATATAGTGGAAGTGATAGATCGCACAAACATTGCACGATCATCAAGTTATAGAGGTCCAAAGTAGGTACCTCGAACTGTTCTTCATGAAGAACAGCTCTGATACCAACTTTGATGGCTAACTTCTTCCATATCTGATGTTGTTTAGAGGTTATGATTGTTGTTAATTGTAGTCTGGTATTTCCTCTACAAGACACAACTTACTGATTGTCCAAATTCGTTAATACCACAAAGTTATTGCCGGTCAAACCATGTCTCTCGCTCACTGCCGAAAAAATCTGGAAATCCTCAAGAACACCTATAGCGACAGAAAGTGTCGCTATAGGCCTTTAGCGATAGATTATTTATTATTTTTCTGGAAAATGATTTAAAATTTGAAAAAAATGGTTTTTAATTATTAAAAATACAAAATAAATTATGAAAAAATATTTTAAAGTCTGAAAAATAGTTTTTAACTATTTTGAGAATATTTTGAAAATATTTAATATTTTTGGAATATAAATGGTATTTATTTATTTAATTATAATATTAAATAAATTATTTAAAAATAGTTTTTAATTCATGAAAAATCATGAAAAATAATATTATGGTGTTAGAAAATATTTTAAGTTATTTTTGATGACTTTTAATATTTTGTGATGAAATTCATTAATTAATCAATATTAATGATAATTAGTTTATTTAATGAATATATTAAATAAATTATGAAAAAATAGAATTTATGATTTAAAAATCATTTAAAAATGATTTAGGTGTTATAAAAATATTTTTAGTTATAAAATATAACTTTTGATATTTAGTCATGAAAATATTAATATTTTAATATTAATATTAATTATCGGATAAAGGATTAAGTGTTTAAAAATCATATAATTATGATTTTAAGGTATTAAAAATACTTTGTGATATTATAATTATATTATAATATTATGTTATGATTTTCATTAATATTTTATATTAAATAAATATTAATGATTAAGGTATTAAGTGGTATTTAATTCATTTAAATACGGTACTAATGATTGAAAAATGTTGATAAATGGTAATAATTATCCAAAAATTATTACGAGCCTAGGAAAAATGTTTTGACTGATAAGAAAGTTATCCGTGATATTGTTAAGTATTAAGTTAGAGTTTAATTGAACTTAAACTCGATAAAAGTCCGACTAGACCGTCGGGATGATTGAATTATATCGGGTTCAACTCAGACTACAATAGTTTGACTTGATACCTAGTCTTATGTGCGGTAAAGACTGAAAGGGCTTTGTGGTAATGTGTTTAGGTTATTCTGTGAATGAAAATATAACTGTAATATATTGTGATGATATTATTCTAATATTGGAGATCTATATTATTAATATTAGGTCTTCGGGCAAGTTTTTCAGTTCTATTATGTTTGTGGATGGAATGTGTTATGTGTTAAATTACATATTATGCTCTATGAATTGTTAAAAGTCAAAATATGATTAAGTTAATTGGGTTATGGAACTCAATCAATATGTGATTAAATGTTGTATGATGTAACTTGATAAATTAGAAATATATAATGCATGAATTAATGTTTTGAAAGAAATTATGGATGTATGTAGGATATGTTTAGTAAAGAATATATGTTGCATGCAGATATGCATATTAAAGGAAATGTAGTGCATATAGAATTATGTGCTATGTGAAACATGATAGATTGTTAAATTTACTGGGCTGTCGACCTCAATCTTACAAACATAAACTTTTTGCAGGTTAATGATGTTAGACAATATTATTTTCTATACGGATGATGAAGATTGAACGATGCATAAAATGAATACATTTTCTTGATTTAGAAATGGTATAGATCTATGATTGATAGTTTTATCAAATGTAATTTTCAGCTATGTACAGTTTGAAATATTGTATAGATAAAGAAGGTTTATTTTGAAATGAGAATAGATATGATTCTTAAACAAATGAATTATTTATAGGAACGATAATGCCAAGTTCATCTTGTGACATAAAGTGCGACTAGTATGTAATAGAATAGTTTAATAAATGTGTTATATGTTAGAAAATTTATGAATTGTGTATAAGTTAAGGTTACTCGACCTTGGGTAATAGTGTGTAATGTATTGTATAAACAATTTATGTTTATATCTTCCGCAAATAGTGAAAGAATTAGTATACCGGATCCGAGGTGATTGGAACCTGGATTCGGGGCTACTACAGTCACTCAGTTATACTCAATTATTGCTACAGTAATTGTTGCATCATATCTCTCATTTATTGATTCAATTATTATCACAGTATCATTTGCATAATATTTTATATTATTAAATCAATAATTGAGACGACAAAGTTATTCATATTATTATTTGCAATATTAACAATGTCTAGAAGTTCTATCAAGGAGAGGTTTGGTCACCTAATTGCGCGCCAATAAGGATAAATCCTTATAGAAAAGCTCCTTCTTTCCTGGGAACGACCTGGTTGTTAAATATTGTGAGTTATAATATTAATGATGAATAAGTTGTGTTGATTAAAAATGAATTTTGATAGTTCCATTGTGTTGGGATTATTAGTGTTAGTGGAAATCGACATCTATTTCGATGATAATTGATGTCTATGGGTTATATTGATAAATCGGATAATTTATCGGATAAATGAGCAATTAATTCCTACTAATTCACATGCTTATATAATCATTTGTTCACATGTGTGTACTATTGAATCACATTATCTACTATTAGGGGAGTAGGTGCAAGATTGGTAATACTTGCATGACTAAGTTAAAAATAGAGGTACTATACTGTAATTCATATTTTTCACATGATTATACTATTGACTCACATGATTGAACTATTAATTCACATTATTTACTATTAGGGAAGTAGTGCAAGTTTTATAATACTTACAGGACTAAATTAAAAATGAAAAAAAAGTTGGAGGTATTGTACTGTAATGTTTCGAGCCCCAAAACGTGCAATTATCGAAACTATATTTTCCTATAAATAAAAGCTCATTCTTCCTTCATTTCTCACCAATTCACAAAAGTTTTAGAGCGATTATTATAGAGAGAAAGAAGAAGAGAAGTCTGCTACCTCACTATTCCAGTATCCAGTTTTTCCAAGGTAAGTAGTATTATTTCTTTCTTATCCATGAAGAGAACTTCTGTTATTCCATTTTTTTATTATTCTATTGGAATAACCTGTATACGCAGGCTACCATATACTTGGTGAAATTCTTATGTTATTCCATTCTTTATCATTCTGTTGGAACATCCTGTTTGTACATTTACGCCGGACCTGGATCCATTCTTTATCATTCTGTTGGAACATCATGTCTGTGCGTTCTACGCCGGACCTGGTTCCGTCTTTATTATTCTGTTGGAATATCTTGTCTGTGCATTTTACGCCGGACCTGATTCCGTTATTTATTATTTTGTTGGAATAACCTGCCTGTACGGTCTATCGCATGCCTGGTGATTTCTTTTGTTATTCCATTCCTTGTTATACTCAATTGGTTAAAGTTTTAACTTTTATACTCTATGAAATTAGTGGAATATCTTTGATATTTGCGCTTCATCCAGTATCTTTTCATTGAAATATTCTTCTGAGCATTCTTGAATTTTACTCCACAAAGCAGTATCATGTTGACAATTTGGACGTTATTGATTCCTGGATAAAATAATTCTTGAAATTGTTTTTTTGAATTCTTATATCATTGTCATCATCCTCATGTTTATATTTTGTTGAAAGTCATTTGTGGCCTGTAGTGTATAGACGGACTTGGTATGATTATGACCAGAGATTATTCGGTGTAATCATAACTGTAATGTTACAAATGATGTGGTAAAAGTCCTCATTGGCCCGTAGTGCATTGATGGACAGTTTTTGGCATGATCATAACCATTAATGAATACACAAATATTCTTGGCCCGTAGTGCATGGATAATTGTAGCCGTGATACTAAAGAATATCTTTGGCCGTAGTACAGGGGTGATTCGGTGATGTGGATTATTTATTAAGCTGAGTCCCAGCGATAAAAGTGATGAAAAACCTTTTAAATCATAAAAGATAGTAGATTTTATTCTCTACTTTACTCTTTTAATGGATTGCTTGTTCCGCTACAGTTAAACTTGATGGTTGTTATATTATATAAGTTTAACACTGTTAAAGGCTAACGATAATATATTCTACATTATCTAAGTCATAATATTTCCTACTGGGCTAGTTGAGCTCACCCTTTTACTTTCATTGTTCTCTTCAGGAAATGAGAACGTAGTAGGGACTAGTTGGGGAACGGAGTGACTGACCAGATGATAGCATTAGTAGTCCTCACTATACAGTGAAATAGTGGGAAAATAAATGTAATAATATTGAATTTGAGTTTGTATATTGTCTAGACAACAATATTTAAATTAAAACTCACAGCTTATGTTTTGTCGTACTTTGCACGACAGTTGTATAATTAAGTTGTATTTGTATTCTGTACCATGTATTTGGCGACTCAGAATAGGTGATGTATACCTATTTTGGGGGCGTCATAAAAATGCTTAGAACGCCATAGAAGACTAACCTGCTACCTGATGGCTTTACCTGCTACTATTCACGCCCACCATTTTTTAAATAAAATTTCAGCACATTTTTTCACCAACCATAAGTGGGGCCCGCCATATTTTAAATAAAAATATTTATTTCTGAAACTTCAATAATTCATAATAAATAGCTCTTTTATCAGAAAAATATGAATTTTATGTCCATTCCATAGGAAATCGAATTCTCTACAACCTTGTAAAAAAAAGTTTTTCCAAATTACAAACAGAATATGCCCGAAATCCACATACATACGATATTTAATACCTTCTTTCCAACAAAATACTGATAAAATACCTCAGTATTAATTCCATCATTTATAACAACAATAAATATATCCATCATTTATATCCACATAAAATAAATATTTCCTTATCATATAAATCAATCATTAATTATTCACAAATAATATTACAGAATCACAATAATGACAACCAGATCGTTCCCAGGAAAGAGGGGGCTTTTCGATAAGGATTTCTCCTTATTGGCGCGCAATTAGGTGACCAAACCCCTTTCCTAGACAGAACTTCCTTAGACATTGCCAATAATTTTATCTGACAATATTATTCAAATAATATGAATTTTTGATCTGATAATGGAGATATTATGCAGTGACAATTATTGGAACAACAATAATATAAAATATATCAACGTAGCAATTATTGAATCAATAAAAGAAAATGTTAAACAGTAATTACTGTAACAATTATTGAGTAGTGTCTTCTTAGGTAAGAATCAATAATTCAAAAATACTGTGCAATATCGTGTGCTACTGTGCAACCACGCGTATTACTGTATTTTAACCACCGGGTATTCCAACAGTGTTAACGGTAACATCTACGCCGTTATTTATAAAAACTCAGACTTGTCGTTATCTTCATCCGACCATTTTCCGTTATGGGGCCCAGAAATGGATGCGCCGTCGTACGAATATTCCCCGATAACAATGAATATTTTATAACCACTTGCTTATTTTGAAAAATTTACACATTTCACCCATAACCAAAGCATTATATCAAATTAACACTTTATTATTAAAAATAATAATTAGAGGAAATTCGATTTTATTTATAAAAAGTTGGGGTCTTGCATTCGTGGGCATAGAGTTCGCACAACTTATGTCGAACTCTTACATCCACCTGGTGAGCTTCATCGCCCTCTGCCAAGAGCAAGGGATTGCCCCTGAACTAGACTTCTTCTTTGTTTTGTTTAGCGACGGCAGGTCCAAAGAACATAGACTTCAGCAACTGAACCGACAACCTAGCCGATCCACCTTTATAAAAACTCCCTCCAGCAACAAAGGGTGGCACTCACAATGGATCTTCATAAAGGGGACCGACTTTATGTTTCTCCCAAACTGGGCCACCCCCGAAGACCCCATTGTCAAAGTGTTACGATTCCCAAAGGATGGCAAGGATGCCTTCAAAGAATTCTATCAAAGACTAAAGAAAACCGAGTGGGGATTAGAGGTCTTATTCAATGAGGTCTGGATCTACACACATGGATGTAAGTCACTTACCCCGATCCTTCTAATATTTAAATGCAGTGTTCAATTTGCTTTCCAAATGATCCTTTTTGGGTGTAATCTAATTATGCACATCACGCAAGTATACGTGATCAACAAGTAATATAATGATAAGTTGAGTATCATTCCCATATAGACAGAAATCAATTTTAATCTAACAATTACCAACTTTATATTATTTCATTTTTATTAAACTAATATAATTAATGATTGAAAATAATGAAAAACTAATAAACTAGAATGTAAATCAAATCAAGTCAACTAACTACCACAAATTTAACTCAGATAATGGAGAATTAAACCTACAACTTCACTTTATGCTTCACTCAGATTATCACACTTCTTTTCAATCTAATTAACTATTCTAGTTCATTAATCAAGAACACAAAAGTAGAATTGGCCATTTCTCAATGCACTAACACCATATCAATTTAAATCTACAGATGATAGAATTATGCCAAACACCCTAATTAACTAATTAACTATACCTCTATGTGAATTAAAATTGAAGAAGGTTTAAATCCCAAGTTCTTACACAATTACATGCGATGAATAGGTATATCTCTATCCTAAAAGTACATCATGAATTCCATCAAAACACAGAAATCACAAACACATGCTATTATGACTAAGTCTAAACTCATATCTCATCTCTCGAATCCATTCAAGTCTACATAGAATTGGTGATTAAGCAATCCATAGATTACGCATAAATCATAATAGAAGAACTAAAAAAAATAGCTTAATTAAATTGAAATCAAAGCATCATAATCATCGTTTCACTTAAAGATCCATTGTAAGCTTAATAAGATTAATTAGTTCATAACTAATGAATTAAACACTAAATAGATTAAAGAAAACAACATACTAATTACAGAAACTAAAATTAAAGAACAAGAATAATATAAAAACACCATTCTCTTCACTCAATTTTGCAATCTTGCTCATTAGCTCTGTTACTCCAAGATCTTCTCAAATTAGGGCTTCCAAGTTCCAATTAATTGATTGTATGATTAATTGTCAGAATATAATAGCTTTTGTCTTTGAAATTATGGCTAAAAACGTTCTCTGTCTAGTCCTAATTGAATCCAAAGTCATTCAGTCCATGCCACAACTGTAGTAGAATTGCAACAAAACTCTTCTTCTGAACCGCGTACCCCAGTCCCGGCGGGGTACTAAGTTTTTACCACGTGTCCACCCCGGCCTCGGCGGGGTACTATTTTAAACTCTGCAGTTTTCTGTTACATTGTTGCACTTGCTGCCATATCAACTCCATCCTTGCCTTAGCTAACACGTACTAACCCTGCACCAAAACACAAACAAAACACAGAAAATGATACTAAAACAGACAGATTAAACACTATTTAAGTCCAAATAAGAACCCGATTCGTAGGTATGAAACCACTCATCAAATTCTCCCAAACTTAAACCATGCTAGTCCTCAAGCACAACAACATGCAATGCAATGCAACTAATTACAAGCCTACGAATCCAGCTAACAGACAGAACAAAGTCTATTCAAATTGCCTCAGAGAAATCACAATAGACATGACAGTACATCATATTAAGAAAAATCACTAACTCCAAATCAATCACCAAATCTTACCCTGTTATAACTGATCTAATGCGTGTGTGGTCAACAAACATGTTAACTGACATAAAGTTAAATAAGACACATAATACACCTCTTTAAATGAATAAAACATCTTAAATTTAAGAAATTCAAAAACAAGCAAGATCCAACTAAAACCAAACAGTTACCCAATTCAGAAGTCAAAATGGGATACTTTTGCTTATTATTCACATACGGGGGCTTTTCACTCTTTTTCCCATTTTTCACTTTTTAGTTTACTCATAGCTATGCAATGTCTAGTCCTCTTAGGCTTTTCAATGCTACCCATTAGCGAGCTTTCAACCAATGACTCCCAAACCATAAGTCTTTAGGGCACTGGGTGTAGAGATATCCACTCGAGCGTACTTACTCAAGTAAAAAAAGCCACAGGACTAGACTAGCCACAGTGTTTATTCATATATATATTTTTTCTTTTTCAACATTTTTATTTATTTATTCCTTTTCTATTCTTTTTTTATAGATATATCCCAAATCATCCCCAAAACTTAGGTTTATGTCTAAACTTAGCCATCACTACTTATTCATGACTTTCTTTCATTCAAACTAACATTATCCTTAAGAGTTCAATTATGTGTCAATTTAAATCCAATCAGTCAACTTAGTCGTTTCTTAATGTGTTATCCTGAATATACCAGTTTCAAATAGACAAAGAGCTAGATCATGATAAGAAATTACATCAAAGCCTTGACAGTCAATAATATTCTTGTCTATGCAATTCCAATCTCATCATTGGCCCAAACAAACTTTAACCATCTAACAGCTGGAATCATGCAAATATGAACTAAATGCAACACAAAAATAGTAAACTAACTAATATTTTTGAGATTTTCAATTTTTTAGTTTTTGTTAACTAAAAAAACAAAAATAAAACTCTATTTAAACAACTAAAATACTAAACTACACAAACATAACTATATTATACTGATAATGCAACTACATGAATGCAAACATAAACTGGCATGACTAACTAAATGCAAACTGACATACTCAACAGAAATAAACAAACTAGACAAAAACTAATACGACCATACTACTACTCCCCCAAACTTATCAGAAACAATGTACTCATTATGAAAATAAAGCTTTAACGTATAAGAGGACTTCCCTATAATATCTAGGCAGGTGGTGGTGGCATCTCCTCAACATCAGAGTCGGATGGGGGATATCCAGGAAGTGGTTGTGGAGTCGGAAATTGGTACTGATCTGCAGTAGCTGGATTTATTCTTTGAAATGCCTCAGCCAATGAAGCATGAAAAGTGTTCAGCGTGGTAAATATATGATCTTGTCTCACTGTAATTCTCTCCAGCTTCCTATCTTTTTGTCTATCTCTATCATCAATGTGTCTCAAGCTGCGGAACTGGGTACTGAACATATACTTAGTTGACCGACTACCCCTTGCAGCTTCCTCAAGACCCTCAGACATCTCATCAGCCTTGAATTCATCATCCTCAGAGGTATCTTATGCCTCCTTCTCCTCAGGAGCATCGAGAAATACAAATCCTAACCCTCTAGGATGCGACGGCCCTCTAGCCCAAACTGAATATCTAGCAATCATTCATGAGTCAAGTAGCTGGAGTGACTACTGCACGGGCTCATCTGCTGACCATCGAACCCCTGACTTTCTACACAGTCCACAAATAAATGAGGGGTGTGGCAATCCCCTTGAGTATGGCCCGCACAAGCGACGTTCATCGAGAAGCTGATGAATGGCCCCCAATATTCAATATTCAATCATCCTTAACAATGGGAATATAGGAGTAGACCTTTTTCTTTATAGTTACCATTTCACTGGTATATGTTGATGGAAACAATTTAGAACAAAGGAAAGCAAACCAGAAGCCGTACAAACTTAGGTCCTTGTTCATAAAAAAAGTTGCACCTTTCTTCCCTTTGCGTGTCGCGCGATTGGTCTCGGTTTTTGATATTTATGTGAGAATTTGATCATAGTTGGGGTTGCTATCTCTATGCTAAATATACTGGCAGACAGTTAGGGCTCATACATTGCAAAACTCATTGATCACCTCCAGACCAAATGGAATTTGCTTGCCACGTACAAAGGCAACAAAAGGTGATTTGTCCTCTACGTTAACATAAAACTCTTTTTCTACTGTCACCACTACAGGGTCCAACTGATCATTGAATGTTTCCCAACCCTGTTCATTGATTTGTCGCCTCATTTGTCCATCAAAAGAATCTGGCCTCAATCCTATCTCTGGTGTCAACACATTTGGTGTAATGTAATCGTATTTGTCAGCCGCATAGGCACTGACAAATTTTTATTTATCGAAGCTACGGGTCGGTGGTGATGACCCTTCGCCCCGTTGACGTTTAACCAGCATTTTTGGTGCCATTTTATCACACTTCAGTTAAAAAATCCCCCAAACTTGTTTTTGGACAATTTCTCAAACACTTAGCATGTACAATAATCCACACTGTCCAAAATTGAAGAACGAAAGTAAACTATGATGAAAAAATGATAAAATTGGCTTACCCACACTAATTGATATATTATGTAATAAGATTACAATGTTAGTCGACCAATTGTTGAGTTTCCCCCTTCTTCCTTTCTTGAAACCCAAAAAGTGTAGAAACCCTAGGCGTTGTGTATGAAAAGTAGAGAAATTAATGTGTATGTGGTGTATAATGGATGGAATTGGAGTTAGGGTTATATAGGATTTAAGTAGTGGTCGGATTTGGTGGAGATTGGGGGTTATGGAGGGAGTTCGTGTGTTATTGGGGTGCATGGTTTCGGTTATGAGAAATAAAAATGGGAAAGCCACGATTGCAGAATGTTTTTTATTTCTGGAATCCCGTATCCCCGCCGGGGCGGGGGTGTTTTGCCTTAGGAAGCCAGCCTGGGTGGGTAGATACAAAGGAACCCCCCAACAGGGGCAAGCATGTCAGGCGGTTGTTGGGCTCACCAGAGCGGGCATGTGCTTGCTGTAGGCCTTCTGATTTTTAGTTGTTTTGACCTGCGTGCATGCACAACTTCATCCTCAGTTCCTGTAATCCAATAAAACCAACATTTTAAGTTAAACATATGGTGTTTGAGCATAAATGTTAAAAATTACTACAATGATTAACTACTTACCTAATAATTGCACATATTTGAACTATGAAATACTAAAATTATTAACTAAACTTCGAATTATGCAATATAAAATTAAAATACTGTAATTTACAAGAAAATTGGGTTGCCTCCCTATGAGCGCTTGTTTTTGAGTCTTTCAGTCTGACTACTCCCTGTGTCATGGCATATCAGTAAGAGTGATTACGGTGGCTTGATTGTCGATGTCACCACCCTAATAATGCTTTAGATGTTGCCCGTTGACTTTTAATGCTTCCAGTGGATTCCTGCTATAGAGTTCAACGACACCATGTGGGTATACTGTCTTGATGGTGAATGGCCCCGACCATCGTGATTTGAGTTTCCCGGGAAATAACCTTAGTCCTGAGTTATACAATAACACAGATTGTCCCGGTTCAAACTTCCTCTATAAAATCTTCTGGTCGTGCCACTTCTTGACCTTTTTTGTATAACTTAGAGTTTTTGTAGGTTTGCAGTCGAAACTCATCTAACTCATTAAGTTGCAACAGTCTTTTCTCGCCTGCAGCTGTTTGATCAAAATTCAACTTTTGAATGGCCTAGTATGCTTTGTTTTGAAGTTCAACTGGTAGATGATACGTTTTCCTGTAGACAAGTTGATACGGAGACATCCCAATTGGTGTCTTGTATATTATTCGATAAGCCCATAGTGTGATGCCCCCAAAATAGGTATACATCACCCATCTTGAGTCGCCAAATACATGGTACAAAATTCAAATACAACTTAATTATACAACAGTCGTGAAATAATATGACAAAACATAATCTAAGAGTTTTAATAAGAATATTGTCATCTAGACAATATCCACACTAAATGGAGTCCTCATTACGTAAACTAAAACAAATGCATGTCTTTTTCAAACGTTTTAAAACCGTCCTCTACTAATTGCCCCTATTCAATTTATCAGTTACCAAATATTATTATATATTATTTATATTTTGTTTATTTAATTTATATTATTAATAAATCAAATTAAAAAAATCCAAAAGCAATAAGGCTCCGTTTGGCAAAACTCTTTTAAAATTAAAGACTTAATATACATAAGCCTTGTTTGGCAAAACTAAATTAAAACTACTTTAATTTATTTTAATAACCACTTATAATAAAGTTATTTGTCACACTTTATTTAATAAATTAAATAAAACATTATAATAATTCATTTAATCATTATAAACTTTCTAATTAAGTTAAATTAGAATACTATCTCATAATTTCCTTAACTCATTAATTATTTATTAAATAATTAATTAATTAAATCAAATCAAATCAAACAAAAATTTATTCACGATAAACACATCTATTAAATATTTATATAATTTAATAAATATTTAAATATTATAATTAAAAATCTGGATTGTTACATCATTCCCTCCTTATAAGGATTCTGTCCCCAGAATAACAACTCAACCAACTCATTCGTTACAATAATACCCCTTACCTTAGAAAAACTGGATACTTGAATAGTGAGGTAGCATACTTCTCTTCTTCTTTCTCTCTATACTTTCTCTCTATAATAATTTCTCTAAATCTTTTGTGAATTGGTGAGAAATGAAGGAAGAATGAACTTCTATTTATAGGAAAATATAGTTTCGATAATTGCACGTTTTGGGGCTCGAAATATTACAGTATAATACTGTGACGCCCCAAAATCTGGGTTTCTTCCAACCCGACAGATGGTGCTCCACGATACTATATTTCATACAATCATTCCATTGAAGTAACAACAAAATGAGTATAATTACTCTCTTTGTATTACACCTGTAATAAATCCTTTCCCAGGTTCATAACTGAATACATTCGTTGTTCTTCATAAGTATATTATATAAAAATATACTAGTCTATTATAGGACGATTAATTGTCCATCTTAGCCTTGCCTTTATCTCTCTTAGAACTCTCAGTTCGTTCGGCTTTAGCTGCAAACATATGGTTTAAGCAAAAATGAGCATAACTAGCTTAACAAGTCTTAACAACGAATCATATGAATATCACATCAACAAATACATGCTTTATTTCCATATCTGAACAATTATCTACGAAGCATTATGAAACATTTGACTAATACTTCTCCTATAACAATTCCAGAGCATATATAATAGCTTAGGAATGATGAACCTGTCAATAGACCATGAACATACTCTTTTCGTTTTCATACTTGAAAAGGATATCCGGCACTAAGGCCATCCACCCGTCTTTACTTATGAGCACTTCTAGGTGATTAGCATATTGTACTCTATATTGATCAACACTCTTACGTTAAACGTATTTACGTTCAACATTTGGCAACCTCGCGTGCCCATCGAATAATCGATGAAAAATACTTTTGTTTGTACATAGACAAACTTACCTTTACATCCGTACCAAATACTTGGCATATGATAGCGTTAACAGTTCTATTTCGAAGGACTTGTAAACAAATCAATCAACTCTTCAGTATTAGTCTAACTGAGTTAAAACAGGCATCGACTCTTTCTTTAAAATCATTCATGCATTGTATAACATGCATCACGTAAAAACTTGGCTAACTCGAAGGTTAGACAAGCGTTTAAGAAAGACTTGCCTTCAAGCGTCTTCGAATATATAATTCAACTTTTCTTAGTCTTTACAAGATCTACATGATACATTCACATAGCACACTACAATTAGTTATCAAATAAACTAACTTTATGGTTCTAACCAACTTCTTTCTTTTCTATGTTTTATTTGAATTAACTTCGTTATTAAAGTTGATTCGACTTTCTATAGTTTGTTACGTTTTATTAATGTCCTTACGTCCTTAACCGACATTCGATCATTATTGTTTAACTACCAACGTTGAACGTCATTCACGGTTCACTTATTACGTCTTCGTGTTCTTCGTTTAGTTTCCATTAAACCTTACTAGATCTTCTTACATTAACACCTTATAAGTGATTTAAGGTAAGTCTTATCATGTATATAAAGTACCTTCAATGTCTTACTTTAGGTCAACGTTCAAAATGGAACAAAACCCAACTTGGTCAACATTTTTCTACTATCGGCGCTGCGGCGCGGCATCCTTTGTATTTTAGTGGCGTTGCGGCTTGAGTTAGCAGGGTACTTGGCCAAGTCTGGCGCTGCGGCCCCACCACTTTGTACTGGTTTTGGCGCTGCGGCGCTGAGCCTATGCACCAGTTGGCTAAAACAGTTTGGTTTCCTAACGAAACTCTCGACTTCCTAATTTGTTCGTTTTACATCCGAATTGACCCATTCGAAAGCCTACAAGTCAGAAATCACATCCTTTATGTGTTCATATAAGAATTTCATATTTCCGAATTCGTTAACTCGGAATTCACCTTTGAGTTCATTTTTAAGCGTTCGTTTGACGTTTTTGTCCGTTCAATACTCGTTTTCTTTGTTATAAGTCGGAATGCGACGATTCTTTCACCAACGACTCTTAATTACCTTATCTCACATGTTGACATTGGAAACCAACGTTTTCAAGTCACACAACAACTTTTGACCTTCAATCCGGGCTTTCTACGTTTAACGTCTATTTCGCAAAATTCGCCATAACTTCGTTACGCATGTTCTCTAAGCCAAATCACATGGAATACTCCATGGACTTCATATCTACATCCTAACCAAACAATACACATTCCTTAGCTATAACGGTTTTCAAAATGTTCATTAATAACTAAGTTAACGTTCAAGACGTTTATGGTTTTTAACTCACGTAAAAACTTATGATTTCTATTTGGTTAAGACCTACTAACGATTTGGCCATTAATAGGCATCCTTATATCTCCTTAATAAACATGTTCCACCAATCTACGATTCTTCTACGAGAAAGAAATCAAAAAAGATGAAGATTACTGTAAGACCCCAAATTATTAATAAATGAAATTTAGTTTCCTCTATTTATCATTTTGAAATAGTAAGGGTTGATTTGATGTGGTACTTCGCATAGACAGGTGATTCCAACAGAATAATAAAGACGGAACCAGATCCGACGTAAAACGCACAGACAGGATATTCCAACAGAATAATAAAGAATGGAATAACAGAAGAATTTCACCAAGTATAGGGTATCCCGCGTATACAGGTTATTCCAACAAAATAATAAAGAATGGAATAACAGAAAAATTTCACCAAGTATAGGATATCCCGCGTATACAGGTTATTCCAACAGAATAATAAAGAATGGAATAACAGAAGTTCTCTTCACGAATAAGAAAGAAAGAATATCCCTTACGAGTACAACAAATAATATCCCTTACCTTAAGAAGAAGAGTACTGGATATATGAGTACTGAAGTAGCAGAAAACTTTTCTTCTTTCTCTCTAGAGTTTCTCTCTCTAGAGTTTCAGTGAATTCGTAAGAAATAATGAATGAATGAGCTTCTATTTATAGAAAAATGGACTGTATAGTAACTAACTCGTGAACGGTCCAGATTAATTTACTTTAATCTAACGGTCCATATTGAAAGAAAAATCTTTTAAAAAAATATAATATATTCTATTTATAATCTAATAAAATGAATAACTTTATAAAATATTTTACTATGCAAACACTATACAGGCACTATTCAAACACTATGCATAATAAAATATAATATATTCTAATTATTGTCTAATAATACAGATAACTTTATAAAAGTATTATGTTTTATATAAAAAGATTTTACTATGCAAAATACTATGCAGACACTATACAACACTATGCATAATAGAATATAATATATTCTATTTATAGAATAACTTTATAAAAGTATTCTGTTTTATATAAAAAGATTTTACTATGCAAAACACTATGTAGACACTATGCAACACTATGCATAATAGAATATAATATATTCTATTTATAGAATAACTTTATAAAAGTATTCTATTTTATATAAAAAAATTTCTGTATTATTACATTAATAATACCAATAAAACAAAACTGAGTGACTTATCACGTAAGCATCAATAATCAATATTGTGTGCTACTATGCAACCACACGTATTACTGTACTTTTAACACCGGGTGTTTTAATAGCTAACGTTAAAACTTTCGCCGTTATTTTATAAAGTATTTTTTTCGTTTTTCTCAATCCGATAAAAACAAATATTCCCCGACCAATAGAATATAATATGACAACTTGCATACTTTGCAAAATTTATAACTATTACCCACAACTATAACATTATATCAAATCCACACCATAATATTCAAAAAATATTTCGAGAAAATTAAAATCTTTATTCATAAAATCTTGGCTCTCATAATCTCCCCTCCTTATGAAATTTCGCCCTCGAAATTTACGTATGTACCTGGTATGTCGAAGAGGTGAGGATACCTTGACTTTAATTCAAATTCTAACTCTTGAGGTATAACCTTTGTGCGTCGAATATGATCCTTCTTATCCAAGATGTTAACACGTATCTCCTCATACGTTAAATCTTCTGATATCTCGTCTGGTTCTAAATTAATATTGTGGTTCGGGTCGTACACATAGTTACATAACATTGATACATTAAAAACGTTATGAACACGCGACATACTTGGCGGTAAAACGAGTCTATAAGCCACAGTTCCTACTCGATTGAGGATTTTAAATGGGCCAATTAAATCGAGGGTTGAGATTTCCTCTCTTCGTCGATTCTTGCTTTTAGAATAACGCCCTCTTGAACCTTCTTCTTCACATTCATCAACTCTGCGTATGTAGCTTGAGTGGCTTTAACTTTATCAATTAAAGTTGATTTTAATTGTAAATTTGTTATCTTCACGTGGGTTCATATATTCGCACTTGTAACCACATACGATCTTCTACTCAACGCTTCAGCTACCACGTTCGTACGTCCACGATGATATTGAATGGTACGATCGTAATCTTCAACAGCTCGAGTCAACGTCTTTGGCGCATGTTATGTTCATTTTAGTTGAAAAAATATTTGAGGGTTTAAGAAATGGGTTTTGTACTGGGGTCAATACAGAATTTGATTTCACGCTATAGGGGTAGGCTAAGAAGTCTTGAAGAATACGTCAGGAAATTTATTAACAATAGAAATATAATTCAAAACTGTGACCCTCATCCAAGACTTGGATAACACTTCACATTGATACCTATCAACTTGCCATCGTCATTCACGACGTCGCCTACAGAAAGTCTGGCTTCGGTGCATTCCACACAAGGAAGTCAACAATGAAAGGACCGGGGCTCATTACTTATGGCTTGATATGACAATGATTGACTTTAGTGGTTTGGTTGCTTGAATTCTCATAACAGATTGGTTAGGAATATGAAAACTAACAATCTTACGAAAAGCATGATGAGTAGTTAACCAAACGATTCCTAAAATCGCAGCAAATGCAAGTATTTTCAATGAAATAAGATCGACAGGTAATGTAAGGGTACCGATTTTAACCAAACAAGACTTATTAATAGTGGATGTAATGAAGTTTTCTCCCAACGAAGTTTTTACAGATAAGTCAAAGTCAAATTTCTCCGGAGTCAAATTTAATCGTTGAGCGCAAGTAGTAGAAATAAAAGAATTGGTAGAACCGGTATCAAATAAGGTATAGACTTTGCTAGAGTTTATGATAAGCGTACCCAAGTTACCCGTGATGACCTCGTTCGGGTTCCTTGCTTTCTGGGAGGTCACGACAAATGCTCTCCCTTGCACCACCGGCTTTGACTTTTTTGGGACGGCCTTTGGTGCCTCTATCCTAGCTGAACTTGTCTTTGGTGAACGACAAAATATGGCTAGGTGACCTTCTCTTCCATAATTATAACACGCTTTGGATGGCATCACGCAGTTTGGACTGATATGTCCCTCCCCTCCACATTTGAAGTATATGATAGGTGGTCGTTCTCCTTCCTTAACTACGGTTGTTGGTGCAGACGTCTTTTCATCATTGTTGAATCTCCTTTTCTTGAAATGTCCATTTTTACTATCTTGGCCATGATTACCACCGAAGTGGTTACCATTTTTGGCATGTAGATTCCCTCCACATTTGTTATCACCGCTTCGATGACTGATACCACTGGTATTTTCATGCTACCGGCTGCTTTCTCGTGGTTGCGTTGACTCGTTATCGCGCTCCAATAACTGATCCCTATTTACAACATCTGAGTACAAACAAAGTTTATAAGAAATAAGATATTGACGTATCTCCGGTTTTAAACCTCTTAAAAATATTCGCGTCATTCGCTCCTCATTATCGACCAAATGGGATGCAAACCAGGATAACTCCGTAAATTTATCCTCGTATTGCGACACGGTCATATTATTTTGTTCCAACTTGATAAACTCCACCTTTTTCATGTGACGAATACTCTCGGGAAAGTACTTGTCGTTGAATAGCTCTTGGAACTTTTCCCAAGACATCTTGAGTGCGTCAGACTGGGTATATTTTACAGATTCCCACCAGTAATCTACCTTTTCACGCAACATGAAGGTGGTGAAGGGGACCTTTTGCTCCTCGGTGCATCCCAAGACATCAAATATCTTGGTGATCTGCTTTATCCATGCTTCCGCCTTAAGTGGTTTTGGCTCTCCAATAAACTCTAGTGGTCCCAACATGAAGGAGCCGCTCTCGCCTGATGTTGCATGAATTGCATAAAGCCTCTGAACAATCCATCATTCATCATTTGGTCAGTGTTGTTGTTTGGATGAGGATTGTCGCCTTCCTGATGCACATTCTCCTGATTATTGATATGTGGAGACTCAACAGTCTCTTGTGCTCCATTTCTATTTTCAACATTCTCGGAAGTCATTTTCATATATTGCCACAAAACAAAGGTTAATTAACATATAACATATTATCCCTATACTTTGACCGACCAATTAAATACCAAATAAACTTAGGTAGGTCATACTAGCGAAGGAATTCCCTGTCTTTCCCCTCCTAGTTCTAGCCTCTCATCTTAGCCAGGGATTATATCCTTAAGCTTTGATACCAACTGTGACGCCCCCAAAATTAGGTATACATCACACATCTTGAGTTGCCAGATACATGGTACAAAATTCAAATATAACTTAATAATACAACTGTCGTGTACAATACGACAAAACATAAACTGTGAGTTTGAATACTAATATTGTCTACTAGAGAGTATACAAACACAAAAGGAGTTCTCATTATAATTATTATCACACTATTTCACAGAATAGTGAGGACTACTAATGCACCATCTAGGACCATCACTCCGTTTCCCGACTAGTCCCAGCTACGTTCTCATTTCCTGAAGAGAACAGTGAAAGAAAGGGTGAGCTTAACTAGCCCATTAAGAAATATTATGACTAAGATAATGCAGAATAATTTATTGTTAGCCTTCAATAGTGTTAATAAAGAATGGATTAACATCAGTGATTGATTTTAATGGTTTGGTTGCTTGAATTCGCATAATAGGTTCGATAGGAATATGAAAGCTAACAACCTTACAAAAACAATCAATTTTTACATGATGAGTAGTTAACCAATCAATCCCTAGAATCACATCAAATGCAAGTATTTTCAAAGAAATAAGATCTATATGTAATGTGAGGGTACCGATTTGAACTAAACAAGACTTATAAACAATGGATGTAATGAAGGTTTCTCCCAACGAAGTTTCCACAGATAAGTCAAAGTCTAATTTCTCCTGAGTCAAATTTAAACGTTGAGCACAAGTAGGAGAAATAAAAGAATGGGTAGAACCGGTATCAAATAAGGTATAGACATTACTAGAGTTTATGATTAGCTTACCCGTGATGACCTCGTTCAGGTTCCTTGCTTTCTGGGAGATCACAACAAACGCTCTCCCTTGAACTACTGGTTTTGACTTGTCTGGGATGACATTTGGTGTCACCGTTCCAAATGGACTTGGCTTCCATGTACGACAAAATCTAGCTAGGTGACCTTCTCTTCCATAATTATAACATGCTTTGGATGGCATCACACAGTTTGGACTGATATGTCCCTCCCCTCCACATTTGAAGCATATGATAGGTGGTCGTTCTCCTTCCTTAACAACGGGTGCTGATGCTGACGTCTTTCCATCATTGTTGAATCTCCTCTTCTTGAAATGTCCATTCTTATTGTCTTGGCCATGATTACCACCGAAGTGGTTACCATTTCTGGCATGTTGATTCCCTCCACGTTTGTTGTCACCGCTTTGATGACTGTTACCACTGGTATTATCATTTTTCTGGCTGCTTTCTCTAGGTTGGGTTGACTCGTTATCGTGCTCCAATAACTGAGCCCTTTTTACAACATCTGAATACTAACACAGTTTATGAGAAATTAGATATTGACTTATCTCGGGTTTCAAACCTCTTAGAAACATCCGTGTCATTCTCTCCTTATTATCAACCAATTGAGACACAAACCGGGACAACTCGGCAAACTTAGCTTCGTACTGCGACACAGTCATATTGTTCTGCTCCAACTTGATGAACTCTACCTCTTTCATATGAAAAATACTTTCGGGAGAGTACTTGTCGTTGAATAGTTCTTGGAACTTCTTCCAAGACATCTTTAGTGCGGAAGGTTGAGTACGTTTTACCGATTTCCACCAGTAATCTGCCTCTCCTCGCATAATAAAGGTGGCAAAGGGAACCTTTTGCTCATCGGAGCATCCCATGACATCAAATATTTTGGTGATCTACTTTATCCACGCTTCCGCCTTAAGTGGTTTTGGCTCTCCAATAAACTCCGGTGGTCCCAGTTCCTTGAACTGTTTAGCAGTGACCATTCGAGAGTTTCTATTGTTTCCACCTACATTTTGGACAGGAGCCGCTCTCGCCTAATGTTGCATGAATTGCATAAAGCCTCTGAACATTCCATCGTTCATCATTTAATCGTTGTTGTTTACCTGAGGATTATTGTCTTCCTGTTGCACATTATCCTGGGTATTGATCCGTGGAGACTCAACGGTCTCTTGTGCTCCATTGCTATTCTCGACTTTCTCAGATGTCATTTTCAAATACTGCCACAAAACAAGGGTTAATTGACATGCAACATATTATCCCTATACTCTCACCGACCAATTAAATACCAAATAAACTTAGGTAGGTCATACTAGCGAAGGAATTCCCTTTCTCTTCCCTCCTAGTTCTAGTCTCACATCTTAGCCAAGATCATATCCCTAAGCTTTGATACCAACTGTGACGCCCCCAAAATAGGTATACATCACCCATCTTGAGTCGCCAAATACATGGTACAAAATTCAAATACAACTTAATAATACAACTGTCGTGTAAAATACGACAAAACATAAATTGAGAGTTTTAAAACAAATATTGTCCTCTAGACAGTATTCAACTCAAATGGTGTCCTCAATACAATTATTATCACACTATTTCATAGAATAGTGAGGACTACTAATGCTATCATCTGGACTGTCACTCCGTTCCCCGACTAGTCCCGGCTACGTTCTCATTTCCTGAAGAGGACAATGAAAGCAAAAGGGTGAGCTCAACTAGTCCAGTAAGAAATATTATGACTAAGATAATGCAGAATAATTTATCGTTAGCCTTCAACAATGTTAAACTGATAAAATATAACAAACTTCAAGTTTAACTACAGCGGAACAAGAAATCTATTAGAAGAGTCAAGTAGATAATAAAATCTACCATCTTCTATGATTTAAAAGGTTTTTCATCACTTTTATCGCTGAGACTCATCTTAATAAATAATCCACATCATCCTTGCACTACGGCCAAGGATATTCATTAGTATCACGACCACAAATTATCCATGCACTACGGGACAAGGATATTCGTGTATTCATCAATGGTCATGATCATGCTAACAACTGTCCATCAATGTACTACGGGCCAATGAGGACTTTTACCACATCATTTATAACATTACGGTCATGATTATACCGAATAATCCCTTGTCATAATTATACAAAGTCCATCTATGCATTACAGGCCACAGATGACTTTCAACATAATATAAGCATGAGGACGATGACAATGATATAAGAATTCAAGAAAAACAAGTTCAAGGATAAATTTTAAAAGATTTATAATTTAATTTATCCAGAAATCAATAACATCCAAATTGTCAATATGATACTCTTTTGTGGAGTAAAATTCAAGAATAATATTGTATCAAAAATAATTTGGACCGAAAGCGAATCAATTTTTATCATGAATAGTACCCCGAGTGAATAGTACTCAAGTGAATAGTACCCCATGAATAGTAATTCGGGAATAGTACCCCGTGAATAGTACTCTGGCATGAAAAAGTTAAAACTTATCAAAAATGTCCAGAATAATATTTTCATGAAAAGATACTGGATGAAGCGCAAATATCAAAGATATTCTACTAATTTTATGGAGTATAGAAGGCAAAACTTTAACAAAACGAGTATAGAATTCGAAATCTGAAATGAAATAATATTACTTACATATTACAAAGTATGGAAGAAAATATTATTTCAAGCGAATATTGAACAAAAATAACACCCATTACCTTGAAAAGAAGAGTATTCCAATTAGTATAGCGGAGATATTCTTGAAGAAAACTTTCACTGTATTCTACGCTCAAAGCTTTCTAAAACTCTAAAGAAATACGCTCAAGATTATAAAAGAAGAATTCTCTGATTCTGGTGTGATTTTCAATTCTAACTAAGAACCCTATTTATAGAAAAATGCTAGAACGCCATAGGAGACTAAATTAATAAAATAATATTTAAAAAAAATTCTACGCATATGTATTTGAAAAAAATTCAGCTACCACAAGTGGGGCCCACTAAAATCAGCCACCTTTCCCAATAACCAAAAGTGGGGCTCACCCATATTTTTAATAAAAATATTTGAATTTCCAAAACTTTAATAACTCATAATAAATAGCCTTTTATCAGAAAAATATATATTATATGTCCATTCCACATGAAATCGAATTCTCTACAACTTTGTAGAAGAAAGTTTTTCCAAATTCCAAACTAAAAATATCCGAAATCCACAAACAGATTATATTCAATACCTCATAAAATTCATAACAACATATACTTTAATTTTTAACGGTTCAAAATTTGTGGACATATACTCAACTTATATATGTATAATATATTCAAAAATTACAACGATCCAACGGTCGAATTAAAATTATAACTCACGCAATAGAGCTTTAAGAACACTGATTTGATTTTTAATACCTCCATTCCGATAAAAATACTGATAAAACACCTCAACATTAATCCCTTCAATTATATCCACGTAAACTAAATATTTTCTTACATAAAAAAATTAATAAATAATTATTCACAAATAATATTACAGAATCACAAGAATGACAACCAGGCCGTTCCCAGGAAAGAGGGGGCTTTCCGATAAGGATTTCTCCTTACTGACGCGCAATTAGGTGACCAAATCTCTCCTTGACATAACTTTCTAGACATTGCCAATAATGATATCTATTAATATTATTCAAATAATTTGAATTATTGATCTGATAATGGGAAATACTGTGCAGTGAAAATTATTGAAACAACAATAATATAAAATATCAACCCAGCAATTATTGAATCAATAAAATAAAATATTGAACAGTAATTACGGTAATAATTATTGAGTAGTGCCTTCTTATGTAAGAATCCATAATTCAAAAATATTGTGCAATACCGTGTGCTACTGTGCAACAACGCGTATTACTGTATTTTAACCACCAAGTATTCTAACAGTTAATGGTAAAAATTTCGTTGTTATTTTATAAAAAGATATTTTTGTTGTTTTCTCAATCCAATAATAGTTCCGTTGTGGGGTCCACCAATGATTGTGCTGTCGTACGAATATTCTCTGTTAAAACGAATATTTCCCGACCAATCGAATATTATATAACAACTTGCGTACTTTGCAAAATTTATAAATATTACCCACAACTATAACATTATATCAAATTCACTCTATAATATTCAAAAATGATATTTATAGAAAATTCACCTTTATTCATAAAAGTTGGTGTCTTACACATACCCTCCACCCAGTCACTGTCCTCATCGGTATCAATCCATTATCGTCGTTAGTCACAACCGTCATTCTACCTTTATTTGGGACACACTGAACTGGGCTCACCCATGAACTGTCTGAGATAGGATAGATTATCACAACTTCTAACCATTTCAGAATCTCTTTCTTCACAACCTTCTACATGATTGGATTGAGCCTTCTTTGTTATTCCACTATCGGTTTTGCTTCCTCTTCCAAGAGTATCTTGTGCATACAGAATGAAGGGCTTATTCCCTTGATGTCAACAATTGTCCATCCTATTGCAGACTTGTACTCTTGAAGTACCCTCAGCAACTTAGTTTCCTACAAATCGTTAAGCGCAGATGCAATAATAATAGGTAAAGTATCAGAATTACCCAAAAATGCATACTTGAGGTGTTTAGGAAGATGTTTTACCTCAAGAGTGGGTGTTTCCTTAAGTAAAGGTTTCATTCGTGCTGATACTTTCTCTTTCGTATATAGTGGCTCGAATGGCACCTTGAATCTATTCACTCTAGGCAATGCATCCAACATATACAAATAGTCTATAAATTTTGGATCATCCAAGTCGGCATCCCCCATCAAAGTGTTTTCCAATGGATCCCTGTCCAATCCTCTAATCAAGTCGTCATTAATTATCTTTTCGATCATATCCATTCTGAAACACTCTTCCTCGTCTGTAAGGAATCTCAGGCTTTGAACACATTGAATTTCACCTCTTGGTCTTGTACTCTCATCGTTAACTCCTCTTTCTGAACATCAATGAGAGTCCTCCTTGTGACGCCCCCAAAATAGGTATGCATCACCCATTCTGAGTCGCCAAATACATGGTACAGAAACAACTACAACTTCATTATTACAATTGTCGTGCAAAATACGACTACACACATACTGTGAGTTTAAATACAAATATTGTCTTCTAGATAATATTCAAACTCAAATAAGTCCTCATTACAATTATTGAACACTATTTTACAAAAATAGTGAGGACAGCTAAAACAACTTTCTAGAACCATCACTCCATACCCCAGCTAGTTCCTGTTATATTCTCACCTCCTGAGAAGAAAAATGGAACAAAAAGGAAAAGGGTGAGCTCAACTAGCCCAGTAAAGAATATTATAACTAAGATAATGAACAACAAATTATCGTTAGCCTTTAACAAATCAAATAAAATATAATGGACAACCAGTTTTAGATCCATATTCGCAGGGGAAATAATAATTCATTAGAGGAGTTCAGTAGAGAATGAAATCTACTATCATCTATGAATTTAAAAGTCCATCATCAATATTTTATCCCTGTAACATCAATCAATATACATCTTGAATCAAATATTCATTTTTGCACTACGGGCCAAAGATATTCATCTGTATCACCAGTTGGTCATGTTCATCTCAAGAACTGTTCATCTTTGCATTATGAGCCAAAGATATTCATCAGATAATCATTCATCTTTGCACTACAGCCAAAGATATACAGTTATATCAACATATAGGACTGAGGATGATGAAAAATATTTTAAAGGAACAAATCAAATGAGATAAAAGGACAAAAATTAAGGATTCGTACTTTAGATAATCTAAGTTCAAAAATGCTCCATAATAAACCATAGTGGAGTAAAATTCAAGAATGAAGATCAAAATATGGATACAATCAAAGATAGTAACCATAATAGACATCTTAAACAAAGAAGAGAAAATTTTATTTTTCTGTGAATAATGACGTATTCGTGAATAGTGTCGTATACGTGAATAGTGTCGTATACATGAATAGTAACCACGACATGAAAAAGGTAGAAATTCCACAATAAAATTCATGTTAATATTTCGGCATAATGATATTAAAGGAAATAATATCATTTACGAAGAAAATAACATTCCTTACCTCAAAAGAACAGTACTTCTGGCTGAAATATCTGGTATAAGGCTGAATGAAACTTGCACTGAATAGCAACTCACAAAGTATCTAAATATTCACAAAATACGCTTGATAATATAGAGAGAGAAAGCTTATGATTCTGGTGTGATTTTCAATTCTAACTAAGCACCCTATTTATAGGAAAATACTTAGAATGCCATAACAGACTAACCTGCTACCTGATGGCTTTACCTGCTACTATTCACGCCCACCACTTTTGAAATAAAATTTTAGCACATTTCTCACCAACCAAAAGTGGGGCCCACCATATTTTTAATAAAAACATTTATTTCTGAAACTTCAATAATTCATAATAAATAGCTCTTTTATCAGAAAAATTCAAATCTCATATTTTTTCCATAGGAAATTTAATCCCCTACAACTTTTTAGAAGAAAGTTTTTTCAAATTTCAAACAGAAAATGTCCGAAATCCACATACGGATGATTGTTAATACCTCCATTCTGACAAAATACTGATAAAACACCTCAACCATAATTCCTTCAGTTATAACCACAATAAATATATTCATCATTTATATCCACATAAAATAAATATTTCTTTATCATATAAATCAATAATTAATTATTTACAAAGAATATTACAGAATCACAATAATGACAATCAGGTCGTTCTCAAGAAAGAGGGGGCTTTTTGATAAGGATTTCTCTTTACTGGCGCGCAATTAGGTGACCAAACCCCTTTCCTAGACAGAACTTCCTTAGACATTACCAATAATGATATCTAATAATATTATTCAAATAACATAAATTATTGATATGATAATGGGAAATACTGTGCAGTGACAATTTTTGAAACAACAATAATATAAAATATCAACGTAGTAATTATTGAATCAATAAAAGAAAATATTGAACAGTAATTACTGTAACAATTATTGAGTATTACATTCTTACGTAAGAATCAATAATTCAAAAATATTGTGCAATACCGTGTGCTACTGTGCAACCACGCGTAGTACTGTATTTTAACCACCGGGTATTCCAGCAGTGTTAACGGTAACAACTACATCGTTATTTGTAAAAACTCAAACTTGTAGTTTTCTTCATCCGACCGTTTTCCGTTATGGGGCACACAAATCGCTGCGCCATCGTACGAATATTCCCCAACAACAAGAATATTCCACGACCAAACGAATATTCCTAAAAAATAATGAATATTTTATAACCACTTGCTTATTTTGCAAAATTTGTACATTTCACCCATAACCAAAGTATTAGATCAAATTAACACCTTATTATTTCAAGATAATGAATAGAGGAAATTCAATTTTATTTATTAAAAAGATGGGATCTTACAACCTCCCCTCCTTATGAAATTTCATCCTCGAAATTAACGTACGTACCTGGTGTTTCGAAAAGGTGAGGATACATTGCTTTCATTTCTGATTCCAACTCCCAGGTCATTTCTTCAATATCATGGATCCTCCACAAAACATTAACTTGTGATATAACCTTGGTGTGTAGGACATGCTTTTTCCTATCCAAGATCTTAGCAGGTACCTCCTCATACGTTAAATCTTCGGCTATCTCGTCTGGTTCTAACTCAATAATGTGGTTTGTGTGACTCTCCCAAATCTGGGTACTTAAATTCCCACATGATTTGATGTTCACTATACAAACATCACATGTTTATCTACCCATAATAAAAGAAAGCATACATAGATAGAAATAAATCATATCCTTAAGGAGTTACATCATCTGAAATTATTACATAAATCCCAGGTCATACTAACCTTAAATCTTAACTGGGAAAACATAAACAATTAATCATCTTACACAACATTAACATAAGTCTAAAACAGAAATACATCATCACATAAAACAACAAGTCTTCTTCACTTATTAATCTTGCCCTTGCCTTTGCTAGTAGAATGCTCGTCGGACCTTTCGTTCTTAACTGCAGTGTTATTACTATGCAAGAGTGAACACGATTGCCCACAAGTATAATAATGAAATAATAATATAATAACATGCGAGTGAATCAAAGACTCCTAGAATAAAACTCAACTTTTGAATCAAGAATGAATAACAAGAATCAAAAGATTTTTGAGGGTCATAAGACCTTGAACTATGTCCTAGGTTATCAAAGGTTATACTTGAAACCTTTAACAGTCAAAAGACTATGGACTCTTCTACTCGTACTTAGGGGGATCAGCCCTTAGTACCATACTGTGCACAATATCTTAACGTTAACCCATAAGTAATCCCTATACAAGTTTGTTCATCTCAGTTTGACATTAGAGTCTGCACCAAAGGAGGTTTAGTTTGGATAAATTAATAAGTGTTCTAAAATTTAGAACGTTCATCAACTACTGACTAGTAGAATCAATAAGGGTTCTCTAGTCTAACAAGGTTCAACAATAACTAATACATAAATTTAATAACAATCTCAAGAGGTATACAATAGAATAAGTATTGTATAACAGAATTATACTTTGAAAAGATTAATAAATAATAAGAACTTGCTTGATATAAAACATAAGTTTAGAATTTGTTCAATGTAAAGAGATAAGTTTATAAACTTGCATAACGATAACAAGTAGGGTTAGGAAACTTGCCTCGTGCGTAGATTACACGTTAATTATATGCGTTCCTTGATTTAATCCTACATACCATTCATATTCACAATACCAGTCAATTATAATGTAACTAGTCATCACAAGTTCATTCTTTTTGTCTAACTCGGATTATGACTATACTTAGTCAATTTGCCACACTTATTGTCACATAATTTACACTTCACAAACAATAAGCTAATTATGCGTTCAATAATTCAATCAACACGTAATTGTGTTATTGACATGTTTAGAACTTATGTTAACATCTCATTATATGTCTAACATATTTTTATGTTCATTAGATTAGGTTACCATTACATTTCTAGACTTGAACAATTACAATTTTCATTTCTAGACCAATCTGCAGAGTGGCGCTGCGGCGCCACTGTTAGGCTTGTTCTTAGAGTTGCGATGCGGTGGCGCTGTGGCTTGGCCTTTGGCACTGTGACGCGGTGGCACTACGGCACGGGCCTTAAGGCATGGAGCTGGCGTCGCGGCGTGGCAAACCAGTACCAGTTCTGGAATTCGCAAAAAATTACAGAACATGGCTAAAACCTCCAATTTATTTATTCTTACACTAATTTAGACATACCCAAACACTGTAATACACATATAACTACTACTCAACCCTTCTAGCATGATTTTAACAAGTTAAAACACATAATTTATAGAATTAAAACATGTAATTTTACTGTTCTTGAAAGTTTTGAACATAAAACATAAAAATTAACACTACGGGTTCGTTATAACACCAAATCTGTCCATTCAAATTTTGTCGTCTTCGTGTTAACATACATAATTATATACAGGTGTAAAATTTATGATACAACATATGATTAACGTATTAAAGTTGCATGTAAGAGCCATATGGCCATATTTCCATACTTTGTATTTTGAAGAAAATATATACGATATGTTTTTATGAAGCTGATGTTATGAAAATATACAATATATAGTAAAACATGATATGATAACATCTTATCACATATATAAACACATAATCACTTCCCTTTCCAATTATAGAGATTTTAACAGAACTTGAAAGCCATTTTCATTAAACTTTAAAATGACGTAAATAAAAATTGGGTTGAAGAGGTTACCCAAAGCATAGAGTGTAAATTAGTAGGGGAAACCTTTCCCAGATGCTTCTTCAATCACTCACTCATAATTTCCCTCAAAAGTTCTCAATTTCTCTTTGTGAATTGCTTTGCCAAACTTAGAAAATAAATGACTTAATGAATAAAAGAAAGAAGACGTATATAACATTTTGAAAACTGACGCAGTCATGGGTTAACTGCTCCAAACTTCCCTATGGATCCGTTTGGCTAATCTTAAAAACTTAATCTCGTTTAATTTGATAAACTTCTTATACTATAGTTTAATAATGTCACACCCATTTACACAATAAATCAAATATCATATTTAATTTAATTTAATTAAAATATAATAATTTCTCATTTGTTAATTATGTCAAGTTATTAATTCTTTAATTAATTATTACATTAATTAAAATAACATTATGCTTATTAAATATTTCATTTAATTCAATAAGCTCATATAAATACATAATTTGAATAATAAAAATTCTCCACACTAATTTAATAAATATAACACATATAATTAAATTAATCTACCACAACTTCATCAATTAATTATTTAATCCAATAATAAAATTATCGAAAAATATTTATTTATTTAAATAAATATTAAAATTAAATTACAAAATCTCGTTTATCACAGTTTGGGTCTTTCACATATTTACGAAGCATAGATATGTGAAAAACATTATGATCACGAGATATATTTGGAGGTAATGCGAGTCTATAGGCCATTTCCTTTTCTAATTGCCCGTCCGTTTGAGGATTGTATGCCGAACTGAATCGTAAATCCATGCCCATAGATTTATGTAAGCTAACCCAAAATCGTGAAGTGAATCACGGTCCGAAACTATGGAAACTGGCATGCAATGCAATCTCACAATCTCATTCACGTACATACGAGCAAGACGTTCATGGGAATAAGTCTTCTGTATTGGCAAGAAATGAGCAGACTTGGTTAATCTATCAACAATGACCCAAATCACATCTATGCCTTGAGAAACCTTGGGAAGACCCGTAACGAAATCCATAGTAATGTGTTCCCACTTCCATTTCGGAAACTCAAGTGGTTGCAATGGACCCTTTGGCACTTGATGCTCCACCTTTACACGTTGACAAGTTAAACACCTCGATATAAACTCTGCGATCTCTCTCTTCATATTGCTCCACCAAAATGTATGTCGAAGATAGTTATACATTTTTGTACTCCCAGAATGGATTGCAAACGGTGTGTTGTGTGCCTCCATCATGATTCTATGCTTCAAGTCAGAATCGTTAGGAACACAAAGTCTGGAGTTGACTCGAAGTATTCCTTCTTTGTCGATTCTTACTTCTGTAATAACACCTTCTTGCACTTTCTTCTTCATACGCATTAGCTCCAGGTCCGTAGCTTGAGCAACTTTATCTTTATCGATTAAAGTCGATTCTACTCGTATGTTTAATATCATCACGTGGGTACTTGGAGCCTTTACATCTATCTCCATCCTTTGCAAGTCATATAAGATGGGCCTTTGTGTTAACAACATCGCAATCGTACCCGCATATGATCTTCTACCCAATGCCTTCGCTACCACGTTTGCTTTTCCAGGATGATATTGGATGGTTTGATCGTAATCTTTCAATAGCTCGAGCCAACGTCGTTGCTGCATGTTGAGTTCCTTTTGGGTGAAGAAATATTTGAGGCTTTTATTATCTGTATACATCTCCACTTTCTCCCCATACAGGTAGTGTCTCCAGATCTTCAACGCGAAAATGACTGCTGCTAACTCCAAATCATGAGTAGGATAATTCCTCTCATATTCTTTGAGTTATCGCGAAGCATAGGCAATGACTTTTCCATGTGCATGAGAACACATCCCAACCCTTTGCCTGAAGCATCGCTATAGATAACAAATCCATCCAAACCAGATGGCATTGTCAAAACAGGTGCCGAAATGAGTCTCCTCTTGAGCTCGTGGAAACTCTTCTCGTATTCATCGCTCCATACAAATTTTGTATATGTCCGAGTCAGGTGAGTTAACGGAATAGCGATTCTAGAAAATCCTTCCATGAATATCCGATAGTAACCAGCTTAGCCTAGAAAACTACGTACTTTGGTCACTAACTTCGGTTTTTCCCAACTATGTATTGCTTTAATCTTCGTCGGGTCGACAGATACTCCATGTTTTGACACCACGTGCCCAAGGAATACTACTTCCTTAAGCCAGAACTCGCATATCTTTAGTTTGGCATATAACTTGTTATCACAAAGCCTTTGAAGTACCAGCTTCAAATGGTTCACATGATCTTCACGGCTTTTAGAATAGATGAGGATGTCATCAATAAAGAAAATAATGAACTGATCCAAATATTCCTTGAACACATGGTTCATCATATCCATGAAAGCAGCAGGAGCATTAGTCAATCCAAAAGACATGACTAAGAATTCATAATGCCTGTACCGAGTTTTGAAGGCAGTCTTTAGAATCTTCTCAGTTTTAATCTTCAGCTAATGATATCCAGAACGAAGATCAATCTTTGAAAAGAATTTTGCTCCTTACAAATGGTCGAACAGGTCATCAATGCGAGGTAGCAGATACCTATTCTTGATGGTGACATGGTTCAATTCCCGGTAGTCAATACAAAGTCGCATACTCCCATCTTTCTTCTTTATAAATAAAACATGAGCACCCCAAGGAGATGTACTAGGACGAATGAAACCGATGTCCAACAACTCCTGAAGTTCAATAGGAGTCATTCGATATGGGGTTTTAGAAATGGGCTTTGTACCAAGTTCAAGGTCAATAAAGAATTCAACTTCACGTTCTGGGGGTAGACCGGGAAGTTCATCAGGAAATACATCAGAAAATTCACTAACAACATAAATATAACCAAATTACCAAATTGAACCGAAATAAATTAACCAAAATTTTCTGATAATTCGGTTATTTTTAACATTTCGATTATATCCGAAATTATATACGGTTTTCGGTTAGCTTTTACGGGTATCATTTTTGGGTTATTCAGTTTACCCGGATAATCGAACAAAGGATTACTTTACTAGCCCAGGCTACTTTACTACTTTACTAGCTAGCCCAGACTATTTTTGGGAATCATTATTCATTATTTCATTACTACTTTACTGACCCACGCTTTCCTCTCTCCCTTTCTCCCTTCCCCTCCACTTCGGCCCACCATGGCACCATCTCCTCCCTTTCCCTTGTCACTGCTTTTCTTTCTTAGGTTGTATACTTCAATTTAGCCTTTTCAGTGGCTAATTGAGGACCATCCCGAAGGTCTCTTCTCCAATATATTCAGTGCCAAGTCTAAGGGTTGATGTTCATGGTTTTTCATCTTATTTTTCATTGTTTAATGCCAAGTCCGAGGGTTAAGGGTTGAAGTCTGTGCTGAAATCAGAGGTTATGATCTGGTGTAGGGGTTATTTGAGGTGGGGATTTCAGATCTTGATGGTTTTTTTGGTGGCTGTTTCAGATCTGGCTTTATATTTCAAATTGGATATTTATTATTGTCGGAATCTGGATTTGTTATAACAGTTATCATCTATAAATGTTTCTCGGATTGGTGTTTCTTCCAATGATTTTGTTATGTTTTCATCTATTAGGACCATTACTATATATATTTCCTATGCTTCATTTGTTGTGGGTGCTTCAGAATGTTTCTTTGTTGTGGGTGCTTCAGAATGTTGCTGTCTTTTGTTTGAAAAAAATATCTTAATTTCGGTTATTAACCGAAATAATTAAATTATAAATTCGGTTATTCGGTTTTTGATTATTCGGTTATATTTAAATTCGGTTAATTGTTCGAATAGTAAAATTAAGAAGATTTCGGTTTTTGGTTATAACCGAATAAGGTATTCGGTTTGGTTATAACTGAATGATCACTCCTAACTGAGACACAGTCATGTTGTTTTGAACAGGAAAGTACTTGTCATTGAACAGTTTCTGAAATGTTTCCCAAGACATGTTGAGTGCGACAGGCTGGGTACGCTTCACAGATTCCCACCAGTAATCTGCCTCACCACGGAACATAAAGGTGGCGAATGGAACCTTATTTTCCTCCGTGCATCCCAAGACATCAAATATCTTGGTAATTTATTTAGCCCACGTTTCTGCCTTGATCGGATTCGGTTTTCCCACAAATTCTGGTGGTCCCAACTCTTTGAACTGTTTGGCTATGACAAGCTACGCGATGCTATCATTTCCACCCGTATTCTGTACACGAGTCTCCCTCGTCTGATTTTGCATGAACTGCAAAAAACTTCTAAGCATTCCATCATTCTTCGTTTGTTCGGTAATGTTGTTTATAGGAGGAATATTTCCTTCTTGTTACACGTTCCCCTGGTTGGTGATTAAAGGTGTCTCCACGGTCTCATTCACTGCATTGTTAATATTTGCAGCTACCATTCTCAAATACTGCTATAAAATAAGGGTTAATTAAAGAAATTAACATGCCATATAATATCGTTATATTATGACCGACCAAACAAATAAGCTTAGGTAGGACACACTAGTGAAGGATTTACTCGTCTCTCCCCTCCTAGTTCTATTCCCCGATCTCCGCTAGAGACCATATCCCTAAGCTCTGATACCAACTGTGATGCCCCCAAAATATGTATGCATCACCCATTTTGAGTTGCCAAATACATGGTACAGAAACAACTATAACTTAATTATTACAATTGTCGTGCAAAATACGACAACACATATACTATGAGTTTAAATACAAATATTGTCTTCTAAATAATATTCAAACTCAAATAAGTCCTCATTGCAATTATTGTACACTATTTTACAAAAATAGTGAGGACTGATAAAACAACTTTCTAGAACCATCACTCCATACCCCGGCTAGTTCCTGTTATATTCTCACATCCTGAGAAGAAAAATGAAATAAAAAGGAAAATGGTGAGCTCAACTAGCCCAGTAAAAAATATTATGACTAAGATAATGAACAACAAATTATCTGTTGGGTCTCCAACTTTTAGTTTTATTTTGATGATAACAATAATTAATAAATTAATTAATTAAAAAGATAGAATCCTCTCCATAGGATTTTTTATTATAATTGTTTTATTTATCTTATTAATTTTTACCAAAAATATTTTTTATATCTTATTTAATTAATTTTCTTAATCTTGATGTTTTAAAGTGTTAAATCAATTGAGTCATGCATTGTGGGACAAAAATCATATGTTGATTATCAAATGCTTGTTTGACCGTATTTTAAAAGAAGATGAAGATTTTGATTAAATCATTTTTGACATGTGAGCATTTTATATTAATTCTCAAATTAATTTCATTATTTAAAAATCTCAAAAATTATTTTATTGTTTATATATATATATATATATATATATATATATATATATATATATATATATATAACAAGGATCAAGTGCATACCCCTTATCTTACTCACTCGTGCTCACCCCCCTTTAGGCGACGGTTTCGGTCATACAATCGTCGTCTATACTTTTAGCGACGGACAACATATGGCGCCGCTAAAAGTATAGACGACGATTGTATGACTGAAACCGTCGCCTAAAGGGGGTGAGCACGGTGAGTAAAATAAGGGGTATGCACTTGATCTGGACCGTATATATATATATATATATATATATATATATATATATATATATATATATATATATATATACGGTAAAACTAATGATTTGGCCACCAAAGTTGCCACGTTTTATTGAATACCCGATTGAACTTTTAATTTTTCAAACTAACTCACTGAACTAATTTTTACTTTCAAATTGGGTCATTCCGTTAAAAAAAGTTGACAGACGTTAAAATATTGCTTATGTGGCACTGACGTGGCAAAAAAATATAAAATATTGCTTATGTGGCAAAAAAAAAATCAAAAACAGATTAATTTTTTTTTAAATATTTCAAAGTTTTAAAAATAACAAAAACATAATAAAATTAAACAAAAACAAAAAAAATCAAAATATCTTTTCTTCTTCAACTAAAAAGATTTAACCATCTTGATTATTTGGCAAAAAACATAATTTTTTTTAAAAACATAATTTTTTTTAAAAAATAGAATTTTTTTTAAAAAACGGAATTTGTTAAAAAATAGAATTTTTTTAAAAACATAATTTTTTTTAAAACATAGTTTTTTAAAAAACATAATTTTTTTTGAAAAAAACAGAATTTCTTAAAAAATAGATTTTTTTAAAAAAATGAATTTTTAAAAAAAACAAAATTCTATTTTAAAAAATCTTTTTTAAAAAAAATCTATTTTTTTAAAAAAAAAGTCTATTTAAAAAAACCATTTTTTAACAAATTCTATTTTTAAAAAAATTCTATTTTTAAAAAAAAATTATGTTTTTAAAAAAATTTATGTTTTTTGTCAAATAATCAAGATGGTTAAATCTTTTTAGTTGAAGAAGAAAAGATTTTTTTATTTTTTGTTTTATTTTATTATGTTTTTTTATTTTTAAAACTTTAAAATGTAAAGTTTTTTATTTTTAAAATCTGTTTTTGATTTTTTTGCCACATAAGCAATATTTTTTATTTTTTGCCACGTCAACGCCACATAAGCAATATTTTAACGTCTGCCAACTTTTTTTAACGGAATGACTCAATTTGAAAATAAAAATTAGTTCAGTGAGTTAATTTAAAAAATTAAAAGTTCAATCGGGTATTCAATATAACGTGCCAACTTCGGTGGCCAAATCTTTAGTTTTGTCATATATATACTATACTAACATATGTATTAAACAATGCATGCACGCACCTAAGATACAAATGTGCTGGCAATTTTAAAATATATTAAGAGCAGTATATATATATATATATATATATATATATATACATATATCTGTGTGTGTGTTTGTGTGTGTGAGGCCCCTAAAACAGGTATACATCACCCATCTTGAGTCGCCAGATACATGATACAGAATTCAAATACAAATTAATAATACAAATGTCGTGTACAATACGACAAAACATAAAATATGAGTTTGAATACAAATATTGTCTACTAGAGAGTATAAAAACTCAAAAGGAGTTCTCATTACAATTATTATCACACTTTCACAGAATAGTGAGGACTACTAATGTAATATCTAGGACCATCACTCTGTTCCCCGACTAGTCTCAGCTAAGTTCTCATTTCCCGAAGAGAACAGTAAAAGAAAGGGTGACCTCAACTAGCCCAGTAAGAAATATTATAACTAAGATAATGCAGAATAATTTCTCGTTAGCCTTCAACAGTGTTAAACTGATAAAATATAATAACATTCAAGTTTAACTACAACGGAACAAGAAATCCATTAGAAGAGTCAAGTAGGGAATAAAATCTATTATCTTCTATGATTTAAAAGGTTTTTTTTATCACTTTTATCGCTGGGACTCAGCTTAAAAAATAATCCACATAATCGAATCACCCCTACACTACGGCCAAGGATATTCTTTAGTATCACGACCACGAATTATCCATGCACTACAGCTAAAGATAATCATATTTTCATCAACGGTCCTGATCATGCCATAAAACAATTCATCTTTGCACTACGGCCAAAGAGAATCTATAGTCATAATCATACCAAAAACTGTCCATCAATGCCCTACGGGCCAATGAGGACTTTTTCCACGTCTTTTGTAACATTATGGTTATGATTATACCGAATAATCCCTGGTCATAATCATACCAAGTCCATATATGCACTACAGGCCACAGATGACTTTCAACATAATATAAACATGAGGATGATAACAATGATATAAATATTCAATAAAACAAGTTCAAGAATTAATTTATCCAGAAATTAATAATGTCCACAATGTCAACATGATACTTCTTTGTAGAGTAAAATTCAAGAATGCTCAGAAGAATATTTCCATAAAAAGATATTGGATGAAGCGGAAATATCAAGGATATTCCACTAATTTCATGGAGTATAAAAGTCAAAGTTTTAACCAACTGAGTATAATAAAGAATGGAATAACAAAAGAAATCACCATGTATGCGATAGACTGAACATGCAGGTTATTCCAACAGAATAATAAATAACAGAACCAGGTCCGGTGTAAAACGTACAGACAAGATATTCCAATAGAATAATAAATAACGGAACCAGGTCCGGCGTAAAATGCACAGACAGGATATTCCAATAGAATAATAAAGAATGAAATATTATAAGAATTTCACCATGTATTCAGTACTTTGCATAGACAAGTTATTCCAACTTAATAATAAAGAATAGAAAAATAGAAGAATTTCACCAAGTATAGGGTATCCCGCGTATACAGGTTATTCCAACAGAATAATAAAGAATGGAATAACAGAAGTTCTCTTCATGAATAAGAAAGAAAGAATACCACTTATGAGTACAACAAATAATATTCCCTATCTTAGAAAGAAGAGTACTGGATATAGAAGTAGTGAAGTAGTAGAACACTTTTCTTCTCTCTCTATAGTTTCTCTCTCTAGAGTTTCAGTGAATTCGTAAGTATTCATTGAAACTCTAGAATATTCATGAACGGTCCAGATTGATTTACTTTAATCTGACGGTCCATATTTAAATCAAAATCTTTTAAATAAAATATAATATATTCTATTTATAATATAATAAAACAAATAACTTTATAAAAGATTTTACTATGCAAACACTATGCAGGCACTATACAAACACTATGCATAATAAAATATAATATATTTTAATTATTGTCTAATAAAACAGATAACTTTATAAAAGTATTCTGTTTTATATAAAAAGATTTTACTATGCAACACTATGCATAATAGAATATAATATATTCTATTTATAGAATAACTTTATAAAAGTATTCTGTTTTATATAAAAAGATTTTACTATGCAAAACACTATGCAAATACTATGCAACACTATGCATACTAAAATATAATATATTCTATTTATAGAATAACTTTATAAAAGTATTCTGTTTTATTACATTAATAATATCAATAAAACAAAACTGAGTGACTTATCACGTAAGCATCAATAATCAATACCGTGTGCTACTATACAACCACGCGTATTACTATACTTTTACTACCGAGTAGTTCAATAGTATTAACGGTAAAACTTCCGCCGTTATTTTTATAAAATATTTTTGTCGTTTCCTCAATCTGACAATAATTCTGTTGTGGGGTCCACCAATGATTGTGCCATTGCACGAATATTCTCAGATAAAACAAATATTCCCCAACCAATCGAATATAATATAACAACTTGCATACTTTGCAAAATTTATAAATACTCCCCACAACTATAACATTATCTCAAATCCACACCATAATATTAAAAAAAATATTTATTCGTAAAATCTGGGGTCTCACAATCTCCCCTCCTTATGGAATTTCGCCGTCGAAATTTACTTACGTATCTGGTATGCTAAACAAGTGAGGATACCTCGACTTCATTTGAAATTCTAACTCTTGAGGTATAATATTTGAGTTTAGAATACGATTCTTCTTATCCAAGATTTTAACACGTATCTCCTCAAACGTTAAATCTTCTACTATATAGTTTAGTTCTAATTTAATAATGTGGTTCGGGTAGTCCACATATTTACGTAACATCGATACGTTAAAAACGTTATGAACGCGCGACATACTTGGCGGTAAAACGAGTCTATAAACCATAGTTCCTACTCGATCGAGACTTTTAAATGGGCCAATTAAATCGAGGGTTGAGATTTCCTCTCTTCGTTGATTCTTGCTTATAGAATAACTCCCTCTTGAACCTTCTTCTTCACATTTATCAGCTCCGGGTGTGTGGCTTGAGGGGCTTTAACTTTATTGATTAAAGTCGATTCTACTCGTATATTTGTTATCTTCACTTGGGTTCCTAGAGTCTTTAACTCTATCTTCATCATTTGTAAGTCGTACGAAATGGGCCTTTGTGTTAACAACATCGCACTCGTAAACGCATACAATTTTCTACTCAACGCGTCAGCTACCACGTTCGCTTTCCCACAATGGTAGTGAATGGTACGTTCGTAATCTTCAACCGCTCGAGCCAACGTCTTTGGCACATTATACGATCAGTTTAGGTGAAGAAAATATTTGAGGGATTTAGAAATGGGTTTTGTACTGGGGTCAATACAAAATTTAATTTCACGCTCTAGGGGTAGGCTAAGAAGTCTTCAAGAATACGTCAGGAAATTTATTAACAATAGAAATATCATTCAAAACTGTGACTCTCATCCAAGACTTGGATAACACGTCACATTGATACCTATCAACTTGCCACCGTTATTCACAACGTCCCCTACAGAAAGTTTGGCTTTGGTGCATTCCACACAAGGAAGTCACCAGCGAAAGGCTCAAGGCTCTTTACTTATGACTTGATATGACAATGATTTACTTTAGTGGTTTGGTTACTTTGAATTCGCATAACAGGTTAGTTAGGAGTATGAAAGCTAACAACCTTACGAAAAGCATGATCAGTAGTTAACCAATCTATTCCTAAAATCGCATCAAAGGCAAGTATTTTCAAAGAGATAAGATTGACAGGTAACGTGAAAGTGTCGATTTGAATCAACAAGATTTATAAACAGTGGAGGTAACGAAGGTTTCTACTATCGAAGTTTCAACCAATAAGTCAAAGTCTAATTTCTTCGAAGTCAAATTTAAACGTTGAGCGCAACCAAGAGAGATAAAAGAATGGGTAGAACCTGTATCTAATAAGGTATAGACTTTGAAAAAATTTATAATTAACTAACCCGTGCTAACTTCATTAGGGTTACTCGCTTTTTGAGAAGTCACGAAAAATGCTCTCCTTGAAACCACCGACTTTATTTTGTCTGTATCCGCCTTTGGTATCACCGTTCCAGTTGAACTTGACTTCACTATACGATAAAATCGAGCTAAATGACCTTTTCTTCTTGAAATTTCCATTTCTATTATCTTGGCCATGATTACCACCGAAGTGGTTACCATTCTTGGCATGATAATTTCCCCCACGATGGTTATCATTGTTCCGATGGCCGTTGCCACCGGTATGATTATTATCGTGTTGTTGGTTATTACCTCCTGGTTGAGCTGACTCAACGGTCTCATGTGCTTCATTGCTTATCTCAACATTCTCGGATGTCATTTTTAAATACTGCCACAAAACGAGGGTTAATTAACATATCACATATTATCCCTATACTCTGACCGACCAATTAAATACCAAATAAACTTAGGTAGGTCATACTAGCGAAGGAATTCCCCGTCTCTCCCCTCCTAGTTCTTGTCTCACATCTCAGCCAGGGATCATATCCCTAAGCTTTGATACCAACTGTGACACCCCCAAAACAAGTATACAACACCCATCTTGAGTTGCCAGATACATGATACAGAATTCAAATACAACTTAATAATATAAATGTCGTGTACAATACGACAAAACATAAACTGTGAGTTTGAATACAAATATTGTCTACTAGAGAGTATAAAAACTCAAAAGGAGTCCTCATTACAATTATTATCACACTATTTCAAAGAATAGTGAGGACTACTAATGCAACATCTAGGACCATCACTCTGTTCCCCGACTAGTCCCAACTACGTTCTCATTTCCTGAAGAGAACAGTAAAAGAAAGGGGGAGCTCAACTAGCCCAGTAAGAAATATTATAACTAAGATAATGCAAAATAATTTATCGTTAGCATTCAACAGTGTTAAACTGATAAAATATAATAACTATCAAGTTTAACTGCAGCGGAACAAGCAATCCATTAGAAGAGTCAAGTAGGGAATAAAATCTACTATCTTCTATGATTTAAAAGGTTTTTTTTAATCACTTTTATCACTCGAACTCAGCTTAATAAATAATCCACATCATCGAATCACCCATGCACTACGGCCAAGGATATTAATTAGTATCACGACCACGAATTATCCATGCACTACGGCTAAAGATAATCATGTTTTCATCAATGGTCCTGATCATGCCCTAAAACAATTCATCTTTGCACTACGGCCAAAGAGAATCCATAGCCATAATCATACCAAAAACTGTCCATCAATGCCCTACGGGCTAATGAGGACTTTTTCCACATCATTTGTAACATTACGGTTATGATTATACCGAATAATCCCTGGTCATAATCATATCAAGTTCATCTATGCACTACAGACCACATATGACTTTCAATATAATATAAGCATGAGGATGATGACAATGATATAAATATTCAATAAAACAAGTTCAAGAATTAATTTATCCAGAAACTAATAATGTCCACATTGTCAACATGATACTTCTTTGTAGAGTAAAATTCAAGAATGCTCAGAAGAATATTTCCATGAAAAGATACTGGATGAAGCGCAAATATCAAGGATATTCCACTAATTTCATGTAGTATAGAAGTCAAAGTTTTAACCAACTGAGTATAATAAAGAATGGAATAACAAAAGAAATCACCATGCGATAGACAGCACAAGCAGGTTATTCCAACAGAATAATAAATAACGAAACTAGGTCCGGTGAAATTCGCACCGACATGATATTTCAATAGAATAATAAATAACGGAACTAGTTCCGGCGTAAAACGCATAGACAGGATATTCCATCAGAATAATAAATAACGGAACCAGGTCTGGCGTAAAATGCACAGACAGAATATTCCAACAGAATAATAAAGAATGGAATACTAGAAGAATTTCATCATGTATGCAGTACTTTGCATAAACAGGTTATTCCAAAATAATAATAAAGAATTGAATAACATAAGAATTTCACCAAGTATAGGGTATCCTGCGTATACAGGTTATTCCAACAAAATAATAAAGAATGGAATACCAGAAGTTCTCTTTATGAATAAGAAAGAAAGAATACCCCTTATGAGTACAACAAATAATATTCCCTACCTTAGAAAGAAGAGTACAGGATATAGAAGTAGTGAAGTAGCAGAACACTTTTCTTCTCTCTATATAGTTTCTCTCTCTAGAGTTTCAGTGAATTCATAAGAAATAATGAATGAATGAGCTTCTATTTATAGAAAAATGGACTGCATAGTAACTAACTCATGAATGGTCCAAATTGATTTATTTTAATCTGACGGTCTATATTTAAAAAAAAATCTTTTAAATAAAATATAATATATTCTATTTATAATCTAATAAAACGAATAACTTTATAAAAGATTTTACTATGCAAATACTATGCAGGTACTATGCATAATAAAATATAATATATTCTAATTATTTTCTAATAAAATAGATAACTTTATAAAAGTATTCTATTTTATATAAAAAGATTTTACTATGCAAAATACTATTCAGACACTATGCAACACTATGCATAAGAGAATATAATATATTCTAGGGTTAAGTTCAGATGACCACCTGGGGTTTGGGTGGTTTTCCACTTAACCACCTGTAGTCAGTAAAGCTACATTTAGACTCCCAACCTTTTGAGTTGAAGTGAAAAAGTTTTTTCTGCCATAACTCTGTTAGTTAAATTGTATAAAGACTTAATTACCCTCCTTATATATAAACCACAGATGACAGAGCATGTGAGGGAAGAACATGGCTAACTGCTAAAAAGCAGAGACAAAAAAAAGAGTAGAGTACAACATATGATTCACATTCGAACTACTAAAAAGCAAAGACAAAAACTAGAAGCAACTGCAATCCAAAATAGGAAGATGGAATTCAGAAACAAACAGAGGAAATGGTGCTATTAAATTAATCCTTTTCATCTTTACACAAAATATTTTCATAAGTCATGGCTCAGTACAACGAACACAGTTATTATATAGATGTGCCGATTGACTATGATGACATCTTAAACAAAACATGACACCAGGACACACCTTCAAGAGATCATATACGTGCATACTTCCCTTCAGAGCTATTGGGCTGGACAAACTAGAAAACCTCACAGATCTTCTACTAAACTACAATAGCTTCACCGGAACTCTACCTCATGCAATTGGAAATTTGAGACTCTACAGATGAGAACATATTCGATCTCTACATCAATTACCATTGGTTCCCCCATTTCAAACCCCAAAAGCCACACTTGGGTAAAACCTGTTTTAATAACCAAAAAGTGAAAAACACAAGAACGAATTTTTATAATCTCAACAAGCAAATAATTAAATTGACGGAATATATTGGATGACTGCATTCTGCATTTCATTCAGTAGATTGGAGGAAAATGCACCCAAGAGTCTGATATTCCCTTTCAAATCGCCTCAGTACATAAAATCAACTAAACTTTGTGGAATGTGAAAGCCTCCTACTAAGGAATTAACATACAATTCATTCAAAAATCTAGTAATCAGTTGCATAATAATAATCATCACCACTTTGCCTGGTACAAATGGGATCCTCTTAACATATCCTTGTTGAACTTCAAACCCATTTCCCAATCTTTTTCCCATTCTTTTGGCCATTTGGGATTCCTTCTTGCACGAAATAGGGTCGGTATCATCACTCCTACATTAACTAATGAACCTCCACTGAGCCCACAGGTCTAATGAACCTTTCTAATCAAATTGCGTGTACTTAGGCGAATAGAAAAGAGAGAAATCAGAGAATGAACAGAAAAGTTGACAGTCCAAGCAAAGAAAAATATGCATCCAAGATGGCTTAATAACCTTAGAATCTACAAGTATGAAAAGAATTCACAGCAACTCTAACTACAGCTTTATTCCACAGTAGAAAAAGTGGATAAAAGCCAAAGATATTCTCTAAAGTCCTCATTCCCTTCACAGTAATCTTCTTACAACCCTTCACATAACCCCCTAGCAATAGCAATTAACCCCAAATATGTCAAGTCAGCCACGTTCCTAATCGATAAACATTCAAGCCCTTTACAAAGTGCGATCCCATCCAGCTTCGATTCAACTGGCATGTAGTAGCCCCGAATCCGGGCCCCGAATCGCCGCGGACTCGGTACACTAATTCTTTCACTAATTGCAGAAGATATAAACATAAATTGTTTATACATTACATTACACACTATTCCCCAAGGTCGAGTAACCTTAACTTATACACAATTCATAAATTTTCTAATATATAACACATTTATTAAACTATACTATTACATACTAGCCGCACTTTATATCCCAAGCTGAACTTGGCTTTAACCGTTTCCTGTATCCGAACGCATTCGCCTTATCTGCAATGTTTTATCATGATATAGCAAGGGTGAGCATGAAAGTTGCCCAACAAGTTTTTATACAATAATTTAACGATATATCATGATTGAAGAGTATGAATAATGGCTTGCTATAATTTATCAATATAATTGAGAACTAGCACGAACAAATTTTTGACTGAACAAGTATTATACATGAACAAACATTTCTGAACCAACTGGTAATGAAAGTGATCAGCCTTTCATACCTGACTTATACATGCAAGATGTACAAAATACAATTTTCTTGGTAATCAGCAATGATTAACCATAAGCTTGAAGAAACTACTCTTATTAGAGTTAAGTAAAAGAAAACTTGCCTGAACCGTTGATTACCGCACGCAATTTAATAACGCTTTACCCCGAAGACCTAATATTAATAATATAGATCTCCAATATTAGAATAATATCATCACAGTATAATACTATTATATTTATACACACAGAATAACCTAAACACATTACCACATAACCCTATCAGTCTTTACAGCATATAAGACTAGGTATCAAGTCAAACTATTGCAGTCCGAGTTGAACCCGACATAATTCTAACATCCCGACGGTCTAGCCGGACTTTTATCGAGTTTAAGTTCAATTAAACTCTGTCTAACCACTTAACCATTATCACAGATAATTTCTAATCAGACAAAACATTTTTCCTAGGCTCGTAATAATTTTCGGATAATTATTACCATTTTTCAATCCTTAAAACCGTATTTTAATGAATTAAATACCACTTAATACCTTAATCATTAATATTTATTTAATATAAAATATTAATGAAAATCCTTACATAATATTATAATGTAATTATAATATCACAAAGTATTTTTAATACCTTAAAATCATAATTATATGATTTTTAAACACTTAAATCCATTATTCGATAATTAATATTAATATTAAAATATTAATATTTTCATGCCAAAATATCAAAAGTTATATTTTATAACTAAAAATATTTTTATATCACTTAAATCATTTTTATGTGATTTATAAAGCATTAATTCCATTTTTCCTTAATTTATTTAATATATCTATTAAATAAACTAATTATCATTAATATTGATTAATTAATGAAATTCATTCCAAAATATTAAAAGTCATCAAAAATAACTTAAAATATTTTCTTATACCATAATATTATTTTTCATGATTTTTCATGAATTAAAACTATTTTTAAATAATTTATTTAAAACAATAATTAAATAAATAAATACCATTTATATTCCAAAAAAATTAAACATTTTGAAAATATACTCAAAATAGTTAAAAACTATTTTCCAGACTTTGAAATAATTTTTCATAATTTATTTTGTATTTTTAATAATTAAAAACCATTTTTTCTAATTTTTTAATCATTTTCCGAAAAATAAAAAAAATAAACTGTCGCTATACGCTTTTAGCGACACTTGTCTGTCGCCATTGGTGTTCTTCACTCAAGAACACTGACAGACTCGAGTTCTAGGGTGCACGTTTGACCGACTTCTAAACTATGATCCTAATATTTTCTGGACTGTAATTCGTGTTAAAGTTATAGTACTAACGTAATACTACAATCACCAACTTGTTTCATGGCCAAACAACATCATAGTAGTAAGATCTGGGCTCCCGAAATCATTGTCAGAGCTGTTCTTCATTTCTGGGTTTTCCAAAAATGAAGAACAGTTACAGGGTACTACCTTTGATTCTCTGTAACTTGCAGTATATGTTTCGTTTATGATATCTAATGGTTATATCATGTAGACAAAATGTCAGACTACAATTACATAGCATCAGATCATCAAATTAACACCACAAACAGAAAATCTAGCTCGGTCAAAGTTATACTCAAGAACCGGGTCTTGAACTTTCTGGGTTTTCCAGAAAGTTCATATGGCTGATCGGTCAACACTTTTTGACCAACAATATAATCTATTCTGATCATGATCTGGTGGGTATGAGGACTTAGATCTGTAGATTACATGGCAGGCTACAAGTGCAAACCAACAAATGGATCAAAACATTAAACAACCGTAAGATTAAGGGCCCTAAAAACCTTGTCAGAAATCTGGGAAAATTCTGGGTTTTTCCAGAAACGATTTTCCAGAGTTGGTCAACCATGTTTGACCGCTCATAGCTTTTGATCTAGTCATGGTATGAGGTTGATTCCACTTCCAGTCTACTCTTCTCATGGCAAAGAACAAGTATATAACTTAAAACACAACAAATAATTAACATACACAGATCTATGGGCACTGACATATGGATATCAGGCCATATTTTTCAAGTTTTCCAGATTTGATAAATCCTTTATTTCGAGCATCTAGATATTATGGATCCATGATCCAACAACCCAGATCTCTAATTGACACCTTATAACACATATTTAACCATTCAATTTCAACATATAATTTCAGATCATAAAATTTCTAAATTTTTGGAATTTTATACCTTCAAGCTTGATCTTTGATTTCTGATCGTGATGATCTGATAATGGAAGGCTAAGGGATGTTCTTGGCTTTACTTCTCACACTCTATCACTCTACAATCCGAAAATATAGAGAGAGAAAGGATTTTGAGCAAAAAATAAAGTAAGTATTTCTTACTTTATACTTAAGATTTTCATAAATTGTCTAATTTCTCGGGTTGTCACATTCACCCCTCCTTCTAAGAATTTCGTCCCCAAAATTCACCTTACACCTTATACCTTACACCGTGGACCTTACACCAATCACACATAGAACACATACTACCCAATACACCACTCACAAGGGTAAAAATTTTAAAACTGTGCTGAGGAATCGTATAGACTGTTTGTTTTTCATTTTCGCAAAGGTTTTATGGAAATTCATCCGCAAACCGTCATTACTTACGGACACAAAGGGTGATTAGCCCGACAATATTTCCGTTGTGGGATCCACTAATAATTATGCCATTGCACGAATATTCTCTGATAAAACAAATATTCCCCGACCAATCGAATATAATATGACAACTTGCATACTTTGAAAAATTTATAAATACTACCCACAACTATAACATTATCTCAAATCCACACAATAATATTAAAAAAATATTTATTCGTAAAATCTGAGGTCTCGCTATATATATATACACGATCAGGATCAATAGCATTCTCCTTAAATAGCATTCTTTTATTAAAACTACATCGTTTTGGAGGGACGCGGTGATATTTTTGTAACTACAATGACACCGCGTATTTACAAAAATTCCATCGCGCCCCTCCAAAACGACATAGTTTTAATACAAGAATGCTATTTAAGGAGGAATGCTATTTAAGGAGAATGTTCTTGATCATTACCTTATTCATTACCTTATCCGACATAGTTTTGTATTTGTGAATGGTAACCCCGACACGAAAAGGTAGAAATTCAACAAGAAAAATCATACTTCGTGAATAGTACTCGTGAATAGTACTGTATTCATGAATAGTATCGTATATGTAAATAATTTTGTATACATGAATAGTAACCTCAACATATATAAAAAGGTAAAAAAAATCATAATAAAATTAATACCAATATTTCGGCATAATGATATTGAACGAAATAACATAATTTACTAAGAAAATAACATCCCTTACCTCAAAAGAATAGTACTTCTGCTTGAAATATCCGATATAACACTGAAGGAAACTTGTAATGAAGAGCAACTCTCAAAGTATCTAAATACTCATAAAACACGCTCGATAATATAGAGAGAGAAAACTTAAGATTCTGGTGTGATTTTCAATTCTAACTAAGCACCCTATTTATAGGAAAATGCTTAGAATGCCAAAGCATAATAATCCGCTACCTGATGACTTTACCTGCTACTATTCATGCACACAACTTTTGAAATAAAATTTTAGCACATTTCTCACCAACCAAAAGTGGTGCCCACAAAATACTGATAATTCATAATAAATAGCCTTTTATCATAAAAATACGAAATTTATGTCCATTCCATAAGAAATTTAATCCTCTACAACTTTGTAGAAGAAAGTTTTTTCAAATTCCAAACAGAAAATGCCCGAAATCCACATACGGACGATATTTAATACCTCCATTCCAACAAAATACTGATAAAACACCTCAGCATTAATTCCTTCATTTATATCCACACAAAAATAAATATTTCCTTATCATATAAATTAATAATTAATTATTCACAAATAATATTACATAATCACAATTATGACAACTAGGTCGTTCCCAGGAAAGAGGAGGCTTTTCGATAAGGGTTTCTCCTTATTGGCACGCAATTAGGTGACCAAACCCCTTTCTTAGAATGAACTTCCTTAGACATTGCCAAGAATGCTATCTAATAATATTATTCAAATAATATGAACTATTGATCTGATAATGGGAAATACTGTGCAGTTACAATTATTGAATCAACAATAATATAAAATATCAACGTAGCAATTATTTAATCAATAAAAAAAATATTGAACAGTAATTACTGTATGACCCCGAATTTTACTAAATGAAAGTATTCAATTTTCTGATAATTGTTATTCTATTTAGTAAATGGTTAAATTGATAAAAGATTAAAGTTAAGGGTGATATTTAAAAATTTTGCAAAGTAAGCAAGTTGATATATAAAATTTGTTATATTGGGGAATATTTGTTTGGGCGAGGAATATATTTTTTTTTGTTAGGGAATATCCGTACACCATCATTGGTTGACCCCACTACGAAATTACTGTCATAGTTAGAAAACGACTGAAATATATTTTTATAAAAATAACGGAGAAAGTTTTACTGTTGAACTACCCAGTAGTAAAAGTATAGTAATATGTGTGGTTGCATAGTAGCACACGGTATTGATTATTGATGCTTATGTGAGAAGTCACTCAGTTATACTCAATTATTGCTACAGTAATTGCTGCATAATATCTTTCATATTATTGATTCAATAATTGTCACAGTATCATCTGTATAATATGTTATATTATTAAATCAATAATTGAGATGACAAAGTTATTCATATTATTATTTGCAATATTGACAATATCTAAAAGTTCTGTTAAGGAGAGGTTAGATAATTTAATTGCGCGCTAATAGGGAGAAATCCTTATCGAAAAGCCCCCCCTCTTTCCTGGGAATGATCTGGTTGTTAAATATTGTGAGTTATAATATTAATGATGAATAAGTTTGTGTTGATTAAAGATGATTGATAGTTCCATTGTGTGGGAATTATTAGTATTAGTAGAAATCGACATCTATTTCGATAATAATAGATGTCGAGAGGTTATATTGATCAATCGGGTAATTAATCAGATAAATGAGCAATTAATTAATTCACATGCTTATAACTATGTGTTCACATGTGTGTACTATTGATTCACATGATTTACTATTAGGGAAATTGGTGCAAGATTGATAATACTTGCATGAATAAATTATAAATGGAGGTATAAATGAAGGTATTATACTATAATTAATTTTTTCACATGCTTAGAATTATTGAGTCGCATGATTTACTATTGATTCACATGATTACTATTAGGGGAGGTGGTGCAAGTTTGATAATACTTGCATGACTAAATTAAAAATGAAGAAAAAGAAGAAGGTATTATACTGTAATATTTCGAGCCCCAAAACGTGCAATTATCGAAACTATATTTTCCTATAAATAGAAGATCATTCTTCCTTCATTCTCACCAATTCACTAAGTCTCACAAGAGCAATTATAGAGATAGAAGCTATAGAGAGAAATTATAGAGAGAAAGAAGAAGAGAAGTCTGTTACCTCACTATTCCAGTATCCAGTTTTTTCTAAGGTAAGGGGTATTATTTCTTTCGTATTCATGAAGAGAGTTATTTTCTTTCAATACTCGTAAGGGTTGTTATTCCATTCTTTATTATTCTGTTGGAATAACCTGTCTGTGCGGTCTATCGCATGACTGGTGAATTCTTCTGCTATTCCATTCTTTATTATTATGTTAGAATAACTTGTCTGTGCGGTCTATCGCGTGCCTGGTGAATTCTTCTGTTATTCTATTCTTTATTATTCTGTTGGAATAACCTATTTACGCGGGCTACCGCATACATGGTGAATTCTTCTGTTATTCCATTCTTTATTATTCTCTTAGAATAACCTGTCTATGCGATCTATCGCATGCCTGGTGAATTCTTCTGATATTCCATTCTTTATTATTCTATTAGAATAACCTGTCTGTGCGGTCTATCGCATGCCTGGTGAATTCTTTTGTTATTCCATTCTTTATTATTCTGTTGGAATAACCTGTCTACGCGGGATACCGTATTCATGGTGAATTCTTATGTTATTCCATTCTTTATTATTCTATTAGAATAACTTGTCTATGTGGACTACTGCATGCATGGTGAATGATCATTCATATTCATTCCTTATTAAATTATGGAAATGATCTGTCTACGTTGATTACCGCATGGCTGGCAAAAATCTATTTTGCAGTATCATATATTCTATTATACTCAGTTGGTTAAAGTTTTGCCTTCTATACTACATTAAATTAGTAGAATATCCTGGATATTTGTGCTTCATCCAGTATCTTTTCATGGAAATATTCTTCTGAGCATTCTTAAATTTTACTCCAGAAAACAGTATCATATTGACAATTTGGACGTTATTGATTTCTGGATAAATTAAATTATAAATCTTTAAAATTTATCTTGAACTTGTTTTATTGAATTATTATGTCATTTTCATCATCTTCATGCTTATATTGTGATGAAATTCATCTTTGGCTTATGTGCATAGATGGACTTGGTATGATTATGACCCGGGATTATTCGGTATAATCATGACCGTAATGTGATGAATGATGTGGTGAAAGTCCTCATCGGCCTGTAGTTCATTAATGGACAATTGTTGGTATGATTATGACCAGGGATTATTCGGTATAATCATGACCGTTGATGATTGCATGAATATCCTTGGCTGTGATGTAGGGATGATTCAATTTTTTTTTATTAAGCTGAGTCTCAGCGATAAAGTTGATGAAAAACTTTTTAAATCATAGAAGATAGTAGATTTTATGCTCTACTTGACTCTTCTAATGGATTGCTTATTCTGCTGCAGTTGTGGATCTAAAACCTGTTGTCTATTATATTCTATCAGTTGTTATATTGTTGAAGGCTAAGGATAATTTATTTTGCATTATCTTAGTCATAATATTTCTTACTGGCCTAGTTGAGCTCACCATTTGCTTTCATTGTTCTCTTCAGGAAATGAGGATATAGCTGGGACTAGTCGGGGAATGGAGTGATGGTCCAGATGGTTGCATTAGTAGTCCTCACTATTTAGAGAAATAATGTGATAATAAATGTATTGAGGACTCCAATTGAGTTTGAATACTTTCTAGAAGACAATATTCGTACTAAAACTCTCAGCTTATGTTTTATCATATTTTACACGGCAATTGTATAATTAAGTTGTATTTGTATTCTGTACCATGTATCTAGCGACTCAGAATGGGTGATGTATACCTGTTTTGGAGGCGTCACAGTTGGTATCATAGCTTAGGGATATGATCCCTGGCTGAGATGTGAGACAAGAACTAGGAGGGGAGAGACAGGGAATTCTTTCGCTACTATGATCTACCTAAGTTTATTTGGTATTTAATTGATTGGTCAGAGTATAGGGATAATATGTGGCATGTCAATTAACCATTGTTTTGAAACTATATTCTAGAATAATATCTGAAATACAGGAGATGAGTAATATGATGCATAGGAAATAATCGGGAAGGTACAATCCAAAAAGAAAACAAGGTATTCTCATCTCTTCGAACTAACAGGTACGTAAATTTCGAGGGCAAAATTTCATAAAGAGGGGAGATTGTAAGACCCCAAATTTTACTAAATGAAAGTATTCAATTTTCTAATAATTTTTATTCTATTTAGTAAATGGTTAAATTGATAAAAGATTAAAGTTAAGGGTGATATTTAAAATTTTTGCAAAATAAGCATGTTGATATATAAAATTCATTGTGTTGGGGGAATATTTGTTTGGTCGAGGAATATTTTTTTTATCAAGGAATATCCGTACACCATCATTGGTGGACCCCGCTACGGAATTACTGTCATAGGTAGAAAACGACTGAAATATATTTTTATAAAAATAACGGAGAAAGTTTTACCGTTAAACTGTTGAACTACCCGGTAGTAAAAGTGCAGTAATACGCGTGGTTGAATAGCAGCACACGATATTGATTATTGATGCTTACGTGAGAAGTCACTAAGTTATACTCAATTATTGCTACAGTAATTACTGCATAATATCTTTCATATTATTGATTCAATAATTATCACAGTATCATTTGTATAATATGTTATATTATTAAATCAATAATTGAGGCATCAAAGTTATTCATATTGTTATTTGCAATATTGACAATATCTAGAAGTTTTGTCAAGGAAAGGTTTGATAATCTAATTGCGCGCCAATAGGGACAAATCCTTATCGGAAAGCCCCCTCTTTCTTGAGAATGATCCGATTGTTAAATATTGTGAGTTATAATATTAATGATGAATAAGTTCGTGTTGATTAAATATGAAATTGATAGTTCCATTATGTGGGATTAGTAGTGTTAGTAGAAATCGACATCTATTTCGATATTAATGGATGTCTGGAGGTTATATTGATCAATCGGGTAATTAATAGAATAAATGAGAAATTAATTGCTATAATTTCACATGCTTATAACTATGTGTTCACATGATTTATTATTAGGGGAATTGGTACAAGATTGATAATACTTGCATGACTAAATTAAAAATAGAGGTATAGATGAAGGTACTATAGTATAATTAATTTTTCACATGTTTAGAACTATTGAGTCACATGATTTACTATTAGGGCAGGTGGTGCAAGTTTGATAATACTTGTAGGACTAAATTAAAAATGAAGAAAAAGAAGAAGGTATTATACTATAATATTTCAAGCCCCAAAATATGCAAATATCGAAACGATATTTTCCTATAAATAGAAGATCATTCTTCCTTCATTCTCACCAATTCACTAAGTCTCACAAGAGCAATTATAGAGATAGAAGCTATAGAGAGAAATTATAGAGAGAAAGAAGAAGAGAAGACTGCTACCTCACTATTCCAGTATCCAGTTTCTTCTAAGGTAAGGGGTATTATTTCTTTCGTATTCATGAAGAGAGTTATTTTCTTTCAATACTCGTAAGGGTTGTTATTCCATTCTTTATTATTCTTTTGGAAAAACTTGTCTGTGCGGTCTATCGCATGCCTGGTGAATTCTTCTGTTATTCCATTCTTTATTATTCTGTTGGAATAATCTGTCTGTGCGGTCTGTCGCATGCCTGGTGAATTCTTTTGTTATTCCATTCTTTATTATTCTGTTGGAATAACATATCTATGCGGGCTACCGCATGCATGGTGAATTCTTCTGTTATTCCATTCTTTATTATTCTGTTGGAATAACCTGTTTGTGCGGTCTATCGCACGCCTGGTGAATTCTTCTGATATTCCATTCTTTATTATCCTGTTGGAATAACCTATATGTGTGGTCTATCGCATGCCTGGTGAATTCTTTTGTTATTCCATTCTTTATTATTCTGTTGGAATAATATATCTACGCAGGCTACCGCATGAATGGTGAACTCTTCTATTATTCCATTCTTTATTATTCTGTTAGAATAACCAGTCTATGTGGACTACCGCATGCATGGTGAATTATCCTTCGTATTCATTCCTTATTAAATTATGGAAATGAACTGTCTACGTGGATTACCGATTGGCGGGCAAAAATTTATTTGCTGTTTCATATATTCTATTATACTCAGTTGTTAAAGTTTTGGCTTCTATACTCCATGAAATTAATAGAATATCTTGGATATTTGCGCTTCATCTAGTATCTTTTCATGAAAATATTCTTCTGAGCATTCTTCAATTTTACTCCACAAAGCAGTATCATGTTGATAATTTGGACGTTGTTGATTTCTAGATAAATTAAATTATAAATCTTTAAATTTTATCTTGAACTTGTTTTATTGAATTATTATGCCATTTTCATCATCTCCATGCTTATATTGTGATGAAAGTCATCTTTGGCTTACGTGCATAGATGGACATGGTATGATTATGACCAGGGATTATTCGGTATAATCATGACCGTAATGTGATGAATGATGTGGTGAAAGTCCTCATTGGCCTGTAGTTCATTGATGGACAATTGTTGGTATGATTATAACCAGGGATTATTCGGTATAATCATGACCGTTGATGATTACATGAATATCCTTGGCCGTGATTCAGGGATGATTTGATTTTTTTTATTAAACTGAGTCTCAGCGATAAAGTTGATGAAAAACTTTTCAAATCATAGAAGATAGTAGATTTTATGCTCTACTTGACTCTTTAAATGGATTGCTTATTCCGCTACAGTTGTTGATCTAAAACTTGTTGTCTACTATATTCTATCAGTTGTTATATTGTTGAAGGCTAAGGATAATTTATTCTGCATTATCTTAGTCATAATATTTCTTACTGGGCTAGTTGAGCTCACCCATTGCTTTCATTGTTCTCTTCAGGAAATGAGAATATAACTGGAACTAGTCGGGGAACGGAGTGACGGTCCAGATGGTTGCATTAGTAGTCTTCACTATTCAGAGAAATAGTGTGATAATAAATGTATTGAGGACTCCATTTGAGTTTGAATACCGGCTAGAAGATAATATTCGTACTAAAACTCTCAGCTTATGTTTTGTCGTATTTTACACGACAGTTGTATAATTAAGTTGTATTTGTATTCTGTACCATGTATCTGGCGACTCAGAATGGGTGATGTATACCTGTTTTGGGGGCGTCATAATTACTGTAACAATTATTGAGTAGTGCCTTCTTACGTAAGAATCAATAATCTAAAAATATTGTGCAATACCGTGTGCTACTGTGCAACCACATGTATTACTGTATTTTAACCACCAGGTATTCTAACAGTATTAATGGTAACAACTACGCAATTATTTGTAAAAACTCAAACTTGTCGTTTTCTTCATGCGACCGTTTTTCGTTATGGGGCCGATAAATGACTGTGCCATCGTACGAATATTCTCCGACAACAAGAATATTCCATGACCAAACGATTATTCTCCGACAAAAATGAATATTTTATAACCACTTGCTTATTTTGCAAAATTTTCACATTTCACCCATAACCAAAGCATTATATCAAATTAACACCTTATTATTCAAAATAATAATGAGAGGAAATTCAATTTTATTTATAAATAGTTGGGGTCTTACAACCTCCCTTCCTTATAAAATTTTGTCCTCAAAATTGACGTACGTACCTAGTGTTTCGTAAAGGTGAGGGTACCTCGCTTTTATTTCTAATTCCAACTCCTAGTTCATTTCCTCAATAGCATGGTTCCTCCACAAAACTTTGACTTGTGATATAACCTCTGTGCGTAGGACATTCTCCTTTCTATCCAAGATCTTAATCGGTACCTCATCGTACATTAAATCTTTGTCTATCTCGTCCGGTTCTAATTCAATAATTTGGTTTGGGTCTTTCATATATTTACGAAGCATAGATATGTGAAAAACATTATGAACACGAGATATGCATGGAGGTAATACGAGTCTATAGGCCACATTTTCTATTCAGTCAAGAATATCAAATGGACCAATAAATCGTGGATTGAGCTTTCCTCTCTTTCCAAATCTTGTAACTCCCTTCCATGGAGCAATACATAACAATACATGATCCCCAATATTAAATTCCACGTCTTTTCAATGAAGATCTGCATAACTCTTTTGTCGATCATGTGTCGTTGTATACATTGTCGGATCATTTGGATCTTCTCTGTAGTCATACGTACCAATTTTGGTCCCAACAACGTTGTTTCTCCCACCTCATCCCAGCATACTAGAGAGCGACACTTTCGCCCATACAATGCTTCGAATGGAGCCACACCTATACTTGCTTGATAACTGTTGTTGTTGGAGAATTGCACTAATGGCAGGTACTTATCCCAAGTCCCTTTAAAATCTAGGACACAGAGTCTTAATAGATATTCAAGAGTTTGAATAGTCCTTTCTGAATGCCCATCCATTTGAGGATGGTATGCCGAACTGAATCATAAATCCGTGCCCATAGCTTTCTGTAAGCTAACCCAAAATCGTGAAATGAATCTTGGGTCACGATCCGAAACTATGGATACTAGCATGTCATGCAATCTCACAATCTCCTTCACATACATACGAGCAATATGTTTAAGGGAATAAGTATCCCGTATCGGTAAGAAATGAGCAGACTTGGTTAATCTATCAAAAATAACCCAAATCGCATCTATGCCTTGAAAAACCTTGGGAAGACCCGTAACGAAATCCATGGCAATGTGTTCCCGCTTCCATTTCAAAATCTCAAGTGGTTGCAATGGACCCTTTGGTACTTGATGCTCCGCCTTTACACGTTGACAAGTTAAACACCTCGAGATAAACTTCGCGATCTCTCTCTTCATATTATTCCACCAAAATGTATGTCGAATATCATGATACATTTTGGTACACCCACGATGGATTGCAAATGGTGTGTTGTGTGCCTCCACTATGATTCTATGCTTCAAGTCAGAATCGTTAGGAACACATAGTCTGAAGTTGACTCGAAGTATTTCTTCTTCATCGATTTTTGCTTCTGGAATATCACCTTCTTTCACTTTCTTCTTCATACGCATCAGCTCCAGGTCCGTAGCTTGAGCAACTTTAACTTTATCGATTAAAGTCAGTTCTACTCGTATATTTGACATCATCACGTGGGTCTCTGGAGTCTTTAACTCTATCTCCGTTCATTGCAAGTCATACCAAATGGGACTTTGCGTTGACAATATCACACTCGTACCCTTATATGATCTTCTACGCAATGCGTCAGCTACCACGTTTGCTTTTCCAGGATGGTATTGGATGGTATGATCATAATCTTTCAATAGCTCGAGCCAACGTCATTGCCTCATGTTGAGTTCCTTTTGGGTGAAGAAATATTTGAGGTTTTATGATCCGTATAAATCTCCACTTACTCCCCATACAGGTAGTGTCTCCAGATCTTCAACACGAAAATGAGTACTGCCAACTCCAGATCATGAGTAGGATAATTCCTCTCATATTCTTTGAGTTGTCGCGAGGCATAGGCTATGAATTTTTCATGTTGCATGAGAACACATCCTAACCCTTCGCCTAAAGCATCGATGTAGACAACAAATCCATCCGAACCAGATGGTATTGTCAGAACAGGTTCTGAAATGATTCTCTTCTTGAGATCTTGGAAACTCTTCTCACATTCCTTGCTCCATACAAATTTTGTATCTTTTCGAGTCAGCTGAGTTAACGGAGGAGAGATTCAAGAAAATCCTTCTACGAATCTCCGATAATAACCTGCTAAGCCTAGAAAGCTACGTATTTCGATTACTAACCTAGGTTGCTCTCAATTGTGACTCATATCCAAATCTTGGATAGCACGTTATAATGGCATCTATCAATTTACCATCCCACAAATATGGCATCCCCTACAGAGAGTCTGGCTTTGGTGCATTCCACAAAGGAATTCACCAGCGAGAGGCTCAGGTACCAATTCCTGTAGTTAGGTTTTTAACTCCTGAAGTTCAATAGGAGCCATTCGATAAGGGTTTTTTGAAATGGGTTTTGTATCAGGTTTAAGGTCAATAAAGAGTTCAACTTCACGTTATGGGGGTAGACCGAGAAGTTCTTCAGGAAATACGTCATGAAATTCACTTTTAACAGAAATATTATTCAAATTTGACGTATTTTTGTTCAAGTCCATGACATGGGCTAAGAAAGCTTGACATCTGTTTTTCAATAAACGAATGGCTTTATGGCTTAATATGACAGTGGTTGACTTTAGCGGTTTGGTTGCTTGAATTCGCATAACAGGTTGGTTAGGAATATGAAAAATAACAACCTTACAAAAACAATCAATTTTGGCATGATGAGTGGTTAACCAATCAATCCCTAAAATCAAATCAAATGCAAGTATTTTCAATGAAATAAGATCGGCAGGTAATGTGATGGTTCCAACTTTAATCAAACAAGATTTATAAACAGTAGATGTAATGAAATTTTATCCTAACGGAGTCTCAACAGATAAATCAAAGTCTAATTTCTCCGGAGTGAAGTTCAAACGTTGAGCACAAGTAGGAGAGATAAAAGAATGGGTAGAACCGGTATCTAGTAAGGTATAAACTTCGCAAAAATTTATGATTAACTAACCCGTGATAACTTCGTTCGGTTCCTCGTATTTTGGGAAATTACAAAAAGCTCTCTCACTTGACCACCAATTTAGACTTGTTTGGGACAGCCCTTGGTGTCATCATTACCGCTAGAATTGACTTTCGATATTGTGCATATTCCACCCTCAACTGCTTCGTCGTAATCCTGTTTGATGATCTAAATCATTAATCTTTAACCCATATCAAATTGGGGTTGACCGCAATGTACAGGGTAATTCAAAACTCGATGTTGGGTTCTCCCAATTGTTGTCCTAAAAGAGAAATACATATAATCTATTTTAGCCTTCTTGGATCGGACTTCTCTTTCCACAATATCAACACGTCGTGCGGCTTTTACTCATGCATCCTTCATTCTCACTCGTTCAGTTGTTTCTTCTTTCAGCTGATTGGCATTTGAATTCTCAAATTTTAGCTTTATCATCTTATACTCTGCCAAAGAGTGCTTCTATTCAAGCATCACATATCGGGTAACACAAGCTTGAATTGTTGCATCATTTTGCTCCACGACCGCCTGCCATTCTTCAGCCTGCACTTCTAACTCATGAATACGATTTTGCAATTCTACATTTTGATCATAAAGTTCTCCTAATAAATCCTCATCAAGTTCCTCTTTTTCCTCACTCTTAGCTACTATCTCTGCGAATAGCTCGGGTGCAACTATTAATTCTTCACTCACCACATGAATATCTCTAATTTCTTCTTCTTTTGACATCACATTGTCCTGGTTGGTGATTAAAGGTGTCTCCACGGTCTCATTCACTCAATTGTTAACATTTTCAGCTGTCATTCTCAAATACTGCCATGAAACAAGGGTTAATTAAATAAATTGACATTCCACATATTATCCCTATATTCTGACCGACCAATTAAATACCAAATAAGCTTAGGTAGGACACACTAGTGAAAGATTTACTCGTCTCTCCCGACCTAGTTCTATTCCCCGATCTCTGCAAGAGACCATATCTCTAAGCTCTGATACCAACTGTGACGCCCCAAAATAGGTATACATCACCCATTCTGAGTCGTCAAATACATGGTACGGAAAATAACTACAACTTCATTATTACAATTGTCGTGCAAAATACGACAACACATATAATGTGAGTTTAAATACAAATATTGTCTAATAGACAGTATTCAAACTCATTAAAAATTATTATCACACTATATTATAAAATAGTGAGGACTGCTAAAACAACCATCTGGACCCATCACTTTATACCCCGACTAGTTTTCGCTATATTCTCGCCTACTGAGAAGAAAAATAGAACAAAAAGGAAAAAGGTGAGCTCAACTAGCCCAGTAAAGAATATTATGACTAAGATAATGAACAACAAATTATCGTTAGCCCTCAACAAATCAGATAAAATATAATGGAAAACAAGTTTTAGATCAATATTCGCAGTGGAAATAATAATTCATTAGAAGAGTTAAGTAGAGAATGAAATCTACTATCATTTATGAATGTTAAAGTCCCATCATCAATATTTTATCCCTGTAACATCAATCAATATACATCTTGAATCAAATATTCATCTTTGCACTACGGGCCAAAGATATTCATTTGTATCACCAGTTGATCATGTTCATTTCAACACCTGTTCATCTTTGTACTACGGGTCAAAGATATTCATCAGATATTCAATCATCTTTGCACTAGAGGCCAAAGATATTCGGTTATATCATCATTTAGGACTGAGGATGATGAAAAATATTTTAAAGATACGAATCCAGTGAGATAAAAGGACAAAGATTAAGGATTCGTACTTTAGATAATCTAAGTTCAAAAATACTCCATAATAAACCATAGTGGAGTAAAATTCAAGAATGAAGATCAAAACATAGATACAATCAAAGATAGTAACCATAATAGACATCTTGGACAAAGAAGAGAAAATTTTATGTTTCTGTGAATAGTGTCGTATTTATGAATAGAGTCGTATACGTGAATGGTAGAAATTCCACAAGAAAAATCATACTTCATGAATAGTACTCCTGAATAGTATTGTATTCATGAATAGTGTCAAATACGTGAATAGTAACCTCAACATAAAAAGGTAAAAAATTCATAATAAAATTTATACCAATATTTCGGCATAATGATATTGAACGAAATAACATCATTTACTAAGAAAATAACATCCCTTACCTCAAAAGAATAGTACTTGTGCCTGAAATATCAGATATAACGCTGAAGGAAACTTGCACTGAATAGCAACTCTCAAAGTATCTAAATACTCACAAAATACGCTCGATAATATATATATATAGAGAGAGAGAAAGCTTATGATTCTGGTGTGATTTTCAATTCTAACTAAGCACCCTATTTATAGGAAAATTCTTAGAACGCCAAAACAGACTAACCTGCTACCTGATGGCTTTACCTGCTACTATTCACGCACACAACTTTTGAAATAAAATTTTAGCATATTTCTCACTAACCAAAAGTGGGGCCCACCATGTTTTAAAAAACATTTATTTCTGAAACTTCAATAATTCATAATATATAGTCCTTTTATCAGAAAAATACGAATTTTATTTCCATTCCATAGGAAATTTAATTTTCTATAACTTTGTAGAAGAAAGTTTTTCTAAATTCCAAACAGAAAATGCCCGAAATCCACATACAGACGATTTTTAATACCTCCATTCCGACAAAATACTGATAAAATACCTCAGCATTAATTCCTTCATTTATATCCACATAAAAATAAATATTTCCATATCATATAAATTAATAATTCATTATTCACAAATAATATTATAGAATTACAATTATGACAATCAGGTCGTTCCCAGGAAAGAGGGGGCTTTCCGCTAATGATTTCTCTTTATTGGCGCGTAATTAGGTGACCAAACCCCTTTTCTAGACAGAACTTCTTTGGACATTGCCAATAATGTTATCTAATAATATTATTCAAATAATATGAATTATTGATTTGATAATGGGAAATATTGTGCAGTGACAATTATTGAACCAACAATAATATAAAATATCAACGTAGTAATTATTGAATCAATAAAATAAAATATTGAGCAGTAATTATGGTAACAATTATTGAGTAGTGTCTTCTTACGTAAGAATCAATAATCCAAAAATATTGTGCAATAATGTGTGCTACTGTGCAACCACGCGTATTACTGTATTTTAACCACCAGGTATTCTAACAGTGTTAACGGTAACAAATACGTCGTTATTTGTAAAAACTCAAACTTGTCATTTTATTCATCCGACCGTTTTTCGTTATTGGGCCCACAAATTATTGTGCCATCGTACGAATATTCCCTGACAGCAAGAATATTCCGCGACCAAACGAATATTCCCCGGCAAAATTGAATGTTTTATAACCACTTGCTTATTTTGCAAAATTTTCACATTACACCCATAACTAAAGCATTATATCAAATTAACACCTTATTATTCAAAATAATAATTAGAGGAAATTCAATTTTATTTATAAAAAGTTGGGGTCTTACACTCACCCTTGTTATGTCATGATAAACATTGCAGATTAGGGCGAATACTTCAGATACAGGCGAAGGGAAATGACATTGTATGTCAGATATGATATTGAATTCAGGTAACAAGTTAAGGTTATCGACCTTGGGAGTTGTGTAAAGGTTAATGTATAAAAAAATTATGTTTATATCTTCCGCAATAGTTATAGAATTAGTATATTAGATTCGTGGTTATTAGTACCCGGATTTGGGTATTCTACAGTTGATATCAAAGTTGTACGTTATAAACCTTAGGTAGGGTTAGGGGTGAGCATGGTGCGGTTTGGTGCGGTTTGAAGTCCAAACCGCACCCGAAACCGCTTAGGTGCGGTTTAAAAAATTCAAAACCGCACCCGAAACCGCTTGTGATTGGTGCGTTTCGGTTTTAAAGTGTGCGGTGCAGTTTTAATTGGTTCGGTTTCGGTTCCAAAACCAATTGAAACAACAAAAAAGTTTAAGCCTTCAATAAAATTTAACATAAAATTTATATCGAGCAATTAACTTAGTGACAAAGTCAACAATGAGAATTATTTCAAGCATGTTTTAAAACTAAAATATGCGCTATATAAAACAACGGAGACTATTTGATAACAAGCAAGAATGTTTATCTAGTTCCCCAAAAATTAAAAGTATATACTGAAGATAGAATAAAATATATTGCAGGGAGGACTAAAAATAATCTATTAGACTATTACAATTATAGCATTGACATTAACCAATGCATCAAGTGCTCGAGCCCCTCAACTATAAGCCCCTCCAATAACGCATCAAACAAATTTAAAATTCTAAAACCCAATTGCTTAATTTTTGACTCTATAACCTCTAACATCTTCTTTCAATTGGTGAAAAAATGACAATGCAAGACTGGGATTTTCTTTAAGCGTGTTCAAGTGAAAAGTAACTTTAGAATTTACTAGAGATAATACATACATACACACACATGGTGCGGTTTCGGTTTTATGCGGTTTGGTTTTGGCTAGTAACCAAACCGGAACCGTAAATTTGGTTATTCAACCCACCTAAAACCGCCACATACGCCGGAACCGTTGGTGCGGTTTTAATTGGTGCGGTTCGTGCGGTTTTTGGTGCGGTTTCGGTTCCAATTTGGTTACTTGCTCAGCCCTAGGTAGGGTTACCATAGGCTAATAACTGCAGTGATAAAGGTAATGATTAACTCAAATAGAGTTAGTTCATCGGTAAGATTCAAATACGAATCTCGGCAAGTCATAAAGATACGGAGTTACCTAACTCTGATAATAAATATGAACGAATAGATAGAATCTAAAAGACTAAAAGTATATGGGGAAATGAGATCATAAAACAAAATGATCGTAACATAATACGATGAGATCACCCCGTGATCTGATAAGGTCATAGCAGGGAGGAGAATCAATCAAATGATTGAAAATTTTACAACAAGATTGTTTTGTGTCAGTGGTACTATGAATTGGTGTTGTGCAAAATCAGAAAAAGGGTTGGGGTGATGCAATATAGATTAAATAAAATTCGTATGGAGTAAGTATGGAGCTAAGATTAAGTGGGATTTCAATTGAGGACTCATGTCAGCAGTTGAGTTGTATGATTCCTTGTATGGGCAGGGAATTTGTACTTAGTTTTAGAACCACTTAGTTTCCTCTATCGATATAGTGGTTAAGTTGAACAATTCTTTGTGTGGACGGGGAATTATCCTTGGTGTAACAACCGCTTAGCTTCCTATGTTTATTAGTGGCCGAGTTGACCAATTCTTTGTATGGGCAGGGAATTGTGTTTGGTTCAATAATCACTTAGCTTCTCGTACTGATAATCATTGAAATATTTGTGTCACGCTATTTGGTATATACATATTGAGAAGGTGATTCTTTTCTCATGTGTATGACAGATAAGTAGAGAATATAAGGTTAAGTACGAGTTCTTAAAACTCATACGTATAGTAAGTTCGTGACTCATAATCATATGGTATGTTTTGAACCCCTCAGCGAATGGACGCCTATGGACTGACTAGATTAAGTTCTTAAACTCATATTATTATGGAAAGTTCCTGAACTAATAACGTGTGGTAAGTTTAATGAATTGGGGTATAGCTAAGTGTGAATGGAGTATTGAGGATAATAGGAATAGATAGAATTATTAAGCAATGGATCATTAGGGGAAGCGTAGGTATTCCAAAAATTCTAGCTATGTTAGACTTCAAAATTTTTGACATCAAGCTAAATACGCACTATGTGCCTTTAAAAAAATGAATTTTTATTCTCAACACATAGTGACAATTGTGCATGTGTGGACTTCGGGACACTGACACATCGTTACCTGTTGAGATGATAAAACTGATTTACAATGATTTTTGAACTATTTAAAGAATAGTATATGCTAATTGTTTCGGCTAGACGACAATGATTTGAAAATATCAAAATGAATTTGATATCATTAATGCATCATGTAACCTGGTGTAGAGATGATAAAAATTTGATGGAGTTGTAAATGCAGAAGTACTTAGTGTTGAATTCAATCTAAAAATCGTTGTCCCGCTATAGTTTAATGCATTATAACAAAGTCACACAATGACGGAATCCTCAAACGGGCTATTAACACAGTAAGATATCATGACGTCATAAAAATATTTTTAGAATTTTAAAGATAATTAATTGCCAACGGGGTTTTGGCCAAACATGTTTCGATTGAAATTGAATTATTGGTATGAGTCTAAGCTATTTGATTCAGCTAGACCAATATTTATGATATTCAAAGCATTCTTTGAAATTTTCCCGAACCAGATTGTTTTGGTGCGAAATCCTATAAAGACTAAGATAAACATCCCAAAACTAGGAAAACTTTTGTGCGCCCAAGGCGAATTATGAACAGAAAAATCGTTCTAACAAGCAGTACTTGATCAATATAGGGCATAATGGGCTAATCAGTCACTGTGTCCATAAGTCATGATGGTTTGCTGATGAATTTCTGTATAAACCTTTTCGAAAATGAAAGTTCATAGTTTATATGACTCCTCAGCACGATTTGAAAATTTTAACTTGTGGGAGTGATGTTTTAGGTAGCATGTGATGATGTGTAAGAAGTAGTATGAACTCGTTATGTGCGGGTAGAATCTAATTAATTGAATAAAGGTTGTATGGAAAACCTAGTTTTGGTGAATGAATATAATGTTGTAAGGTGTAGTAGGCTATAATTTTTGGTAAATATCAGGGACGAAATTCTTAGAAGAAGGGTGAATGTGATAACCCGAGAATTCATAGGATTTATTAAAATCTTAATTGATCAAATTAAGGTTGAATAATAAGACCTAGATTAGAAAATAGGAATGAATTTAAACATTTTGTGAATGATTTGTATAACTTACAAGCTGTAAGTGATTATCTGATAGTGAGGAATATGGTTATGTGAATATTGTTTATGAGTGTATATGATTATGTGTATATGCTTAATTATATTTGTGTACGGTGTGTGATTAAAGATAAGTGTTATTGATTTTAAACCCTAATTAGAAAATCCTAAAATTTAATTATTAAAACCTAAGGGTTAAAACCTAAGGGTTGGGTCAATTACAAGTATGCCATTAAAATTGTGGGTAAAATGACCATAGTGCCCTTTTTAACATTCTTTAATAAGATGGAGTGCAAATCTTGTCATATATTGGTAAGTTACCAACTCTAAGATTCACCATGTGCTCTAAAATTTCAGCAAAATCAGATATTATATGACACCTTGGAAGATTAGATATGAATCAAAATTAGAAATTAAAGAGAGAGAAAAGTCTAAAGTTAGTCTCATTTCTATCCATACACTTAGCCAATCCCTTCTCTCTCCAAAGCTATGAATTTCTTAAGTGAATCAGTCCCTAGTAAAGTCTTTAGCACCCCAAGATCAGATCATCAAGGATCAGAAATCAAGTTTTGAATATTAAAGGTTAAACCCTAATTTTTCTAAATTCTTATGATTCATGTTAATGATGTTATTTGTTTCTTAGATATGTGTTAATAGGTGTTATTTAGTGATCTATGATGTTACATCATAGATCCATAACATCTAGATGCAAGAAAATAGGTTTTTAAAACTGACCAATAACCCTAAAAATATGGTCTGACAGCCATATGTTAGGGCTTATAGATCTGTGTGTTTTAATAGTTAGTATGGGTTAGTGTTATAGATTTGCTCTCTGCCTTGAGGATAGTAGACTGGAAGTGGAATCAAGTCCATACCATGTCTAGATCTCGAGATATTAGTGGTCAAACATGGTTGACCAAGCACAAAGTTGATTTATGGAAAACCCGGAAATTTCCAAGAAAACCCAAAATTGTTAACAAGCTTTTGCAGGCTTCTGATCTTGCATGTGTTAATGTTTTAGTTCATGTTAATGTATAGGCTTTGTATTCTGACATATGGACTACCGGTTCCATGCCACTAGAACACCCAGATCATGAACAAAATCAATGTTATGGATGGTCAAACAAGGGTTGACCAACTATCCAGATGAAGTTTCTGGAAAACCCAGAAACCTTCAAGAACAGTTTCGGGTTGGTACTTTGACCAAGCCAGATATGGTTCGTGTGATGTTGTTAAGCTACAAGAGTGTGTTACTTTTGTACCTTGACATCTCTACTACATGATTGAACCACTCAATCACACAAACAAAGCCCAGGAATCAAAGATATTTAGATCCAAAAGTGACACCTTAACTGTTCTTCATTTCTGGGTAACCCAGAAAATGAAGAACAGTCCTGACAAGCATTTTGATTGCTTATATCTTTCAGTTGTGATGTGTTTTAGCCATGAAACTTGATTGTGGTTGTAGTATTACATCAATACTACAACACTAATATATTAAAATGTCCAGAAACCTTAAGATCTAAGATCTACATATCGTCAAACATGGTACCCTACACACTGAGTTTGAATGCTCTTGAGGGCTCAAGAACACCTATAGCAACAGTTTTGTCGCTATAGCACCCTTTAGCGACATATTATTTAGAAATAAATTATTTTTATTAAATAATTAGAATAAAATGATTAATAATTATGAAAAAATCATAATTAATTTGTAAAAATTATTTTAAAGCCTAAAAATAGATTTTTAATGATTTGTGATATATTTCATTAACATTTTAAAATTTTTAAATATTAATGATATTTAATTATTATATTATATAAATTATTTAAAAATAATTTTAATACTTTAAAAATCATTTGAAATTATATTAAAGTGTTAGAAAATATTTAAAATTATTTTTAATGACTTTTAATATTTTGGGATGAATTTCATTAATAATTTGATATTAATGATAATTGATTTATTTAATAAATGTATTAAATAAATTATGGAAAAATAGTTTTAATGTTTTAAAAAATCATATAAAAAATGATTTAAAGGTTATAAACATGTTTTAAGTTATAAGACATAACTTTTACTATTTTGTTATGAAATACATTAATATTTTAATATCAATGGCAGTTATTTAATAATGATTTTAAATATTTTAAAATCATTTAAATGTGATATTAAGGTATTAAAAATACTTTGAGATATTATAAATAACTTATAATATTATGATGAGTATTTCATTAATATTTGAAATTAAATAAATATTAATGATAATGGAATATTGTGGTATTTAAATCATATAAATAGGATATTAATGATTGAAAAATCATTTTAAATGATAATAATTATTAGAAAATTATTATGAGTTATTGAAAAATATTTTGACTGATTAATAAATTATCTAAGATAATTATAAAGCGGTTAGGTAGAGTCTTATTGATGATAGGCTCGATAATTATCCAATTAGGCAATCAAGATGTTGAAATAGTACCGAACTCAACTCAGACTGAAATAGTTTGACTTGATACAGAGTCTTATGTGATTTTATTAATTTTTAGGATTATGCGGTAATGTGTTTAGGTTATTTTATAACTGTAATTAATAGAATTAACTGTGATGATATTATTCTAATAGGGAGATCACTATTATCAATATTAGGTCTTTTAGATGAAGCTTAGAATAGACGATGTAGCAATCATCGACGATACATGCAAGTTTCCTAACTCGAACTCGAGTTGTATTTTTATAAAGTATGCTAGTGATTAATCATTGTTGATTACATCACGTCTATAATTTGTTAATTCGCACGTTGTGCATGTTGTATATGTTCATCAGGTATGAAAGATTGATCATCTTCATTGCCGTTTGGTCCAGTTGATTTATTAATGTTCATTGTTGACCATTCATTTTAGTGTCTCGGTCATTAAGTTATGAATATTGATTCATGTTATTTCATAATTGTTATATTGTTAAAAGTAAACCAACTTATTGTTCATTCTTTTCAATCATGATATATCTTTCCTTGAACTTAAACTTGTTGGGCAAACTTGTTGGGCAAACTTGTTGTTCACCCTTGCTATATCATAATAAACATTACAGATTAGGGTGAATACTTCGAATACAGGAGAAGGCAAATGACATTGTATGTCGGATAGGATATTGAATTTAGGTAACAAGTTAAGGTTATCGACCTTGGGAGTTGTGTAAAGGTTAATGCATAAACAAATTATGTTTATATCTTCCGCAATAGTTATATAATTAGTATACCAGATTCGTGGTGATTAGTACCCGAATTTGGGGATGCTACAGTATCACATTATCAGCCTGAAAAGAGTCCTATGGAACTATAGGGGGATGAAGGATCAACTCAAATCAAACTATTGATATATTAAGGGAAAACCCGATGTACCTACCTCAGCGAGTAATGAAGCCAGTCATCAAATCCAAGGGGAAAGTGCCCGAGGAGAAAGTTGAAGAATTACTCCGCAAGATGGGTTATAATGAAGCCAAAGTAGTGCAAAGCTTGAAAGAAGCACCCCGATAGATATCCATCCTGGACTTGGTATTATACTCCAAAGATCTTCGCAAGGTCTTAGTGAAAGTACTAGAAGAAGTTCACCTGCCAAAGACGGTGGACACTGAAAAGTTTATCATTTGGTAGATCACATTTTCAACAACAATGTGATATCTTTCACAGATGATGACATACCACCTGAAGGGACTGGTCATTGCAAGCCATTATACACAGCAGTGATGTCTTCAGGATATATGGTCGGAGGTGAGTTGATAGATGGAGTATTTTCCTTGAACATCTATCCCTATGCCACGTTTAAAAAAATGAAGATTAATCCCAATCAAATCCGAAGCAACCACATAGTCATAAGAGCCTTTGATGGGTCTCAAAAAATGTTGTAGGAGAAATTAAACTGCCAGTAAAGATTGGTTCACATACCTTTTACATATCATTTCAAGTGATAAACATCACCACATGATATAATTTGCTATTGGGGAGGCCATGGATACATAGGGCAAGAGAAGTGTCATCTACCCTATCAACATGTCAAATACATCATCAATGGTAATCTTGTAACTGTTAATGTCGAACCAGAATATCCTATCCATGTGCAAAGCGATATGCTTGTAATCAGTCTCAATGAGGGAGTTGAGCCTGTCAACTTTCAAGCCCTTGAGGTGAGCAACACTCAATATCAACCTATCGGGGCCCCAACTTTGAAGCCTAGAGTTTTCACCGAAGTAATGTCGACAATTCAGGAAATGATATCCTTGGGTTTCCAGCCTAGACAAGGGTTAAGGAAGAGTCAGCAAGGAATTAGAAGTCCAATTCAAATTCCTAGCCCGACAGGAAAGACTGGATTAGGCTATTCATCTCGATCAAATTATCGAAACCCGCACAAACATCCACCGATTCCTTCCTCTACCATTCTGTTACCTAATCTTACAGATGCAGGATTTATAAAGCCTATGAGGAATATTTTTGTTTCCATGGCGGGTATGCTGATTCCTAGGCCCAAACCGGCTAGTTGAAAAGATGTCCTAATTCTGGATAAAGAAAGCGAGGAAAGTAATCAGAGACTCAAACAAGAAGTGCAAAACCGTTTATCAAAGATGTACGTTTTGGTGCATAATGAGGTATGAACGTGGATATCCTAGATGATGACTATTCAGAAGAATAAATCTGGACCCCTCGCATAAATAGGGCTAAGGAGAATCTGTCAAAGAAAAATACTGACCCTGATATGAATTCAGTTATGGTCATCATCAAAGAGGAGGATGACATCAACTATCCCTTCATCACACATGTCCACAGAGACTTGACCCTAGGCAATTAGAACAGCACTCCTTGTATCTGCCGAAAAGGGTAAAAAGGCAGAAAGTCCATCTTCCCTAAAGTGTAGATATTATTACCTGCTTATTTTTGTTGCATAGTACTAGTAGTTACTTTTGTCATACTTTTCCTAACGCTTTGTATGATCAAACAATCTCATATATTAAGTGAAAGAATTTTGTTTGTAGGACTCCAGAGTTGGATTTGTCTAGCCTTGCTAATGGAATGCTGAATCTCCACAATGACTATAACTTTAATATAGAGTTGGACTTTGACTTGATGGGGATTACGCAAGAAGAGATAAAGTATTATAAGGTGCCTGAGGAGATCAAAGAATTGTTTGAAGATAAACCCAAACCAAACCTTGATCAAACTATCTCTGTCAATATCAGAACCTCAAAAAACCCTAAGGAAATCTAGATAGGCATGGACCTTATTCCAAGCCAAAGAAAAGACCTGATGGCTTTACTAACCCAGTTCCAGGATATGTTTTCATGGTCACATGAGGACATGATCGGTTTGTCTACTGATATTATCATTCATCGCCTACCCATTAAAGAAGGATTCAAGTCAGTCAAGTAGAAGATCAGGCGACTGAAACCTAAGTGGAGTTTGAAAGTCAAGGAAGAAATTGTTAAACAATTCAAAGCTGGCATCATCATGGTATCAACCTACCCTGAATGGCTATCCAATATAGTTCTTGTGCCTAAGCCCGGAGGGAAGGTACGAGTATGCATAGATTACAAGGATTTGAACAAAGCTTGTCTCAAGGAAAATTTCTCAGTACCTTTTATCCACATACTAATAGACAACACGACTCAGTATTGAATGTATTCTTTTGTTGACTGCTTCGCTGGGTACCATCAGATCATGGTTTCTGAAGAAAATAGGGAAAACAGCCTTCATCACTCCATAGGGAACCTTTTGTTACATACGTTTATCTTTCAGCCTTATCAATGCCGATGCCGCCTATAAGCGAGCCATGATGGCCCTTTTCCATGATTTGATGCACAAAGAAATAGAGGTCAATGTGGATGATGTCATTGATAAATCCCAGAAGGAAGATGACCATATCGACCATCTCAAAAAGTTTTCAATCGATTACGCAAATAAAACTTGAAGTTGAATCCGGCCAAGTGTGCCTTCGCTGTCAAATCAGGAAAGTTTTGGGGATTTCTAGTAAGCCACAAAGGCATTGAAATGGATCCCGCCAAGATTGAGGCAATCACCAAGATACCCATACCCCAAACAGAAAAGGAAATACAGAGATTTCTGGGGAGAATCAATTTCATCAGCAGTTTCATCTCTCAAATCACAGCAACGTGTGAGCCCATCTTTAAGCAATTAAGGAAAAATTCCTCCATGACGTGGAATGAAGAGTGTCAAAAAGCCTTCTTTTCCATCCAAAAGTAATTGGTCAAAGCTCTCGTCTTGGTACCTCCAAGGGACAATGTTCCCATGTTTATGTACCTGTCTGTCAATGATAATGTTATGGGATGCATGCTGGGACAAAAAGATGATAGAGGCAAGGAAAGAGCTATCTATTACCTCAGCAAAAGATTCAGCATCAGCGAGCAAAAGTACACTTTGATTAAAAAGACCTGTTGTGCATTAGCATGGGCTGCCATGAGGTTACAACATTATCTTCATGGGCACACAACCTATCTCATATCCTGCATGGATCCTCTGAAGTACGTATTCAACAAACCCATGTTGAATTGCCAAATGTCCAAATGGTAATTGATCCTCCAATAATTTGACATCATCTACGTGACTCAAAAGTCCATCAAAGATCAAGAAATTGTGGATCAATTGGCAGACGTACCATCAGGGAATTTCGAACCCTTAGAAATATATTTCACGAATGAAGGAGTAATGACAATTCAATAAATCCATTAGGAAAATAAAGTCCAATCTTGGAAATTTTATTTTGATGGAACAGTAAACATGGAAGGTGTCGTAGCAAGGGCAGTTCTGGTATCTATTTTGGGAGAACAGTATCCCGTGGCTATCAAGTTGTAGTTTGTCAACACCAACAACACAGCTGAGCATATGTATAATGGGTTTAAAACTGGCCCAATCCATAGATGTTAAACGGTTAGCTGTCTTTGAGGATTCCGAGCTGGTCATCAAGCAAACCATTGGGGCATATCACACCAAAGAATTGCAGTTGCTGCCTTACCATCGGTAAGTTATCAAGATGGCTATGGAGTTCGAAGAAATATCCTTCATCCATATCCCTCGAAACATGAATGATTTCGTAGTTGCACTAGCAACCCTGGCTTCCATAATTAATATATCTGAAAGGGGAGGCATCCCATTTATTAAATTTGCAAGCCATAAGGCCTGGTATTATGACATTGGAGAAGTATCGCATGAACTACTCCCATCAAACAGCCCTGGTATTATGACATCAAAAAATATCTTTGAGATGGATCTACGCCCACTAGGGAAAGCCATTCTGAAAGAAAGTGGATCCATAAATGACCATAAAATTCTACCTGAGCGAAGACACACTTTACAAAAGGGATGCGGGAATACGCCTTTTAAGATGCCTAGACAAAGATCAAACCCAAAGACTCATGGACGAATTCAATGATGCAGTATATGTCCACACATAAGTGGTTCTTTACTTGCCAAAAAGATGTTAAGAACATGGCATTATTAGATTTCTTTTAAAACCAACTGTGATGATCATGTCAGGAGACGCTATCAATGTCAAATTCATGGAAATGACATCCACGCTCCTCCAAATGAACTCCACAGTATGAGTTCACCATGGCCCTTTTCAATGTGGGGAATGGGCGTGATTGGTCTAATAGAACCCAAAGCCAGCAATGGTCATCGGTTTATCTTCACCATGATCGATTACTTCACCAAATGGGTAGAAGCAGCCTCTTTTCCCAAAGTCACCAAAGAGATAATAATTGGTTTCATCAGAAATAACGTCATCTGTCAATATGGAAAATCAAAGGTGATCGTATTGGACAATGTCAAGAATCTAAACAACCAGATGATAGAGGAATTATGCAGCAAATTCAACATCAAACATCTTAACTCCATCATTTATCGTCTCAAGATGAATGGTGTTGTTGAAGCACCCAATAATAACATCAAGAAGATCATGCAAAAGATGTCTACAAATCACAAGGGATGGCCTGACTTATTGTCTCTGACTTTGCTAGCCTACAGAACGTCAATGCGCACTTCTACTAGTGCTACCCCCTACTCATTGGTTAATGGCATGGAAGTAGTGCTCCCTATAGAGGTAGAAATGGAGTTATTAAGAGTGTTGATAGATTCTAAAATGGAGGAAGACCAGTGGTTGCAAGAACGGTACCACCAATTATCTCTGATAGATGAAAAGGATGGCCACAACTATCTTTCATGGTTAATTATATCAGCAGAGGATTGCTTGGTTATACAACAAGAAAGATCCGCTTAGGTAATTCAAAGAAAATGACTTGGTATTAAATAAATTCCTTGCTAATCAAGATCAATCTAAAGAAAAATTCGCCCCTAACTAGGAAGGCCCTTTTATTGTCAAAGAGGTGTTGATGGGAAGAGCCCTCATACTACAAGAAATTGACGGCGAAGAATTTTCCCAGCTTATCAATTCAGACACCGTGCAAAGGTATTATGTCTAAAATAACATGCAAGCTAACATCCTGGTTCTGAAAAAAAAATAAAAAATAAAAAATCAATCAAGTCAATTCAGGATTTCAGCCAAAGACTTGAACTATGAAAGACTTGATATCCCCCCATCAATGGGAGTGCGTAGGCAACCATCTACGGTGCGGTCAAACCAAACAAAAATTCCAAAAATCACTAAAACCAAATAAAAAACCCAAAAACCTAAACAAACATTTCTCAAACCATTCAACTCAAGCCAGAGCAGGAACTATGTAGACCTGATCTCCCCTCATCAATGGGAGTACGTAGGCAGCAAACTATGGTGTGGTCTAACCCCTACGAAAAGCAAAAAACCCTTCAATGATCACAAGATACAACTCTTTAACAACTCAAAACAAAGCCTGAACTACGTAAGACCTGATCTCTCATCCAGGGGAGTATGTAGGCAACCATCTATGGTGCGGTCGAACCATCAAAAAGAAAGCCAAACACTTTGTTTAAACCTTAAACATATCCAAAGACCAGTCCCAAGACACCAAAAATCTGGTAGACTAGAAAAACCCAAGGATCAACGACTCATTCTAAAAGATCCTAGGACATCTCAATGTCAATACATCAAGGAGAAGTTCAGGACACCTCAAGATAGCAAGTCATAAAGAAAATGGCAACTATCAAGCAAGTGACAAGACATATCTAAAAGGGAAGTGAATTAAAATATATTTCCATGCCATATAATATTGTTTGATATATACAATGTATCATATGCATGACAAAAATGGCTAACCTAGTCTATGCATGAAAATGAAAGCTAGTCTATAAACCCATAAATAAATGGGCCAGCAAGCCCAACATGGCATCCCTCTCAGAAGATGGAGGTGAATCTATAAGCTCTTGCCCTAGGGTATCCATACGAACCAGAAGATCCACGGCCATCTGCATAGTGCTACCATGATCATCTATGAATGCACTCATATCTGCAATAATGTCAGCCATGTGGGATCTAAGTGTAGTGTTATCTGCAGTGGAAGCATCTCAGGTAGCTTAAGCCTCATCCCGCTTAACAAAAGTAGCATCCCAAGCTACTCGAGCCTCATCCCGTTCAATAAAAATGTCATCCCGACTAGCTCGAGCGTCATCTCTCTCAGTAAAAGCAACATGTCTACCAGAAAAAGCTGTAAACATCAGAGCCCTCGCTTGATCCCTCTTAAATGTCATCAGATGTAACCTCTACTCCAAATACTCTACAGAAAGTGGCGTCGTAGCAATGGGAATGTTGGGGAAATCCTCAACCAGAGCTGCTGTTAAACCAGCAAATAGCTTATCCTCGATAGGAGAATCATGGTCCTCCATAGGTTCCTCATCATTAGAATCAATACACGACTCTGAGTGAACAACCATAGCCGATGTAATATCTTTCTCCAGCCATGCAGAATACTCTGAAGAGCGACTCGGATGACTAGTCAAAAAATTAGCCCTCGCTCGACGAGTCCAATAATCATAAATCCTAGTCAAGTCATTTGCTGATAAAAGCCGAGCTGATAGTCGCTGACCCAATGTCCCATCAAAGGGGTGAATATCTTGAAAATAATCAAACTGTCCCATGACAGCCAGTAGATGATACATGGTCACCCCTCTCAAACCAGCCAGGGGTAGATAGTCCATGCCAACTGCATGAGTAATAAAGCTATAAGGAGAGATGAGTCCTGAATAAGGCAAAATAGTAAATGGATTTTTAGTCCCTGTCAGAAAATCCAACCAAGATGTTGTATCTGTACACTCAGCTGGCTGAAAGGAATAAGATATAGCTATCTCATGAGTAAAAAATTACCCATGACATCTAAAGGTGTCAATCGGTCTCAAATGTGTCATGAACCACACATACAACAAGACGACAATGCCTCTGAAAAACCCCATAGGATGGGTATGGCAAAATGTGGCTGACCTCAATGTCTCCGCCAATATGATGGGCAAGATGGTGTGACCCTCCCTAAGAGCACGGACTACCGTAATCAGGCCAATATCCAGATGGTCCATATATAGTAGCATGTACAAATAGGCCACGATGCATATCAATAGAATATCTACTCGGGCAACTTGCCACTCACCCTCAATAATGGTGAAATCCGCTGAATGTCGTAGATAGTTGTCTGGTGACCCAAATCGGTTAATCCAGAAATCCAAGGACACCACATGTCTTGAGGTAATCTCATCCATAATAACTCTACGTCATAAGCCCGTTAGGGTCATAAATTATCGGCTCATATCACTGATAGTCATCCTCGCGCAAGGTCGGTCCAAGGGCAAATCACTAAGACGTTCATACTCCTCCGATGTAAGAGTCAGCTCATGTCTATCGAATCTAAAGACTTGTCTCTCTGTTATCCAAAAAGATAGTATGCCCTCTACAAAGCCCAACGGTACCTAGAACGTTAGGAGGGTCATAGAATGCCTCAATAACTAATCAACTATCACTCGATCTGGGGGAGACAAACTGTTATACCAGAATCTCATAGAAGAGGCTACCATTATGGTTGGGGTATGCTCAATCCGGCTAATGGTAGACGAAGACATCTGTAGAACCGTATCATAAGACCATTCAGTGGTCAATGCTAAACTCACCTCTGTGAATGCATATACATGATATAATGCATACATCATGATAAATGACAAATGATAATATGATGTAGGGATAGAATGCATTGTACATACATTCCTAAATACATTATCATCCAATACATCATTTATGTATACAACTGAAAATAAAAAGTACAGGTAAATGGGGCATAATCGCCCAATATCTAACAGAGGCCTATCAAAAGATATAATCAGAAATAGGGCACAGCCACCCAATATCTAATAGAGGCCAATCAAAAGAGATAACGAGAAATCTATCAGAAGAAATTAATGATGTCCACATCATTTAATTGATCCATCTGATGTAACTGCTCCTGAGTCACCGAATCTCTGCCAGAAGAGATGTCGGGTCGATACAAAAGGGGATCTACACCGGTAAAGATATCAAAATATGGGCCACCTAAAGGGCTAGCACCAGAACTGGATGGATCAAAAGAATCTACCTCTGATGGATCTCTGCTCAAATACCGGATGAAAAAACGTGCTCAATCCAACCTCTTGGTCAAACTATCAATCTACGCCAAATGAGTGGGCTCTTAGACGCAAGCAATCTAGTTTATTATCATAATAGACCAAGGGACCATATCCCCCATTAACTGTGTGGCGCGGGTCTGAGCTCCAATGGTGCGAGGGAACCACTAGTGGTAGAAAGCCTCTTGAGTAAAAGTACCCTCTGATAAAGTGAAGTCATCTAATCCCATCAGTGGAATCTCAGTGATTGACTGAGATAATGGCCAATGTCGCCTAGCAGGAGGAAAAATGGAATGTGAATCTCTCATGTGGTGCTCCTGATAGCACGCTCTCCTAAATAGAGCTCCCTTCCTCCATCAGTTAAGAGAAGAATCCAGACGGGTGGATAATACGTACTCAACCCTAGTCAAAAAATAACCCTCAAAGCTTGCTGTTAAGTGGTCCTTAGAGTAGGGAACCCATTTGATGACATCGATTGTCAACAACTCAAACTGCAAATGATAATAGGTAAACAAGTGGCTATAAGAACCTCTACAAGAGTGGAATGATGTCATCGTCGTCCCCATAGATAGGTCTCCAAACCTAATGTAATAACAGGATGAAGACAAGGAAGCCTCTCATAGGCCCAAATTTGAAAATGAAAAGATTAAATATCTTCAATCATGAAAATTGACAACCCGGGTGAGGGAAAATGAAGATAAAGAGAAAACTCACCAGTAAAAATGATAAAAGCCTAGCCAAGCCTCCGTCACGCCCTCTGAGCGTAGACGCATTCCTCTAAAGAAGTAGGCAAAGGTGTATGAGCCCCAATCAAAGCTTTGATACAGTCCACATCATGAGTGGCACTGACTAAAGCAAAAGAGACCATCGAGGAGTTATCCGCTAGGAAACAACCCTTAATGATGAGCAGGAACAATCGTTAAAGAATGTGATCTCTAACCCTCGGATCATCAGACAAAGGCTCAATCAGAGCCCCACTCATGGCATCTACACTCAAGGGCCCAAAATGAATAGTTCGACCCTTGAGGGTCTTGGCCGGAACTCCCAAAAGGGATCGAACGGCAGTCGGGGAAATGTCAACCACCAAAGGCACTAGCACCCCTGTAAACTCCAACCAAGTGTTGAACCGCTAGTCCATCAGTGTCACATCACCTCGCAATCCAACAAATGGAAAAACTGGGTCTGGTGGAACCAGCGCTCAGACAAAGCCCTTAAATAACCCTAGAGGTAGCGACAGGGAGGAATAGAAAAGAAAGCATGAAAGCCCCATTAATGGACGATCTCCCGGTGCTCTGGATGGAGGGTCTGGTATAAAGAGTGAATGCTAAACCAGTTCCTCCTGGGCTGAGTAAAACCGGGAACCTGCATCAAATTTCAAATCAAGATCAAAACCCTTACCCCAAAAGTGGGAAAAGAAAGATGAAAATGGCTATTACCTCGTTCGCATAAAGATAGATCGAGGGATGACAACTCAAATCATCTAGAAGATCTAGAAACATCACATTAATAGCCGGAATCTCCCAACAAGGAATGGAAGAAGAAGGAGTAGTATTCGGAATAGAAACATCTTATTCCTCGTCAACGACATCCAGCCTCTCAACCTTGATAAAGTGAATAACTGACCCAGTCAACCGGTGAGGTTGTCGAGCTGGACGAGGCTGAGGGACATCAGAAGCTCTCCTCCTCATACTTGGAGAGGCCTTACAATAGCTACTCGGTTAATCTAGATCAATAATCTGAGAAAAGTCTCCAAATCACCTCAGAAAGGGTGAGGTAAGTTTTAAACATAAAGCTTATTAAATTCAAATCATTGCTTCATGCATAATCTAAGTCCTGATATATGCATTAATTGAACATACATCCACCGTAGAGTTAAAATTGCATGTTTATTAAATGCCCAAACTCTTGAATTTTTTTTTGCCAGAGGCTCCTTTGTAAAATGGACTATCCACATGCACATAGGCATGACTATGTGGCCATTCAGTAGAACACCAGCCCAAACTCATGAACATCTCATGTGCATGAAAAAACATCAAAATTAAATCCACCATGGCAGCCAAGTTATCAGGTGTGCTTTATTTGAAAACACATGCTTATTTGTCCTCAAATAGGATAAATAAACTATCAAAAAAGGGTGTTAAATGACTGTCTCAAAAGTTTGTTTTTTTCACATCAATACGTTTAGCATGGAAAAATATGAACATTTACTGAGTTGAATAATTTTTATCAAGTCATATTAGCGTCCATATTCACTGTATTGTGTTTAGAAGCATTTTATATGAAATCTAAAGTTATAACGGTTAAAACTTGAAAAGAAAACTTGTAAATGTTACCAGTATAATTTAAAACGTTAGTACGATGACGGATTTTGTAAAAAGCAGCCCGAACTTAGTAGATCTAAAGAGGAAATTTCGGATTTTCTATTGTGTTCAACTTGAAAATGACATATGAAAAAGAAGGGAGGGAGAAAATATAACCGACGGGAGCCGCGAGTCAACCCGCGACAATCGTGGGTCTACCTGTGGCCACCTATGGTGGGTCCCACCCCCTCTGATTCAATCAAATTTGAGTTACAACGGAGTTCACGGAAGCTAAAAAGTCAAATTAGGGAAAAAGGTGCTACGTGATTGAGCGAAAAGGACCTGAAACCCTGAATTCAAATGCCAAACTTCTGATCTATATATAATTCATCGATATTAACCCGAATGTGTAGTTCAGAGAGCCAATGATAGATATTATTGAAAACAGCCCTTGTCTGGTTTTGAGTGCAATCAAAATGTCTAGATTTGTTCAGGGGTTTAAGTCGTCAAAAAGATATCCCCAGCAGAGATATCAGAAATATTGACATTGCAAATCATAGGTGACAACTCCAGCGTAGTATCGGGAATGGTCCAGTGATGTATGTCATTGAAAACTACTTCAACGAAGGTCAGAATGATTAACAATTACAAATCGTTAGCAATAACTCTAGTATAGCATCAGGAATGGTCCGATGATGTAAGCCATTTAGAACTACTTCAATGAAGATCAGAGTATCTGATATTAAAAATCGTTGGCAACAACTCCAGCGTAGCATCTGGGAGGACCGATGATGGAATTTGCTATATAAATCCCTAGCCAAGACACCGTGGAGGTTCGGTGATTTCAGACCATTGTAACTAATGTTGAAGTAGGCACCGAGGAAAGTCAGTGATGGTCAACCTTCACAAAACTAAGGTTTGATAAAGTATTATGAGGATTCTATGAAAGCAAGCAATAAAAATTATATCTCTAGCGGAGCTATCGGCATCAACCTGATAGAAACGGCAGAAAGAATCCATTGATGGCAACCAAGGCAAGCTATCATTAGGATAAACATCAATAATCCCCAGAGAGGCACTCACAAAATCGAGGAACATCTTCGGTGAAAATAAAGTTAAAAAGCACAACAACGTTGGTGACAACCTCAATGTTAAAATTCAATGGTCTCAGCCATAGAAAAACCTCCACAGCAGGGATTTTGAAAACATCTCTGCATCTTGTCATTGAATCAGTCTCAATATGGACATTTCAAGCCGTTGGTGACAACCCCAGCGTAGCATCAGGAAAGATCCGGTGATGAAAGCTTTTTAAACTACTGTTCAAGTAAACATCAAAGTGATTCAGTGGAGACCATCTTTGACAACTCCATCCCCAAACAGAAATGGTGGGAGCAAGCAGTTATAGAATAACGTTGGAAATTATTCCAACCAAAAACATCTATCATCAATAACATCACATCGTGTTATATTTCATTGCATCATTTAAATCTTGTCGTATTTTAAGTGTCTAGTAATCTTTATCTTGTCCATGCCATTACTTTGCATAAACATGATAACGAGGGGCATCTATAGACACTCGAAATTTTGTATTCTTGTTATTAACCATGTAAGAGAGAAGAATCGTCTTTCATGCAGAGACAACCGTGGAAGTCAAGTCATCAAATCCAACCCCGGGAACAACCCCAGGGCATTAAGTTCAACCCCGAAGACAACCCCGGGAGATCAAATCAAACCCCAGAGACACCCCGGAAGATCAAATCCAGCCCCAGAGATAACCAGGGAGATCAAGCCAAAACAACGTGACAACCCCGAGAAAGATCAAACCAACCTCAGAGACAACCCTGAGGACGGTCAAAAGTCAACGGTAGTCCAATCTCAGAAACAACCCGGAGAAAAGACGGATACTATTGCATCAAACCCGGAAACAACCTAGGAGGGGAAAAATAGTAATTTTTCTAACTCAATGTCAAATCAGCCTAAATCACTGCAAAAGAAGTCATGAAGAACCACAACATCAATTCTGAGTGAAAATAGCACAGACCGCTCAACGGATGGACTCCGAAGACTAAAAGATCTGGTTATGGACCCATCTTTTTGAATTCAAAAAATGTCAAATCTCATGTCATTGTGTAGCTCTCGTCAAGGGCTTTCTGGAAAGTTATAGCACGCGTCCATCGGATTCTCGAATTGAAAGTTATGAATGTTTGAGCGGAGAGCGCGTTGGCCCGAGTGCACATACTTCAAGTCGCAGCTACTTTGGTCTATAAACAGACCCCCCCCCCCCCAATCAGCCAAAAAAGAAAAAAAGAAGGAAAAAAAGAGAAAACTCTATCCATTTAAGCTCTTAACCCCTCCTATAGTCTGTTTACTGCGCTTAAATATCTGTTTTAACTGCTCATTAATTCTAAATCCATAATATTTGAATATGTGGACACTACTAGAAAATCGGCATATAGCGACGGTCGTCGACCGTCGCTATAGGCCAAAAGACCGTCGCTTAAGGTTTTAGCGACCGTCGCCGACCGTCGCCATAGAAGCCATCGCTATAGGTTTTAGCGATGGTCTTTTGGCCTATAGCGTTATAGGTCATAACAAAAATGTGTATAGAACACTATAGCTACGATCGATGACCGTCGCTATAGCCTTTTCATATTTAAAAAAAAATAATGCACATTTATTCAACAAACACAAATACAATATAAAATAAAATATAAAAAATATTATATACATCATTTAAAATCATTCACGTTACAACATTACAATATAATAAGTTGAATAATTCATCTCCTCATTCACATTACAACATTATATACATCTTGTACTCCTGCTCGAGTGTAGTGGCAAATGTAAAAGGTGAACCAAGGGTAACTGACATCCAAGGCCAACATTTGTGGCTCTAAAATCAACATGTTGTCCACCGGCTCCAGGGTCCCCTCAACAGATTACAGAGAAAGGTATATCACGGTAATTTTGCACTGTAATGAGAAAAACTGGATTAAATATTTCAAAAAGAAATTTTGCACTTCCTTGGGATCAATTTCTAACAGTATAAGCAAATCAAGCTGATAGCCAATAACTAAACAATTTAATTTGGCTTTGGTTGGGCTCAGCTCATACTAAGTCTAACAATCTTTACACTACACTGGCAGTTAGCTAAGGCTTTCTGCCATTGCTAACTAACAGCAGCTCTTGATATGCTACTTGTGACACGTCTCTTGATATCCTAAAAAAATTGCTAGTGCCACTTAAAGCCATGGTTTTTGCTGCTGCAACACGCTCGCTGCTGCCAATGGGCAGCAACTGTGCTCCTCCTCTCAAGCCATAATTTTTATTTATAATGTCCCCTTTTTAGCAAAACGAAGATGATGCATTCATTAGATAAAGCATCAACAACCAAGCAATATACAGCTACACAAATACAATGATCGATAGCCCCAAAAAGAACTCCAGCCGTGGCCCAATAGGCCTACTGTTGCTGCCACAAGCAGCCACCTTGTGCTCAACATAGCTACTTTCCTAATTTCTTACTTCTAACCCCTATGATCAATTATATCCATTATGAGATATATTGCACATAACATATGGAAATATTTTTTAGAAATTATGAAACCTCTATTTTAGTTTCAATAAGTTCCCCAAAGTAGTGGGTAAAAGTAGCTTAACACATTGAATTACAATCTTTCGTTTTGACTAGAAATTGAATTTCGTTATAAGCTAGTATGCTTAAACTCTCTAATTATTATTAGATGTGTTAACTAAACCAGGCACATGCTTTACTTGGTTCTAATATTCAGTTTTTAACCTAAAAGTTCTTTTAGAACTTTTATTGAACAAGTGGTGGGCACAGTTTTATGTTACAAATTTCTCAGCCATTAGTTTACATCATAAATTCATATCACCATTCTTATGTCTCCTCAGACCACCTAAACTCCTCTAGCTATATATCAAACAATAGCAGTCCAAAACATTAACAAAACATGACTATTCAAGTAATTCTTTTGATTATCATATAACTCAATAACATGGAAATCTGAGCATACTTGACATGCAATGTAACACTATTCTATACAAGTAGTTACACAAAACTAAGTTAATTTACTATCTAATCACAAATTAAAAGCAACACAATATTTGACAAGCTATAAAATAAGGTTAACTATTTCGCCAAACACAATAAATTAGAATTTGAAGAAAACTTCTCTTTCCCAGCATGAAACCACAATCATTAATTTATTTTGGTAGCTGTGGAAGGATATGAAAACAATATTTTTTATATGTTATGCTTGCCAGAATATTCCAACTTGTTCACAAGTTTCTCGTAATTATTACACTTTAAAATGCCAGGGAAAAAGGAAAAATAAGTAAGTATAAATAAAACCCACCGCCGAATAAGCAAATAAATTCATTGCAACATACTGGTATAACCAAGTGAATCAATAGCTATATAGAAATTAAAATGAAAATTGTTACCGTCAGAAACTAGAGAAACACATACATGAGCCATGGCTCGGACAGAGCCAAGAAGTGGGCTTGCTTTTCTCTGTGATGGAGTGAGGGGAAGGACACACAATGATAAGCCAGAGAAGAAACTCGAGGATGATAAGGATACAACATTTTCTGAAGCCAATGTCGATTTTTAAGCTTTGGAGGGCAAATTATATGGGTCGGAAAGAGGGTTCGAGTACCTGAAAACGAACCAACATTCGACTGCAACAGCAAACAATGTTAATTAATAAGAAACTAAAAGGAAAAATAAAAAAATAGAGAGAGTTCAATTGAGATTTACAATTTTGGTTACCAAAGTAGAAAATGGAACTGCCATTTGATAGAGCTTGTTGCCTGCTCATGAAAAAGTTTCAATCTTAATTAGCTTGTTACGTGTATATGTATAGGAAACTAGTAGACGTGGAAAATGATGAAGAAGGTTGAGTGATGGAGGAGATGACGATTGGAGTGAAATACTGAAATTATTTGGAGGAAAATGAGAGGGTTTTTTCTATAAAAACCTCTATACCGACGGTTCCGTGCTGACCGTCGTTATATATACCTTATAGCGACGGTTCCGTGCCGACCGTCGCTATAGCTCGTCGCTATATGTCGAATTTCTAGTAGTGGAACTAGATTTATCTAAATCTAGTCATATCTAACTTTTAATCGATTCAAACGTTGCAAAATTGGAACCGTTGAGCTATAATAGTTAAGATTTATTTAAATCTAGTTTTCTTTTTAGTTTTTATTATGTGAGACTAGGAGCCACGGGATCTATGATCCAGCTGACGGATCTAGATCTGGTTCATATCATGGACTTTTTAAGGTGTACAGTTAGCTTGCAGATCATATTTGTGGTGTTTGGACATCATTCGATGGCTTTCATGCCCATAAGGAGCCCGACACTTATATGGGAATAAAATCAAATCAAACCGAATACGAAATAAAATGGAAGTATTAAAGGCCTCAATTAGGGAAAACATGTTTTCAAAACATCATTGATGTATAGATTGTTTAAAATTGAAGTTTTATACAAACCAAACCGTTTGATTATAGGTGCAAACGAGACATAGTACTACTTCCAAATAATACACTTAGGCTCAATTAACACACACACTTTAAATAATTAGGAAATTGAAAAGACGTGATAACCATGTTTTCACAGAAGTCGGAGGGTGCCTAACAACTTCTCCCCGCTTAATCAAGCCCCAAACTCTATGAATCTTAATTTCGAAGGTTTGTTAAACAGAGTCCAACAATTGGGCCTTTGTGTAAACCTTTTCAAATTCGGTTGAGTTGGTACAATCATTTCAAAACTACCAACTGACGACTCTGAATTTTTAAATCGTCGACGTTTTGTGTCACTCTTTTCAAACTCGCATTTTCAAATAAAATTCAACACATAAAAAACATAAATGATAAAAAAATGAAAAAATAATCCCGACGTCGACAGTATTCAAAACTAATTTTTCTGTTACTCAAAGGACACGTGTAGGTAAACCAAACAGCAATTAGATTTACAATGGTTGTTGAGATTTTATACATTATCTGAAAAGGTCTGAAATCCGATTTTAGACAGTTAAAAAGGGTCCGGCCTAATAGGTAAGCTACTACGTCCAAGTGGTCTAATTATTTCTCTCCACTTGTCATAACCAGGTAATGATGAGCTGACTTGTCGCACTTAATTGACTATAATTACTTAGATAAGGTTTTCTTTCTATCTTTTTTCTTTATTTTTGTTCTACTTTTTATGCTATTAATAAGTAATATTTAGGCTGATAGCGGAAATATATATATTTAGTCACTTTTACGTTTGTTGAATTATATTTTAAATTTTTAATGATTCTTATTACTCTAACATTATGAATTGTTGATACATTTAAAAATAATAATTACACTTGTCTCAATGTTATTTTAAATTTTCGCAATGATATTTTGCTTTAAAAACATAAATATGACATTATTAACAATCATTTCTTAGAAATTAAATTAATTAGGTCACGACAGTCTTACATGGCATGTTATATCTACATTTTTGTCCAATTATTTATTATACACAAAATACAAAATTGTTGGCATTTTTTTCATCTAAACCCCTTTTTAAATGGAAAAAAAATCTAATTTAAATATTTCTAGTTAATATATAGATTTTAAATCATACAAAATACATAAACAAGAAGTATAAAAGTATAGGGAATTAGACTTCCACAAAAGAAAGTCAAGGGTAAAGGGTTTGTAGTTACTAGCTAGTAATGAAGGGCACGAGCAACCTCTCAACTACAATATCAAAAGATAAAAACTGCCTACACAACTACCACCACCTAGTACTGGAATTCTCATGCTTGCTAGGAAGGATATGAGCTGTTAGTACTGGATTACAACACAGAAATCTTAACCCTCACCAGCCTATTTAAGGCCTCTTTTCTCTTCAATATTCAAACACAAAGAAAAAGCACCTAAATTTATTTCGCTACATACCAAAAACTATACACATACTTCTTCAAAATGCCTTTTACTATTTTCTTCACCACAATGCTGCATCTTTTCCTCCTCTTCTCCCCTCCAATGCTTGTCATTAACGGGCGGGGCGCCATTTTTTCTAGGGTTTGTGGTGCTACAAGACATTTGGCTGAAAAAAGTAGTCGAGGATACGTAGCATTCAAGCCCAAGTTGGGAGGTGATAAAGTTCACAAGGGTGTCGAGAACTGCTTGCCTAAAGGGTTTCGTCGTACTTCTGCTCCTAGTCGATACATAAATGATCATACTTTTGGCTCAACTTTGTGCTCTTCAAGCAAACATGAAACTAAACCATGAAATTTGTGTTATGTTTGAACAAAGAAGTGACTTGTAGTCCTCCTTTAGTACATTTTGTTTATATGCGTGTTTGTGTTACCTTTTTCAGTGTGTTTACTATACAAAATACTAGTAAAAAGTATACAACTTAATTAGTTGTATATGGTTTTCTCTTTGATAAATGCTGATTGTATACCTCCTGATATATATTAAAATGCATTATAGCCAAGTGTTATGAAGGGCTGTTGTGTCAATATGGTGTCAACATTTATTTTATCTTATTATTGTTCTTTTAACGTACCTAACCTATAGCATGTCATAGCACAACCGCTACAATATTATTTTCCGGCTTCTACCATAAAGCTAGAGCTAGTCTTTTAGGAATCGAAAAGAAAATTGATAAATCTACAATAAAAAATAATATTTTCACATGAAAACGGTCACTATAGATTCTATAGCGATGGTGAAAATCGTTACTATACATTTATAGCGACATTTTTTTATAAAAATATTTAAAAATTGTGTGAAAATATCAATTTTCAAACGACAATAATACATCGACCGAAAATATAACAGTTGTTGTACCAATTTTCATTTCCTGTTCGGTCAGAACTCTAATTTTAAGACGGAGATAGCGTGATACGCAATCTCATGCGTATGTCTAATCTGTATTGCAAATTTAGAATATCATTTTATTTGGTACCATAAATTTTCACAAATTTTGTTTATGTAATGATGTTAAAATGGGTAACAATGATATAATTTTGGGATGGGGACTAATACTTAACTTTGATCAACCTCAGATCTACCAGACCCGAAATTGAATGAGCACAATGGTGTGAAGCCCAATCGGACCAAAACCCAATTGACATATATGTGTGTGTGTGTGAATTATCTTATGTACACAGTATATCGCCAATTTATTCAAATCTCATACTCGGTTCAAATAAGTAATTTAACAAACAAGCTCACCAACCACAGCACGAACAGCAAGGATAATGATTTATTATATTATTAAATAAAAACATTTAGTTAGAATCTTGAGAAGATAATTGCAATTACTAAATTATTAAATATTTATTAAAATAATTAATATTTGAATTATATATTATAGACTCCTTCAATCAATTTTATGCTAAACTTTTGAATGAAATACATATTTATTTAGTTATGATCATAAAAAAATTTATTTTAATTTTACTTAAGTTTGTAATGAAATTATATATTACTAATATTTATACTGCCAAAATTTACTTAAAATTCTAATCCTAATAGGAGTATGAAACACAAGTTTTAATAAGTTTAATTTAGTTATGACAATTAGTTAGTAATGAATCTACTATAATTTTTCAACTAATTTTATAGTTATTATGTTTTAAACAAATTTGCATATTATTAATACAATCAATCGTGTGATTTGATAAATTTTAATAAATTTATAAATTTAGTTAGGACATTAATTTAATGATAAAATTCACGAGGGATATTAATATAATAAATTATGAGATATGTTAAGAGATTTGTTTTCGATATCTTAATAAAATTATAATAATAGAATTATCCTACATAATTTTTTAAGATATATAATCTTACATAAAATTGTGATAAAAAAATGTTTGTAATAAAATTGGTGGAACCAAAAATAAGGACTCTTTTAGAAGTTCTTTTTTTATTAGAGAGATAAAAATTAAAAATATATATCTTTCTTTTTTCCTAACCGGTTGTGGTTTCGTTTGAATACTTGACAAATTTGGATAGTATTTCATTATTATAAAATTGGACAAATTTGGATAGTATTTAATTATTACAAAATTGGATAGTTTTATAATAAATTCGATAAGAAAGCAAAAGGTTAAACCACAAATTTGTTAAATCAAAAATTGGTGAAATCAAGTTTGTGCTTTTAATTATACTAGTTGATAATCCGATTGCACGGGCTAGTTTGTTTTTCGATTGTATAATTTTCTAAAATTGGAATGAGAAAGATTTTTCATAATAATAATATTTTATTTCCATATAAACTTTCCGATTCTTTTTTGCATTGCATAGCAATTACATGTATAAATATGTTGTTATTGCTATTTTATTACTTCCACTTTTATTGTGATAACCCATTTTATTTAAGGTCATTCAGTTGTTAAATTTTTTGAATCTTCTCTTTCATGGCTTCGATCTTTGTTTGTAACGTAACAATAGTTTTTTCGATCCTTGCATTCTTGACATATCTATAACGATCATTGTCACTATTGCTATCATCGCTTATTTCAATAATTTGGCGTTTATTCTGCCTTTTATTTGTTGTAGGTATAGATCTGCAAATAAATGAAAACACATAAATTTTTAAAAATAACATGCAAAATAGGAAGAATATATTAGTTAAGAAAATCATACTAATTACTTTACCTGGTATCCATTATTTAGTATTTTGTATGATATTGTTTGTGTATTGAGTTTTTTGTTTATGTGATAGTGGTATTTATAGGTGTTTTATATTTAATGAGTATTGTTTTTTGTCATCAATGCTTATCCGTTATATGTTATAAATTTTTATAGAATATTGTTCTAATATTTTATGATTTTTTCCTTGGTGACTTTTGGGGTCTTATGTTAGTTATTTTATTTGTGGACAACTGGATCGCTTGGCTTTCTTGTTTCATAAATATTCATTGAATGTAATAATATTTCAAGGCTGTTTGTTTTTCTGTCTTTCCATTTTCCTTCACCGGAGTTTATTTTTTCCGACTAATAAGGTGGAATTCCATCATCGTAATCGATTTGTTGTAGTCGTTGGTGTGTGAATTTTAGCGTCATGTTAGGGATTTGCATATGGGTGGTTGCAATTTATGTGACTATTCTATTGGGGTGGTTTCTCATTTTTTCAATTTGAGTTTGTAATTTAACTCTGATCATCGTCGGCCTTGTAACTATGGATCCAACCATCACAGTAGGTTCTTGATTCTTTATTTAACTTAGATCTTTCTTTAATTTGATTTTCACTTATCTCTGTTTATATATATATATATATATATATATATATATATATATATATATATATATATATATATATATATATATGGAAAATGATCCGTAGAATACGTTAGCTAGAGGGACTATTTCAACTAGCTCTCGTCTAGTCGTCCAAAATTGGAGTGTATATCTGAGATGAGGGCCCAGCCGCTGGAGGGAGTAGCGGCCAACAATAATTACTTAAATTTTCTCTGTTGGTCACTAGAGGGAGTAGTGGTCAGTTAAAACGATGTAGTTTTGACTGGGCGCTATTCCCTCTAGCGGCCAATAGAGAAAATTTAAGTAATTGTGGGCTTTAAGGGAATTTGACCTAGCCGCTAGAGGGAGTAGCGGCCAGTTAAATCCCATATCTAAACTAAGTCATGTATACTGCTTGCGTTTGCTGCTACAGAGAGACGTTGCTGCACAAAGAGAATGAGAAGGGCTTGCTGCTAGCTTCAAATTTGGCCAATCAATCTCAACTTCTACTGGTTAATCGATTCTAAAGTAAAGTAAAGTAAGTGTCTTTAAACCTAATATGCTTTTGTAAATATCTTTAGAAACAAACTAGACATTGAATAATAGTATTTGGCATAATATCTTAAAAATTATTGCTATATTAAAGCATGTTATAGAAATTGGGTGGTAGGTATACATATACGTATACAAATTATGTGTATAAATTGGGTATTTTCTATATATAAAATATTAGTATGTATATTTTTGAGTATTATATATGCATAAATTGTGTTAAATGTTTTATTATTGTTATTGGTCAGATTATATTTAGACATTGAATGAAAGTTTTATTGTTATTGATATTTTTAGGTAAATATGGACAATTGGCTGCCTGGACCCATTGATCGCAGTGTCCTTTATACTCAAGAAAAGCATGTATCGGAGGATGTGTGGAATGGGATTGAAAGGGGTACACTGATGTCAAGCCAAACTACTTCAATTATATATGATAAATGGGAACTTACCAGCATACAAAAAAATTATTAGAGGCGTGGGGGTTTAAGGGGTTTAGTTATCCGGAAGTAGTAACCAGAACAGGTGTCAGTCTTATATCTGCTTTAATTGAGAGATTGCGGCCAGAGACAAATACATTTCATATGAAATGTGATGAAATAACAATAACATTGGAGGATGTCGATTTCATTTTTCGTTTGCCAGTATTGGGTAAGCCCTTATTAACTTGTCCTTCATTTGATGCTCCATTAAGTTATTTTAGGGAAATCTTTGGGGATGAATGGGCTGGGGAATGGAATAATGTCAAAAAAAGATGTGGTATTTCCTTAGTTTGGTTACATAAAAAATTTTCCAAGTGCCCAGACAATGCAAGTAGAGATGTGGTTGGTATGTATACAAAGGCATATGTCCTTTGGCTATGCGGGGGGGTTTTATTTCCCACAGATCAAAAAATATTGTACACCCTGGGTACATGTATTTTATTTATGATTAAAATAAGATTGCCATATATGCATGGAGTACCGCATGTTTGTCATATTTATATCGAGGGTATGTACACATCATCTATGAAAGAGAGTAATTATGTCAATGGTTGTGTGACCTTGTTACAAATTTGGGCATACGAGTATTTTTTGGTTGGAAGGCCTAACCCTAGGCCAAATTCTTTATTTTGGGTTCCTAAAGCAACAACATTGGCGTACTCCGCCAAACATCAATATGGTGATAGGCGAAACGATCCCCATCACCATCTATCTTTCTACCGGGGTGAATTTGATAGGCAACCTCAATGGGAGGTAGTATGGCGGCCATATCCCGAGCTGCATGTAATTTTGCGCGGTCATTATCATCGTCTATTATGTCTGTCGCATCCGGGTCATAATGATCAATAAAGTCTTTTCCACGTGCATTTTGTTGTAGTATTGCCTTGTAGCCTCTAACTGAGCAAGCAACTTTACTAGCTAACTCTTGAAAATCACTCATCAAATGATTGTACCATATTGATTGGTTTTTTCAAAGATTGCACTCATTTGAGAAACCATTTCCTCTTCACCATTACTCCTATTAACATCTCTTGTCCATCGAGTAATGATCATGTTTGCAGGTATTTGTGCAATACTCTTGAAGCTTAAGAATCTCAATATGTGTCTACAAATCTGACCAGAATGTGAGAACATTTGACAAGTACATGTTATCGACCCCCCTTGACAATTATTGACAACTTGCCAATATCTCCGACTATTTTCAATTGCATTTTCCATGTACACTACATAGACCTTTGCATCAATAATGCACATCTCACTAACTGTTTTGATGTTATACTTAAAAGAATCCATGAGCTCTTTTTGAAAACGTCTAAACAACTTTTATGTATAAAAATCAAAAGCATGTACTTCCAACGAAGTTCCTAAAACCAAACTACAATTTCGATGCTTTGTTACATAATCAACCTTTCTCTCTCTGTTGAATTGTTTTTCAATAGCCTTCTGAGTCTTGACGACAAAATCTTTCATGCATGTTGAAGCATTCACATAAGAATCAAAAAAATGATTCATATCTTCGCTTCTTCCGGTGGTTGTCATTCCTGCAACAAAATATCTTTTTGTGTATGAATTTATCCATTTCTCCTTCACATCATACAAACTTATGAGCCATTTATTTTGAGACAAATCATATTCTCTCATAAGCATTTCCCAACGCTCTTCAAACTCACCGATGGAATATGAATTATACACACAGTTGTTAAAATCATCTTTGAACGATGGGTGTTTTGCATAAACATGATGTAATTTTTCTGGAAATTTATTGTTAATATGCTAAGAACACAATAAATGATGAGTGGATGGGAGTACCCTACCAATAGCATTGCTCATGGCTTTATCTTGGTCAGTGATGATGGTTACATGAGCTTTGTAATCCATGGCTTCAATCCACGTCTCTAAGACCCAATTGAAAGTGTCTTCTGTCTCATCCCTTAACAATGCAAATCCAAATAAAACAGAGTGATAATGGTGGTTGACCCCGGTAAATAGAACAATTGGCATATTATACCTATTTGTTCTATACGTAGTGTCAAATGTAACCACGTCTCTAAAACGTTAATGCATAAATCTTGATCGGGCATCTACCCATAAGATATAAGATATGTGATTGTCTTAACCTGATTTGACACGAAAGAAAAATTTACTCGCACTACTAAATTGAAATTTTTTTCAGATAATTAACTGCTGCTTGTGCATCATTTTATCCTCCGAGTCACGCCTTAAATCCCCAACTACATTATGAACATCTTTGTCACTAAAACCTACATTTTGCATTCCTCCACCCATTGTGCTAAAAATAATCATCATCCTACTTGGTCCAATACCCGCCTGATTTAATGTGTCAATTTATTTTCTTGCTACCGGCGTAATATTTCTATGTGTCTCAATCAAATTTACTTTGGTAGGTGTCACTAACTAATGATTGTGATCTAACTCAATAACCAAAATACGCCAGTTATCATTTTTCCTACCGTGGACAACATACATTCTCATAGTGTTTGACCAATTGTGTCTCTTTGTCTTATTTTCTTATCCTTATCACATTCATCTTCTAATGAATTCTTTACAATAGTTGGTCTACCAGCTTTTTACATACATATAACCTTAACGTCAGATCATTACTGTGAGCATGTTTACGACTCGTAGAATTCCTAATCTCAAATCCACTTTTTTGGGCATATGATCTATAAAAAATTTTAGCTTCTTCTAATTTAGAAAAAATTTGACCAACATAAGGAACCATAACCTTTGTACTACTACTTTCACCATCATTAACATACTCCGATTCATTTCTACATTCTAAACTAGCAAAAGATTCAGAAGAGCTAGATAAAAATATATTTGTAGTAGCCATGAAAGCCATTAATGAAGACTTACCAAAAATTTATCGCACAAACAAGTGATTTCAGAACTAGCAGATTCTTTCTGAAGCTATATTTCTGCAGCTGTTTAGCATTTTGATGGGAATGGATTAAAATGTTAGATCTTTGTCGGAAGATAAGGGTAATTTGGTCTCTACTCCCTCTAGCGGCTAGGCCAAATTCCCTTAAAACCCACGATTACTTAAATTTTCTCTGTTGGCCGCTACTCCCTCTAGCGGCCAGCAGAGAAAAATTAAGTAATTATTGCTGGCTGCTACTCCCTCCAGCAGCTTGGACCTCATCTTAGCCATACACTTCAATTTTGAACGGCTGGATGAGCATCAGTTGAAACAGTCCCTCTAGCTAACGTATTCTATGGATCATTTCCATATATATATATATATATATATATATATATAATGACTGTTGTTTTGTTTTCGTAATAAATGTTTCGTGAGTATGTTGTATTTAAATGGTATTCTATTTTAAAAGAAGTATTAATCTGAAGTATTAATCCGAAGTATTTGAAGGTTTATTTTGGAAGTGCACAAATTCATAACATAATGATGGGGATTGCATGTGGTTTACTTTATGTCTTAATGTCTTTGTTGATAGGACTATTTTAGTAGTATGTATGTACTCTATGGTTTGTATTGAAAATGGAATGTTCTTCTAGTTCTTCTATTTCAGAAAAGCCTGATGACTTTGTTGTTATATATTATTCTAGTGATTGCAACTTGTAAGTTTTTTTAATTATTTATTTTATATTCCAAATGATTTATGTTAGTTAGGGTCAGGGGGTTCCTCCATGATAGGTATAAATTTATTTTATATTTTAATGATAACTATTATGTTTTAAATAAATATGTAATTATTTATTTATTTTATTATTTTTTTTTACTTGAATTAATTTTTATTGACCTTGAAAAATTATTTGTCACGTGTTAAATAAATTAATTCATATAATATTCAAGACAAGGAAACCCTATTTCTTTTTCTAAACTAAAAAGTTGCCCAAAATGTTTTTTATGCATGTATATTTCATATATACTAAAACATTTAAAATACTTATTATATATGTATAAAACCGGATATATATATATATATATATATATATATATATATATATATATATATATATATACGGTCAGGATCAAGAGCACTCTCCTTAAATAACACTCTGCCTTAAATAGCACTCTTGTATCAAAACGACGTAGTTTTTGGAGGACGCGGTGGCATTTTTGTAAATACAATGCCACCGCGTATTTACAAAAATGCCACCGCGTCCTCCAAAAACTACGTCGTTTTGATACAAGAGTGCTATTTAAGGCGGAGTGCTATTTAAGGAGAGTGCTCTTGATCCTCTCTGTATATATATATATATATATATATATATATATACATACATATATAATTTATATAATATAACTAGTATAATGCATAAACACATAATTAATGCATGCAAATAAAAAAATGTGTGTGTGTGTACATATAAAACCGTGTGTATGTGTGAGTGACACTCAAAATGGGACTTAAATAATATCAGTGGGTGAGTTGGCTTAAAAACGTGTAGTTCTCTTCCATGGTCAATATGCACAATAAATGCTAAGTTGACAAGAAATAGACTAGGCGGAATTAAATCTCCTACCGCGTAAAAGCATGGTTAATCTAGACCGTTCAATTCAAAAATGGTTGATCAAAACCGTGCATTCAAAAATTAATTTTCTAAATTACAATTTTGCCTCAACTTCAAAAATTCTATAAATAGGGAGTATTTCATTCATTTGGTTTTTACCAATTCAGTGAAAAGAAAAGCATACTCTCCTTACCTACATTCTCTCTAAAAAGCTTTATATCTCTTCTTACAATAGTTCTGAATTTTTGAAGAGAAAAATTGGTCCAAGTATTGAGATAAGTTTAAATTCTGTTGAATTATTTTTTACTTGTATTTTATCTATAGATATACAAATACATATTGTTCTACACAATTTTATATATCTATATTTCATCTATTTGTCAAATAAAAGGATATTTGGGCGCCGCAAGGCTACGGAGATACACCTCTACGGAGAGGAATTCGAACAATGTGATTCCTTATAGTCTTCAGTAACTTTTTATTGACATTATTTATATAAATATCCTAAAATAGATACGACACTTGATAGCTCAAAACAACCCTGAGATACTGCTCCAAAAAGAATTGTCATCCGAACCAGATTTGAGAATCGTAGTGATCTATTAAAAATATTTATATAAATATCAATTGTGAAAATTATAAATTTTGTCATACTTAGACGACGCAAGGCTGCGGAGATACACCTCTACCAAGAGGAATTTGAACTGTACGATTCATTATAGTACTAAGTGACATTATCTATAAAAGTTCACATAATAGATAAAATATTTTTATATATTATTTGAGTTAAACAGTAATATTTGTTATATCAGTTTGTGATTAACTGATTTAAATATTATACTTGATTTGATTTATTCTTTTATACAAGTATTGATTCATAAAAATAATTCATATAATACTTGGTAAAGAATATCTAAGAAACAATTCCATAATATCCATAGAAAAATACTCTTTATTTTATAGAATGCTAATTCTTTATAAAGTGCCTTAAAATCTTATATTTGCTTAATCAGAAGCATCAGTGGATCTAAACAAAAGTTTTATCTGCTTTTAAAAAGGCTTATTGTTGAATATAAAAGTCCTTGAACTTTTATACTGATATTTTTGCTCTTAATTTTCTATCTACTTATTTGAGAAGCATTAATTTGTACTTAACTCTTATCAGCTTATTGAAGAAGCACATTGTTGTAAACTTATTTGTAAACAGAGAAAGAATTAGAGTTAGTTTATTTTATGTATCTGTGAGAAAGACAAGTAATTCTTCGACCAAGACCAGAGTCGTAGAGAGTTCAGCAGGAAGTTGGGTCACTAGTTGTAATACCCCCTTCCCGAAAAGGAAAGGGAGGTCAAGTGCGAAGCACAACAAACCTCAAAATAAGTAAACAGAGCACTAATAACTTCAAAATATTAATAAGGGTGATCCCTTAATAAAGTACTAAATACAATTCTCCAACTAGAGTCAAAATAATCAAACTTAAAATCGAAACAACCTAAATGGTCAAAGGAAACACTCTCATCACACTAGCCCTGAATCACCACTGTAAACCTGTCGGAAGAAAAAACACAGCATGAGCTAATTTCCCAGTACGGATATAATATACAAAAGATATACAACTGATATACGAAAACAACTGAGACAAAATACTGAACAAAGCCTCAAGTGTAAATACTGACGAAAATATAATCTCCAAAGATCTTAATAGAATATATCTGAACCAACAGAATTAACGAAACAAACAGAAAAGTAAAGAATGAACTGAAGAAACTAACTCAATTAATTGAACTGAACATAAACAAACAAAACTAATACAATGAAATAATAGGCTGAATCAAATGGTTGAGTGTTATTTCATACCGAATGAGCTCAGAAATATATATTGCCACACAGGCAAGTCAAAACAATGCCACACATGCAAGTCAAAATAATGCCATACAGGCAAGTCAAATGATGCCACATAGGCAACCACAATAATGCCACACAAGCATATCACACATTGGACCGTGAATCCAAATGTATGTAAATCAGATAGGTATTTTTGGCACAACATCACAAATCCGCAGAACAAAAAACTAGGGTTAACCCATACGCCTCCCACAATAAAACACCAAATGGCTCACTTCCTCCGGCGCCCAAAACAGAGATGACGTGGACTAATCACACCGCCACAAAAATTGTTATGCCTCTCGTGCCAAGACGACATGCCTGTGGAAACCCAACAGGTGGTTATACCTCTGGTATACCCTACGGTATATTCTAATAAAAATACCATGTCACAACACATGCGACATAATACCAACAAAAGGGTTATATATGTACATGTTGAACCAAATCAAATTATAGTCACAAGGTTTCAAAACGAAGGTAGCAACATGTACCACTCTACAATTATCAAAAATAAATAGTAATAAATATGATAACCTAATTCAAAGAGTACAAATACGAGTCATATATATATCAACATCAAAATAAAATTAATATATTTATTTCACAGGAAACAATTATGAGAAATCATAACAGAATTTGAAATAATGAAACAAACGAACAAATCAAATTTAACAAGAGTATAGCTGAAAGAGTACAGAATCCGTACCTGATACTTCCAAACCATTTATAGCATACTCCACAAAATCTTACCCTCAAATGCCAACGATATCAAATATGAAACGTTATTTGCAACCTAAACATATTCACTTCAAATTAAAAACAATCCAAACTACTAATTTCAAAATAATTTATAATCTATTTAATATGCCTTTAATCATTGCCTTATATCAATTATTAATACTCCAAAATTTATATTTAAGAGTGCCAATAGAATTATAAGAAAATGAAACGAATTGCAAGATATAAAAAAAATACAACGTTACAATAATCAAAGTAGTGGAGTACGGAATCCGTACCTGATAAAATAATAACCAATGTAATACCCAAAATTTACACTCCAAATCGTAACCCCCTTAAATTCTCTCCTTTCGAGCAACAAATCTTCAAGATCCTTGCCATCATATAGAATTTGATAAGATCGGTAAGCATATGGATGATATTTGGAGAAAAAGTGATCTACACAACACCCGTGAGACTTGTGTTCATCACAAAAGGGAATTTCTCGAACTAGAACAGTAAACTAGTTTGGTTGATGCCTTAAATTACGTAGTTGTGGAAGCCTTTTCATCAATATATGATCATATTCCATGTACATCAGGTAGACTCCATAAAAAGTGATAAAGCTTAGGCATGAAAAATGCACCCAAAGCCTGTTAGAGCCGCCACTTATCTCTTCCTCTTTTTCCCTCAATTCGTATAATGAAATAAAATTAGGTTTAGTCATTTATTCACTCACAAAAAGATTTATTAATTAATATATTTATTAACTCTCCAAATTTTAATAGGATTTTAAAATTACACAATTATAAATTAGACCCACTTAGTTTAAAGCCCAATTTTATCAAATTAATTTATCCACACTTATTAATATTTATTAGCCCATATAAATTAAATGATTAGTTTGACCCAATAAATAACAAAGTCCAAACAATATGTTTTAAGAATATAAATTTAATATATTTTTTTCGGGATATTACACTAGTGTACTTGTGAGGTGAGGAAGAGGTTGTTGTTTCAAGACCGGATTATAGAATAGAACTAAACTCAAAAGGTGGTACAACTAGACTTGAGGAAGGAGCGGGGAGCTTGCTGTCCAAGATAGAATAGTTGAATAGTTGAAAGTTTGTCTATAAAACTTTGTAAAGGCTTCTCCGCCTGTAGAAGAAGTTTTTATTACTGATAGTAATAGGATCTCAAGTTCCAAGTAAGGACTTGAGACTAGACGTAGGAACATACCAAGGGGTATATGTTGTGAACCAGATAAATCTTTGTGCATTGTGATTGAATTTTTATTATCTTGCATGTTAATTACTAAAACTGCTAATTAATCACTAAAAATTTTAAAAGGCCTAAATATAATTTTTAATTGGTAATAATCTATTCAACCCCCCCTTCTAGATTATTATTGACCTTTCAATTGGTATCAAAGTAGTTCTCTTTAACTTGTTTGTTGAGTGTATATATACATACCTAAGAGTAGATCCATGGCCTACAATGTTACTGGTTGCGGGGAAGGACTGTCTATGTCCAGACCTCCACTATTTGATGGTACCAATTTTGCCACCAGGAAAAATAGATTCAAAATCTATGTCAAATCCCAAGAAATCAAAATTTGGTGTGCCATTGAACGAGGTGTACAAATTCCAACAAAAATTGAAGGAGAAAAGACGGTCGAGAAAGACATATATGAATTCACCACTAAAGAAGAAGAGATCATGAATATTGCATCTCGAGCGGAACATGTGATAACTAGTGTTTTGACTGAAAAAGAATACAAAAGAGTTAGTAACTATAAAAATGCAAAAGAAATTTGGGAAAAATTAATTATAACCTATGAAGGTACCTATCACATCAAAGAAACCAGAAAAGATACTCTAATTCAAGAGTATGAAAGTTTCAAGCTTTAAGAAGGAGAAAAGATCATTGATATGGAAACTCAATTTTCCAGAATCATTGATGAGCTAGAGCATTTGGGGAAAGCATACACTACAAATGAGAAAGCAAAAGAATTCTCAAAGCCCGTCCATTCATTTGGAAAATGAAGGTTACAGCGATAAAAGAATGCAAGATCTAACCACATATCCTATGGATAATCTCATTGGAAATCTTCATGCCCACGAAGTCGATATGTTCGTTGAAAAATCTGGATCAAACACAGATCTCAAAAAGAAAGGAATCACCTGCAAAGCTCTTCTGGTGGATCAAGAAAGTGATGATGAAGAATTAAATGAAGAACTCCTCAGTCTAGACAATAATGAAGTTGCTCTACTATCCAGACAACTAAGGAGACTAATTCAAAGCAAGGCAAGAAAATATGGCAAAGGATTCATGAAAACAAACAACAACTTCAACAACTTCAAAGGCAAACAATTTTTCAAACCAAAGACGCAAGGAGGAAATTTCAAAAAAATCAACATCAGAAGTACCAACCCAAATGAAAATTCAAACACATGTTTTGAATGCAAGCAGCATGGACACTTCAAAAAGGATTGTCCAAAACTAGCCAACAACAAAGTTCTTGTAGCTGAAAAAGGATGGGATCTAAGTGACGAGGAAGAAACTATCGATCAAACAGAAGAAATTGCCAATCTCTATTGAATGGCAGACAATGACTCATCACCAAGATTTGAGGTAAATTCTGAACACAAATTCCCTAGCACCTCATTTTCTTCATACACACTAGAAAATATAAATGAAGAATACTATTGTAAGACCCCGATTTTTATAAATAAAGACGAATTTTCATAATTATTATTTTTGAATATTATGGAATAAATTTGATATAATGTTATAGTTGTGGGTAATATTTATAAATTTTGCAAAGTACGCAAGTTGTTATAAAATATTCGTTTGGTCGGGGAATATTCTTTTTGTCGGGGAATATTCGTACGACGGCACAATCATTGGTGGACCCCACAACGGAAGTATTGTCGTAGTTAGAAAACGACAAAATTAGCTTTCTATAAAATAAACGGCGGAGCTGTTACCGTTAAAACTGTTGAACTACTCGGTAGTAAAAGTACAGTAATACGCGTTGTTGCATAGTAGCACACGGTATTGATTATTGATGCTTACGTGAGAAGTCACTCAGCTATACTCAATTATTGCTACAGTAATTGCTGCATCATATCTCTTATATTATTGATTCAATTATTGTCACAGTATCATCTGTATAATATGTTATATTATTTAAACAATAATTGAGACGATAAGTTATAAATGATTAATAATTGTTGAAAGATTAAATATGTGTTGATTAAAAATAAAATGATTTTTGGTAATTTTTATTCAATCCTTGATGTATATAAAGAGTCTATTATTAGACGTTTGTGGTAAGTTGAATTATTTATGGGGGGCCATATGTCATCATCTAAGAGTCTCTTTCATAAATAGGAATTACTTTCGTAAATAGTAATTACCTTCGTAAATAGTAATTACTTTCGTAAATAGTAATTACCTTCGTAAATAGTAATTACCTTCGTAAATAGTAATTACCTTCGTAAATAGTAATTATTTTCGTAAATAGTAATTACCTTCGTAAATAGTAGTTACCTTCGTCAATAGTAATTACCTTCGTAAATAGTAAATACTTTCGTAAATAGTAATAAATCTTCTATAAATAGAGGCCTAGGGCTTCATTATTTTTCACGAATTCGCTCAAGCTATAGAGAGAGAAAGTATAGAGAGAATAAGAGAGAAAGAAGAAGAGTATTCGGTTATTACACTGCTGCAGTGTTCAATCTCCTAAATAAAGTAAGGGGTGTTATTCTTTCTTCTTGAAGAGAACTTATGTTATTCCATTCTTTGTTATTCTGTTGGAATAACCTGTAAAAGTGGCATACCCTATACATGACCTGTATACGCGGTACACCCTATACTTGGTGAAATCCTTATGTTATTCCCTTCATTATTATTCTATTGGAATAACCGGTATATGCGGAATACCCTATACTTGGTGACATCCATTTACTATTCTGTCTTTACATTTCTGTCGGAATATCCTGTCTGTGCTATACGCCGGACCTGGTTCCATTCTTTATTATTCTGTTGGAATATCCTGTCTGTGTGTTTTACACCGGACCTGGTTCCATTCTTTATTATTCTGTTGGAATATCCTGTCTGTGCGTTTACGCCGGACCTGGTTCCGTTATTTATTATTCTGTTGGAATAACCTGCTTGTGCGGTCTATCGCATGCATGGTGATTTCTTTTGTTATCTCATTCTTTATTATACTTAGTTGGTTAAAACTTTGACTTCTATACTCCATGAAATTAGTGGAATATCCTTGATATTTGCGCTTCATCCAGTATCCTTTCATGGAAATCTTCTTCTGATTATTCTTGAATTTTACACCACAAAACAGTATCGTGTTGACAAATTTGGACGTTAATAATTTTTGGATAAAATAATTCTTGAACTTGTTTTATTAAATTTTTATATCATTGTCATCATCCTCGTGTTTATATTTTGTTGAAAGTCATCTGTGGCCTGTAGTGCATAGATGGACTTGGTATGATTATGACCAGGGATTATTCGGTGTAATCATGACCGTAATATTACAAATGATGTAAAAATTAAAAATCCTCATTGGCCCGTAGTGCATTGATGGACAGTTGTTGGCATGATCATGACCATTAATGAATACACAAATATTCTTGGCCGTAGTGCATGAATAATTGTGGTCGTGATACTAAAGAATATCATTGGCCGTAGTGCGGGGGTGGTTCGATGATGTGGAATATTTATTAAGCTGAGTCTCAGCTATAACGATGATGAAAAACCTTTTAAATCATAAAAGATAGTAGATTTTATTTTCTACTTGACTCTTTTAATGGATTGCTGGTTCCGCTGTAGTTAAACTTGATGTTTATTGTATTTTATCAGTTTAACACTGTTGAAGGCTAATGATAATTTATTCTGCATTATCTTAGTCATAATATTTCTTACTGGGCTAGTTGAGCTCACCCTTTCTTTCACTGTTCTCTTCAGGAAATGAGAATATAGCTGGGACGAGTCGGGGAACAGAGTGATGGACCAGAGAATAGTATTAGTAGTCCTCACTATTCTGTTAAATAGTGTGACAATAATTGTATTGAGGACACCTTTTGAGTTTGTATGATCTCTAGTAGACAATAATTGTATTCAAACTCACAGTTATGTTTTGTCGTATTGTACACGACAGTTGTATTAGTAAGTTGTATTTAAATTCTGTACCATGTATCTGACGACTCAAGATGGGTGATGTATACCTAATTTTGGGGGCGTCACAGTTGGTATCAGAGCTTAGGGATATGATCCCTGGCTAAGATGTGAGAATAGTACTAGGAGGGGAGAGATGGGGAATTCCTTCGCTAGTATGACCTACCTAAGTTTATGTGCTATTTTATTGGTTGGTCAGAATATAGGGATAATATGTTACATGTCAATTAACCTTTTATTTTGTGGCAGTATCTGAAAATGACATCTGAGAATGTTGGGAATGGCAATGGAGCACAGGCGATCGTTGATTCACCACATATCAATAATCAGGATAATGTGCATCAGGAAGGCGAAAATCCTCATGCAAACAACAACACTGACCAAATGACGAATGATCAAATGTTCAGAGGTTTTATGCAATTCATGCAACAGCAGGCGAGAGCAACTCCTGTCCAAAACGTAGATGGAAACGCGGTAAACTCTTGGGCGGTCACCGCTAAACAGTTCAAGGAGCTGGGACCACCGGAGTTTAAGGGAGAGCCAAAACCACTTATGGCGGAAACATGGATAAAGCAGATGACCAAGATATTTGATGTCTTGGGATGCTCCGAGGAGCAAAAGGTTCCCTTTGCCGCCTTTATGTTGCGCGGAGAAGCAGATTACTGGTGGGAATCGGTAAAACGTACTCAACCTGCTGTACTGAAGATATCTTGGGAGAAGTTCCAGGAGCTGTTCAATGACAAATACTTTCCCGAAAGTATTCGCCACATGAAGGAGGTGGAGTTTATTAAGTTGGAACAAAATAATATGACAGTGTCGCAATACGAGGCAAAATTTGCAGAGTTATCACGGTTTGCGTCCCATTTGGTGGATAATGAAGAGAGAATGGCGCGAATGTTTTTAAGAGGTTTGAAGCCGGAGATACGTCAACATCTTATTTCTCATAAATTGTGTTTATATTCAGATGTTGTAAATAGGGCTCAGTTAGTGGAGCGCGATAACGAGTCAACTCAACTAAAAGAGAGCAGCCGGCAAAATTATAATACCAACGAGAGTGGTCATCGAAGCGGTGACAACAAGCGTGGAGGGAATCAGCAGGCCAGAAGTGGTTACCACTTCGGTGGTAATCAGGGCCAAAACAATAAGAATGGACATTTTAAAAAGAGGAGATTCAACAATGATGGAAAGACGTCACCACCAGTACCCGTTGTTAAGGAAGGAGAAAGACCACCTATCATATGCTTCAAATGCGGAGGGGAGGGACACATCAGTCCAAATTGCGCGATGCCGTCCAAAGCATGTTATAATTGTGGAAGAGAAGGTCACTTGGCCCGATTTTGTCGTTTACCAAAGGCAAATTCAGCTAGGGTGGAGGCACCAAAGGCCGTCCCAGAAAGGTCAAAGCCGGTAGTGCAAGGGAGAGCATTTGTTGTGACCTCCCAGAAAGCAAGGAACCCGAATGAGGTCATCACGGGTAAGCTTATCATTAACTCTAACGAAGTCTATACTTTATTTGATACCGGTTCTACCCATTCTTTTATTTCTCCTACTTGCGCTCATCGATTAAATTTGACTCCGGAGAAATTAGACTTTGACTTATCTGTGGAAACTCCGTTGGGAGAAACTTTCATTACATCCACTGTTTATAAGTCTTGTTTGGTTCAAATCGGTACCCTCACATTACCTGTAGATCTTATTTCATTGAAAATACTTGCATTTGACGTGATTCTAGGGATTGATTGGTTAACTACTCATCATGCAAAAATTGATTGTTTCCATAAGGTTGTTAGCTTTCATATTCCTAATCAACCTATTATGCGAATTCAAGCGACCAAACCATTAAAATCAATCACGGTCATCTCAAGCCATAAAGCTATTCGTTTATTGAAAAACGGATGTCAAGATTTCTTAGCTCATGTCACAGATTTAAACAAAAATACGTCAGTTTTGAACGATATTTCTATTGTTAATGAATTTCCTGACGTATTCCCCGAAGAACTTCCTGGCCTACCCCCAGATCGTGAGATTGAATTTTGTATCGACCTTGAACCCGGTACAAAACCCATTTCTAAAGCCCCATATCGAATGGCTCCTATTGAACTTCAGGAGTTAAAAACCCAACTGCAGGAATTGTTAGACATTGGCTTTATTCGTCCTAGTACTTCTCCTTGGGGTGCTCCTGTTCTATTCGTGAAGAAGAAAGATGGGAGTATGCGACTTTGTATTGATTATCGGGAGTTGAATCATGTCACCATCAAAAATAGGTATCCATTGCCACGAATTGATGATCTATTTGACCAGTTGCAAGGAGCCAAATTCTTTTCAAAGATCGATCTTCGTTCCGGGTATCACCAATTGAAGATTAGAACCGATGACATTCCAAAGACGGCTTTCAGAACTCGGTACGGACATTATGAATTCTTAGTCATGTCCTTTGGATTGACTAATGCTCCTGCTGCCTTCATGGATATGATGAACCGAGTATTCAAGGAATATTTGGATCACTTTGTGGTCGTCTTTATTGATGACATCCTTATTTATTCCAAAAGCCGTGAAGATCATGAGCAACACTTGAGGCTGACACTCCAAAAGCTTCGTGAATATAAACTTTATGCCAAGTTGAAGAAATGGGAGTTCTGGCTTGAGGAAGTAGCATTCCTTGGGCACGTGGTATCAAGTCATGGAATATCTGTTGACCCAACAAAGATTGAAGCTATTCAAAGTTGGGAGCAACCTAAATCAGTGACCGAAGTACTTAGCTTTCTCGGTTTAGCTGGTTATTATCGGAGATTCGTGGAAGGATTTTCTCAAATCGCTACTCCATTGACTCAGCTGACTCGGAAAGATACAAAGTTCGGTTGGAGCGAAGAATGTGAGAAGAGTTTTCAAGAACTCAAGAGGAGACTCATTTCAGCACCTGTTCTGACAATACCGTCTGGCTCAGAGGGATTTGTCATCTACAGTGATGCTTCGGGCAAAGGGCTTGGATGTGTTCTCATGCAACATGGAAAATTCATAGCCTATGCCTCGCGACAACTCAAAGAATATGAGAAGAATTATCCTACTCATGATCTAGAGTTGGCAGCTGTTGTCTTTGCACTTAAAATTTGGAGGCATTACTTGTATGGGGAGAAAGTGGAGATCTTTACGGATCATAAAAGCCTCAAATATTTCTTCACTCAAAAGGAACTCAACATGCGACAACGACGTTGGCTTGAACTGTTGAAAGATTATGATCATACCATCCAATACCATCCTGGAAAAGCAAACGTGGTAGCTGACGCATTGAGTAGAAGATCACATGCAAGTACGAGTGCGATATTGTCAACGCAAGGGCCCATTTTGTGTGACTTGCAAAGGATGGGGATAGAGTTAAAGACTCCAGGGACGCATGTGACGATGGCGAATATACGAGTAGAACCGACTTTAATCGATAAAGTTAAAGCTGCTCAAGCTACAGACCTGGAGCTGATACGTATGAGGAAGAAAGTGCAAGAAGGTGCTATGCCGGAAGCAAGAATCGATGAAGAGGGAATACTTCGAGTCAACTCCAGACTTTGTGTTCCTAACGACCCTGATTTAAAGTATAAAATCATGATGGAGGCGCACAATACACCGTTTGTAATCCATCCTGGGAGTACCAAAATGTATCATGATATTCGTCATACATTTTGGTGGAGAAATATGAAGAGAGAGATATCGTTGTTTATCTCAAGGTGTCTAACTTGTCAACGAGTTAAAGCGGAGCATCAAGTACCAAAAGGTCCATTGCAACCACTTGAAATTCCAGAATGGAAGTGGGAGCACATTACCATGGATTTCGTTACCGGTCTTCCTAAGGTTTCTCAAGGCATAGATGCGATTTGGGTTATTGTTGATAGATTGACCAAGTCTGCTCATTTCTTACCGATACGAGAAACTTATACACTTGAACGTCTTGCTCGTATGTACATAAACGAGATTGTAAGACTGCATGGTATGCCGGTATCCATAGTTTCTGATCGAGACCCAAGATTTACTTCACGATTTTGGGTTAGTTTGCAAAAAGCTATGGGCACAGACTTACGATTTAGCTCGGCATATCATCCTTAGACGGACGGACAGTCGGAGAGGACTATTCAAACTCTTGAAGATCTATTAAGACTCTGTGTCCTTGATTTCAAGGGAAGTTGGGACAAGTTCTTACCATTGGTGGAGTTTTCTTATAACAACAGTTATCAAGCAAGTATTGGCATGGCTCCATTCGAAGCGTTGTATGGAAGAAAGTGTCGTTCTCCAGTATGCTGGGATGAGGTGGGTGAAGCAACGTTGTTGGGACCGGAGTTGGTACGTATGACTACGGAAAAGATTCAAATGATCCGACAACGTATAAAAACCTCACAAAGTCGACAAAAGAGTTATGTTGATCTTCATCGAAAGGACGTGGAATTCAATATAGGAGATCATGTGTTGTTACGTGTTACTCCATGGAAAGGAGTTACAAGATTTGGAAAGAGAGGAAAACTCAATCCTCGATTCATCGGTCCATTTTTAATCCTCGATCGAGTAGGAACTGTGGCCTATAGACTCGCTTTACCGCCAAGTATGTCTCGTGTTCATAACGTTTTTCACATATCCATGTTACGAAAATATGTGAAAGACCCGAACCACATTATTGAGTTAGAACCGGACGAAATAGCGGAAGATTTGACGTATGAAGAGATTCCTGTTCAAATCTTGGATAAGAAGGAACATATTCTACGCTCCAAGGTTATACCTCAAGTCAAAGTTTTGTGGAGAAACCACGATGTTGAGGAAATGACTTGGGAGTTAGAATCTGAAATGAAATCAAGGTATCCTTACCTCTTTGACATACCAGGTACGTACCCTAATTTCGAGGGCGAAATTTCATAAGAAGGGGAGGTTGTAAAACCCCGGTTTTTATAAATAAAGATGAATTTTCATAATTATTATTTTTGAATATTATGGAATAAATTTGATATAATGTTATAGTTGTGGGTAATATTTATAAATTTTGCAAAGTACGCAAGTTGTTATAAAATATTCGTTTGGTCGGGGAATATTCTTTTTGTCGGGGAATATTCGTACGACGGCACAATCATTGGTGGACCCCACAACGGAAGTATTGTCGTAGTTAGAAAACGACAAAATTAGCTTTCTATAAAATAAACGGCGGAGGTGTTACCGTTAAAACTGTTGAACTACTCGGTAGTAAAAGTACAGTAATACGCGTTGTTGCATAGTAGCACACGGTATTGATTATTGATGCTTACGTGAGAAGTCACTCAGCTATACTCAATTATTGCTACAGTAATTGCTGCATCATATCTCTTATATTATTGATTCAATTATTGTCACAGTATCATCTGTATAATATGTTATATTATTTAAACAATAATTGAGACGATAAGTTATAAATGATTAATAATTGTTGAAAGATTAAATATGTGTTGATTAAAAATAAAATGATTTTTAGTAATTTTTATTCAATCCTTGATGTATATAAAGAGTCTATTATTAGACATTTGTGGTAAGTTGAATTATTTATGGGGGGCCATATGTCATCATCTAAGAGTCTCTTTCATAAATAGGAATTACTTTCGTAAATAGTAATTACCTTCGTAAATAGTAATTACTTTCGTAAATAGTAATTACCTTCGTAAATAGTAATTATTTTCGTAAATAGTAATTACCTTCGTAAATAGTAATTACCTTCGTAAATAGTAATTACCTTCGTAAATAGTAATTATTTTCGTAAATAGTAATTACCTTCATAAATAGTAATTACCTTCGTAAATAGTAGTTACCTTCGTCAATAGTAATTACCTTCGTAAATAGTAAATACTTTCGTAAATAGTAATAAATCTTCTATAAATAGAGGCCTAGGGCTTCATTATTTTTCACGAATTCGCTCAAGCTATAGAGAGAGAAAGTATAGAGAGAATAAGAGAGAAAGAAGAAGAGTATTCGGTTATTACACTGCTGCAGTGTTCAATCTCCTAAATAAAGTAAGGGGTGTTATTCTTTCTTCTTGAAGAGAACTTATGTTATTCCATTCTTTGTTATTCTGTTGGAATAACCTGTAAAAGTGGCATACCCTATACATGACCTGTATACGCGGTACACCCTATACTTGGTGAAATCCTTATGTTATTCCCTTCATTATTATTCTATTGGAATAACCGGTATACGCGGAATACCCTATACTTGGTGACATCCATTTACTATTCTGTCTTTACATTTCTGTCAGAATATCCTGTCTGTGCTATACGCCGGACCTGGTTCAATTCTTTATTATTCTGTTGGAATATCCTGTCCGTGTGTTTTACACCGGACCTGGTTCCATTCTTTATTATTCTGTTGGAATATCCTGTCTGTGCATTTACGCCGGACCTGGTTCCGTTATTTATTATTCTGTTGGAATAACCTGCTTGTGCGGTCTATCGCATGCATGATGATTTCTTTTGTTATCTCATTCTTTATTATACTCAGTTGGTTAAAACTTTGACTTCTATACTCCATGAAATTAGTGGAATATCCTTGATATTTGCGCTTCATCCAGTATCCTTTCATGGAAATCTTCTTCTGATTATTCTTGAATTTTACACCACAAAACAGTATCGTGTTGACAAATTTGGACGTTAATAATTTTTGGATAAAATAATTCTTGAACTTGTTTTATTGAATTTTTATATCATTGTCATCATCCTCATGTTTATATTTTGTTGAAAGTCATCTGTGGCCTGTAGTGCATAGATGGACTTGGTATGATTATGACCAGGGATTATTCGGTGTAATCATGACCGTAATATTACAAATGATGTAAAAATTAAAAATCCTCATTGGCCCGTAGTGCATTGATGGACAGTTGTTGGCATGATCATGACCATTAATGAATACACAAATATTCTTGGCCGTAGTGCATGAATAATTGTGGTCGTGATACTAAAGAATATCCTTGGCCGTAGTGCGGGGGTAATTCGATGATGTGGAATATTTATTAAGCTGAGTCTCAGCTATAACGATGATGAAAAACCTTTTAAATCATAAAAGATAGTAGATTTTATTTTCTACTTGACTCTTTTAATGGATTGCTGGTTTCGCTGTAGTTAAACTTGATGTTTATTGTATTTTATCAGTTTAACACTGTTGAAGGCTAATGATAATTTTTTCTGCATTATCTTAGTCATAATATTTCTTACTGGGCTAGTTGAGCTCACCCTTTCTTTCACTGTTCTCTTCAGGAAATGAGAATATAGCTGGGACGAGTCGGGGAACGGAGTGATGGACCAGAGAATAGTATTAGTAGTCCTCACTATTCTGTTAAATAGTGTGACAATAATTGTATTGAGGACACCTTTTGAGTTTGTATGATCTCTAGTAGACAATAATTGTATTCAAACTCACAGTTATGTTTTGTCGTATTGTACACGACAGTTGTATTAGTAAGTTATATTTGAATTCTGTACCATGTATCTGACGACTCAAGATGGGTGATGTATACCTAATTTTGGGGGCGTCACAACTATGAACTACAAGAAGCTTATAGTCATTTATATGGAAGTAATGAACTGTTAAAAGAAGAGTTAGAAAGATTAAGAAAAATAAATACAAATCTTGAAATTGAAAATACTAATTAAATTATCACCAACAAAAGTTTAAATGAAATAAACTTAGAAAATAGAGAAGAATTAGAAAAACTTAAGAAAATTAATAAAAATCTTGAAATAGAAAATTCCTCACTTATTATCTCAATTGAAAATCTTGAAAAAGAAAATTCAACACTTGTTGTAATCAATAAAGATAATCAAGTACAAGATCAAGCTGTAATTGAAGAAATTAAAAATGAAAATTCAAGTTTAAAGTCAAAAATAGAAAATCGTAATTACATAATTGAAAACTTAACCAAAGAACGTGAAGATTTAAATAATATAATTTATAAATTTACAAAAGGAAAGGAAAATCTTGATGTCATGTTAAATCAACAAAAATATAGCTTTAATAAAGAAGGTTTAGGATATACCGGTGAAACACGTAAATCAAAAGATAAAGGATTATAGCACGTTAAAATTAAAGAAAAAGAAAGTCATATATATCCCTTCACAAAATGTTCCTATTGTAACAAAAATGGTCATTCCTTTTATATGTGCAATGCTAGAAATGGAACTATAAAGGAAAAATGATTTGGGTTCCCAAAGGAAAATATACTGCTCCAACCATCACAAGAAGAGAATTTCACAAACAACATTATCATACTTCTCACAATCCAGTTACTTATAGAATGCTTTTCTTAACTAAAATGGATTATCCTATGCCGAGTTTTGTAAAGGAAACTTCAAATGCTCCTTATACAAAATGGAAAACTCACCCTAAGGACCCTTCAATTTAAAGGGTACCAACTTGTGAAATTAGTACATATGTTATAAGTATGTCTTGTAGCTGATATGAATAAAAGTAAATGGTATCTTGATAGTGGATGCTCTAGACATATGACTGGAGACAAATCCAAATTAAGAAATCTGTAAGCTACAGACTTTGGTGGGGAAACTTTTGGTGATAACAATAAAGGTAAAATAATTGGAGTTGGATGTGTTGGTAATAAACACATAACCATTTCCAATGTTTAATTAGTTACTGAACTCAGGTATAATCTTCTATCTATCAGTCAACTATGTGATAGTGGTTTTAAAATATCCTTTAGTACACATAACTGCTTTATTTTTGATCAAACTGGTAAATTAATCTTAGATTGTCCTAGATATCAAAACGTGTATACTTGTGACTTAGATGCATACTCTCACTTAGATAACATCTGTCTTGTATCTGTAAATGAGGATCCTTGTCTATGGCATCGCAAACTAGGACACATTAATATGAAACTCATAAATAACATTTCTTCTAAAGAACATGTTCGTGGTCTTCCTAAATTAAAATTTTTTAAAGACCACATCTGTGATGCTTGCGAATTAGGTAAACAAATTCATGCATCCTATAAACCTAAATTCATTGTGTCAACCTCTCGACCCTTTGAATTTATACACATGGACCTTGTTGGACCTATCTCTAAACATAGCATGGGTGGTGCTGTATATATTCTAGTTTTGGTTGATGGTTATTCACGATTTACATGGGTTGATTTTCTAAAATTAAAAAATGAGGCTATTAATTCTTTTTCTACTCTGTGTAAAAAGATTCAAAATCAATAGGAGAGTTCTATTGTTTATATTCGATCTGATCATAGAAGAGAATTTGACAATTTCGATTTCATTATGTTCTGTGATGAGAACGGTATAAGTCATAACTTCTCTGCTCCTTATACACCTCAGTCAATTGGTGTAGTTGAAAGAAAAAATCGTTCTTTGCAAGAAATAGCGAATACCATGTTAAATGAATACCGTCTTCCAATGTATTTTTGGGCTGAAGAAGTGGCAACATCATGTTACATACTAAACAGTGTTTTATTAAGACCCATTTTACTTAAAACTCCCTATGAGCTTTACTATAAAAGAACTCCAAAAATAAATTATTTTCGTGTTTTTGGGAGCAAATGTTTTATTTTAAACACCAAAGGACACTTATTGAAATTTGATCCCAAATCTGATGAAGGAATATTTCTTGTATACTCTCTTAATAGTAAAGCATACACAGTTTACATCAAAAGAAGTTTAGTTGTGGAAGAATCAATGAATGTAATTTTTGATGAAATTAAGCCTCCTCCAAAATATAAAGAACTAACTGATAATGATGTTTTCATTGAAGATATTCTCAGAAATATGGAAGAAACAAAACTAGATAATGCATCTCCACCTATTATTGAGAATCCCCTTAAAAATCCAAACCCTCAGTTGAATGATTTGCCCAAAGAGTCTCATGTTATTAAAAAGCATCCTATAGAAAATGTTATTGGTAATATTGAAAAAAGAGTTATCACTAAAGCACAAACACATAATCTAGCTGGTCATTTGTCTTTCTTGTCTCAAATTGAGCCTAAATTAATAAAAGATGCCTTACTAGATGAAGACTGGATAATGGCTATGCAAGAAGAACTTAAATAATTCACTAGAAACAAAGTATGGGAATTAGTCCCACAGCGCGAGGATGGTTCAATCATTGGAACTGGATGGGTATTTCGTAATAAACTTGATGAAAATGGAACTGTTTTTAGAAATAAAGCAAGATTAGTTACACAAGGATATAATCAAATGGAAGGAATTTACTATGATGAAACATATGCTCCTGTTGTTAGAATTGAATCTATTCGTATGTTATTAGCATTTGCATGCCATAAGAATTTTAAACTGTTCAAATGGATGTGAAATCTGCATTCTTAAATGGTGTTATAGAAGAGGAAGTTTATGTTAAACAACCTCCTGGGTTTGAAGATTTTAGTCATCCTGAATATGTTTATAAATTACATAAAGCTCTATATTGTTAAAACAAGCCCCCAGAGCTTGGTTTGAAAGATTGAGTAAATTTTTGTTGAAAAATGGCTTTAAACGAGGAACTGTTGACTACCTTATTTACTAAAAATAAAAATGATGATATTTTTATAATTCAAATATATATTGATGATACTTTTTTTGGTTCTACTTACATTACTATGTGTAATGATTTTTCTGAAAGTATTAGTAAAGAATTTGAAATGAGTATGATGGGAGAATTAAACTTCTTTCTCGGACTGTAAATCAAACAAAGAGAAAAATATATTTATATATCTCAGTCTAAATACTGTAAAGAAATGATCAAGAAATTTGGCTTAGAATCAGCAAAACCTCTTAACACTCCTTTGTCAACGACGGATAAATTAATTATTGATGAAAATGGAAAATCTGTTGACTCAATGAAATATAGAGGAATGATCAAAAGTATATTATACATAACTGCTAGTAGACCTGACATCATGTTTAGTGTTTGTAAATGTGTCAGGTTTCAAGCTGATCCTAAAGAATCTCACATGACCGCAGTGAAAAGGATTTTTTGATATCTTAAAGGAACCATTGAATTGGGTTTATGGTATCCTAAGGATCAACCATTTAATCTCGTATGTTTTTTAGACTCTGACTATGCAGGTCGTCATGTCGATCGAAAAAGTACCAGTGGTACCTGCCAATTTCTAGGAGGATGTTTAGTTTCTTGGTTTTCCAAGAAACAAAACTCGGTATCTATTTCAACCACTAAAGCTGAATTTGTTGCAACTGCATGATGATGTGCTCAAATGCTATGGATGAAACAAACCCTTGCTGATTATAACCTGAAATTTGACTGTGTGTCAATTTTATGTGATAATACTAGTACTATAAATCTAAGCAAAAATAATATATTGCATGCTAGATCAAAACGTATAGACATTAGGCATCATTTTTTACGTGATCATGTTAATAACAGAAGTATTAAGCTAGAACACATTGATACTGAATTAAATATAGTCGATATATTTACTAAACCACTAAGTTCGGAAAGATTCTGTAAATTAAGAATTGAGCTAGGAATGCTAGATATTTCTTCTTATTTTTTTTTAATTTATATTCCACTTAATTATTTTTAATAAACTATATATATTTATAGTATTTTTGATAAATTTCTATCAATGTTAATATGTATTTTTATATAAATATACATATTAGTTTATTTTAACAATATTTAAATGAAAATGTTTATATTATTAAGGTAATGTGTGTGTGTGTGTGTGTGTATATATATATATATATATATATATATATATATATATATATATATATATATATATATATTAAGGACTAAATCTGTACCTTTAAGATCATGCAAATCCAAGGGTCAAAATAGCCCCATTCGTGTATCCAATTCAGACCAATCAAATTCAAGCACACAGATCATCATCAGAACCATTCAATCAAAGTAAGGATCTATTTTCAGCCGTTGGATCACAGTCAGCTCAAGAAACACAACTGTTCCTATTCAGATTAAATCTACACCATCTGTTTCATCTCACAACATGTCTCCGCCGTTGTATTAATCGGGTGAGTCAAACTATATATATAAATTTTCATTATTTTAATTCATTTTTTTTCTTTCTCTCTCTTCTCATTTCTCTCATCTGATTCTCTCTCTCCCGCATCTCAGTTCATCTTCTCCATCTTTTCTTCTACCTTCTCTGATTTCTATCTTCGATGTCGTTCTGTCTCCTATGTCAATCCCCTCTTCTTATCTGATCATGATTTTCAAACAGTTACTAAAAAAATTCGAGTCTCAAGACTTTTAGGGTTTCGGTCAAAAGAATTTTTTTTTGTTTTGGTTTAGATCTGAGAATGCATGTTCTAAGTTTTTTTTCACTTACATATTTTTGTTTGTGTGACACAAATATTTCGTTTTAAAATACAATTTTTGGGTTTTCTGAGTTGTGAAACATCTGATGATCAACTATCTACAAATTTTTTTTAAAAAAAATTAAAAATCCAAGAGGCGTTTCGTTTTGCTCTCTCAATCCATCAAATTTCTAGTAAATATTTATCATCAAATTGCTAGGTGTTGGGAGAGTGCATATTTTTATTTGATGTTTAAATATAAATGCTCATGATTATTTATAAAGTCCTCCAAGGAATATATGTACAAGGACTTAGTGATAGATCAAATTGTTAGGTTGATCTAAGCTTTTAATGTGTATCATTCAGTAAATGAATGTATAGATAGAGAGATCAAAGCTGTTGATCTTGAGATGTAATAGATAGGCTTCGAAGAATTCGTAGTGTATCAATCTGATCAATATTGCAGAAGTCAAGGCAGAAACGTAGAGCTTCAAGGATCGTAGTGTGACTGCCTTGAAGAGCCTCTTCGAAAATCGTAGAGTGGTCCCAACGTTTGCCAAGCCAACTCAGAGAACGTAGTGTGCTCTCGGAAACGTACAGTTTACAACTCAAGCAAGCAAAGATCATAGTGTGCAAGTATTTAAGAGAAATCGTAGTGCTCTCTGCTAATAGCATCAGACCAAGCACCAAGGCGACAAGTCACCACGATCTGAAATGTATAGTACCACGATCTGAATCGTAGAGTATCATATGTCTTGTGTCAGAAGCATCAAGCCTCACGCTTTGTGTGGAGACAAACTGCAACAAATGAGGAATGGATTCTGAACGTTGTAGTACACACCAGTCCTAAAGGCATAAGAGATATCCTTAGTATGCAAGAAAGAAACGTATTGAAGAAGCTAAAGAAAGTACCATTGATAAGGGGAAAAACACCTTTTCAGGTGTAGGTGAGAAAGCAGTCTGCTGTGTCAGTGGGCCAGAATGCAATTCAAAAGATGTGCAAAAAAGTCTCCATCAAAGAACAAAAATGTCAAACGCATTTAATGCTTCAACGGATGGATCCAATCGATAGTTTTCAAGATCACATATATGCAAATCAAGCAGATGAGAGAACTAAGCAAGCAATGAACAAAAACGTACAAGAAGCTTGCTCAGCTACTCAGTTCTTTTGAACAAGTGTTTAAACATCAACTGAGTAGCAACCATCAAGAACTCAACAACTACCAATCAACTGAAGAAAAAGTTCCAAGTCAGAAGGACTTGAAGAATTCTAAATGAACTGTAAAAGAGTCAAGTTTGCTGGACTTGAAGAGTTCAAGAGTGAAATAAGAAGTTCCTAGACTGTTGGTCTAGAAGGAATCTAAGTGATTTAAAAAGTGTAAAAGACATCCTTAGTGGATTTCCTACTTGAGGAGTAGAAGAGTGGACTAGGAGCTTTAAGTTCTCTGAACCACTTAAAATGACTGCGTCTCTTACATTCTTGCTACAACTGTTATATCTGCCTCACTCTTATAAACTCACTATCTTAAGGGAGATTAAAACTAATATTAATTCCGCTAAAGTTTTAATTATTATCTACTAACAAGTTAAAAAGAAAAGATTTTTAAATATCTATTCAACCCCCCCTTCTAGATAACTATTGTGCCTCCGAGAACTAACAATTGGTATCAAAGCAGGTTTTATTATACAGCCTACAAAGCTTTAGTAGATCCAATGACACACTTACCAAGACTGGAGGAGGCAACAAGCCACCAATGTGCAACAAAGATAAATTTTCAAACTGGAAAGTCAGGATGCAAGCATACATGGACTCAATAGATGAAGATCTATTTGAGACTGTTCAGAATGGGCCCTATGTTCCACCAAAGCTTGAACCAACTACAGACGATCCAAATAGAATACAAATCAAAGTCAAAGAGGAGTGGACAGACAATGAGAAGAGAGCTGTCCAACTCGACAAGAAGGCCAAGAACATTTTTTTTAAGACGATCTGTTTGAAAACGTTGTCAGTAGCAAAATAGCAAAGGAGTTTTGGGAAGCACTACTCATCATGCATGAAGGAACGGAAGAAGTAAGAGAAAACAAACAATCACTCCTGACACAGCAGTATGAAATGTTTGCTCATACTCAAGGAGAAAACGTAACTGCCACCTATGAGAGATTCAACGTTCTGCTCAACTCTCTACGAGCTTATGGGAAGATCTATCCAAACAAAAATCTAATCATAAAGTTCATGAGAACCCTAGCAAGCAGGTGGGATGCCAAACCCACTGCTATTAGAGAGTCAAAGAATCTTCATGAGATGACAGTTCAACAACTATATGGCAATCTTCTAATATATGAACTGGAGCTGACTCAACGAGCTGAAACCCTATCAAAAGGAAGAAAGAAGGATAAGGGTGTTGCTCTCAAAGTAACTGAAAGTGCATCTAAGGTCAACACTGAGATTGACTCCGACTATGACGAAGACGATGATGAAGACTTTGCTATGCTGGTAAAAAGACTAAGAAGGTTCATGCGTCAAGGCAAAACCAGCAAGCCAAAGAAGGTCAGCAACTACAGCAGCCAGGAGCAAATGAATGATCTATGCTATAACTGCAAGAAGTCTGGCCACTTCATTGCCAACTACGACAAACCTCTCAGAGAAGAACTAAAGAAGAAATCACATGTAAAGAAGGAATACAAAGGCAACAAAAGGCCTCAGAAGAGAGACAAAGGCCTGGTAGCTGGTGGATCATGGAGTGATTCAGACAATGACTCCAATCCTGAATCTGGAGATGATGAAGAACCGCAAATGGCCAATTTATACCTAATGGCCAAACATGCAAAGGACAAACTAAACTCTAACATACACGAAGTAAGTCTCGATGATGTATTTGACTTCAACTCTCCTGATGTAGACATTAATGATTTGAGAACTGCACTGCATGACATAACAACAGATCTACATCAATACATGAAGTGGTTCAAAGTACGGTCAAAGGATCATTCAGTTCTTCAAGAGGAGAAAAAGAAAGTTCAAGAAGAGATAGAAACAACTCTTCTGAGTACTAACCTTCTCTCCAAGCTTGAGACTGAGAATGAGATCTTAAAACAAACTAATGAGCTCAATGCACAAAGAGAGTCCAATCTAAACTCTAAAATTAAGGAACTAGAAAAGACTATCTCTACATGGAACAAATCCTTATCATCCATGGACTCCCTGCTCTCTAGTCAGAGAAGTTCATTTGACAGAACAGGCTTAGGCTTTGGGGAATCCACCTCAGAGCCATGTGTGGAAAAGACAAAGAAAACTAGCACTAGTAATGCCACAATTTTTAATAGAAGCATTGCCTTTGTGAAATCCTACAGAAGGAAGAACCGGTCCAACCTTGTTCTACTATTTCCATCCATAATCCAAGGAGTAAAGGATCTCATGCTGGCCTGGGCTTCAGAAAAAAGAAGAGTAACCCATCCTCTACTCACCAACCTCTAAGGATCATAGAGTTAAATAAAACCAACTCTACGAACCAACAGGGAAGGTACAGTAAAGGTAAGATGCACTCCTCACATTTCATGAGACCCAAGGACATGTGGAAGAAGGAAAATAAGTTTCACAGAAGAATAAAGAAAGAACCACAAAAAGTCCAAATGAAGAATGAACTCTCTCATACACACAGACATGTATCATACTAAGTGTTTTGTGTGCAATAGAGTTGGTCACAAGGCTACAAGATGCTATAATAATTCCAAGCATGTGAGACCCAAGATCAAATAGATTTGGGTCCCCTAGGGTACTAACAAAATAGGACCCATACAAATATAGGTACCAAAATGAAGGTTCAATGTTATGACAGGAAAAGAGCTCCACGATCACAACTTGGTATCTGGACAGTGGATGTTCAAGACACATGACTGGGAACAAAGCCCTTCTGTCTAACTACATAGAGAAGGAGGGTCCCTCAGTCATCTTTGGAGACAACGGCTCGGGCAAGACAAGAGGATATGGCTCAGCTGGTAATGGTGCAGTATCTTTCATCAAAGTGGCATATGTGGAAGGTCTCCAACACAACCTTCTATGCATCAACCAACTCTGTGACAAGGGTCATCAAGTAACATTCCTCAACAACCAATGTCAAGTCAGAGATTTGAAGACATATGTTGTAAAGCTAACCGGGACAAGAGAAGGAAATGTCTACACAATAAATCTTGGACAACTAAGCTCAGATGAGGCAATATGCTTTCTGGCAAAAGCATCTGAAGAAATGAGTTGGCTATGGCATAGACGGTTGTCTCACCTAAACTTCAAAAGCATGTACAAGCTGGCATTAAAAGATCTCGTTGCAGGCCTACCCAAGTTTAACTTCGTCAAAGAAAGGCCATACAATTCCTGTCAGCTTGGAAAGCAAACCAGAAGCTCATACAAGAGTAAAACTGCCAACTCAATCGACAAGCCCTTGCAGTTGCTTCACATGGATCTATTTGGGCCAATTCCAACAACAAGTCTTGGAGGGAAAATGTACTCACTAGTCATAGTCGACGACTACACCAGATTCACATGGGTATTCTTTTTAACCTCAAAGGATGAAACAAGCTCCCAACTGATCAAGATGTTCAGGCTGGTAATGAACGAGAAATGAGAGAAAATCAAGGCCATAAGGAGTGATCACGGAAGAGAATTTGACTTCTCAGAAATGGACCAATTCTGCACAGACAATGGCATCAGTCATAACTTCTCAGCTCCACGAACTCCACAATAAAATGGAATAGCTGAAAGAAAGAACAGAACTTTATAAGAGGCTAAAAGAACTCTACTAGCAGCAGCCCATCTTCCTGAATACTTTTGGGCAGAAGCTGTCAACACCGCATGCTACACGCAGAACAAATCACTGATACACTCTACGATCAAGAAGACACCCTACAAAAAGTGGAAAGGAAGAAAACTAAGTGTCAGCTACTTTCATGTATTCGGCTGTGCATGCTACATTCTCAACAATGGAAAGCAGTGCTTGACAAAATTTTAACCCAAGTCAGACGAAAGAATCTTTCTTTGATATGCCACAGACAGTAAGGCCTACAGAGTGTTTAACAAGAAGATGTTGAATGTTGAAGTCTCGATTCACATCATCTTTGATGAAACAGACTTGGACAAAATAGTGCATCAAGACACTACGACCAACATTGCAGACACTATGAATGAAGTCGTCGAGCTCAACACTACGATCGTAGTGCTAGACAGTGAAATCATCGAGTAAGAAAATGAAATCGTAGAGAGGCCTATGCAAGACAACGAACCTCCACACCGAGAAGAAGAAATAGATTTTTAAGATTTAAGACAAGAAGGTATCAGGATAGATGTCCTAACTGGAAACAGATGGGCAAGAGATCACACTCAAGATCTAATAATTGGAGATCCGAGTGCAAGAGTCAAAACAAGAGCTGCCACCCAGAATGAATGCTTTTACCTAAGCTTTCTGTCATAAATGGAACCAAAGAAGATAGAGGATGCTATGAAAGACTCTAGCTGGATAGAAGCCATGCAGGAAGAACTCAACCAATTTGAAAGAAATAAATTATAGAGATTGGTACCAAGACCAAAGAGTCATCCTGTCATTGGAACCAAATGGGTCTTCAGAAATAAGATGGATGAAGATGGAGTAATAACCAGGAACAAGGCAAGATTAGTGGAAAAGGGCTACTCTCAGGAAGAAAGCATTGACTACGATGAGACATTTGCACCTATTGCCAGACTAGAAGCCATTCGAATCTTTCTTGCCTTTGCTGCTCACATGAAATTCAAGGTCTTCCAGATGGATGTCAAAAGTGCATTCCTGAATGGAGAACTTCAAGAAGAAGTCTATGTAGAGCAACCTCCAAGTTTCATCAATCCATATCTTTCTAATTATGTTTATAGATTAGACAAAGCCTTATATGGTCTTAAACAAGCACCTAGAGCATGGTATGAAACACTGACTAGCTTCCTTATTGAAAATGGGTTCACTAGAGGTAGAGTAGATACCACATTATTTCTTAGAAAGGATAAAGATAAAGTCTTATTGGTTCAAATATATGTTGATGATATTATTTTTGGTTCTACTGACAAAAAGTTATGCAGGAGATTCTCCAAGCTAATGCAGAGCAAGTTTGAAATGAGGATGATGGGTGAGCTGAATTTCTTCCTTGGACTGCAAGTAAAGAAGACTAACAAAGGAATATTCATAAACCAAGCCAAGTACATCAAAGACTTACACAAGAAGTATGGCATGGAATCAACCTCTCCCATGAAAACCCCAATTGCTCCTGCAACCAAGCTTGACAAAGATAAAAAAGGTAAAAGTATTAATATAACTCAATACAGAGGTATAGTCTCTCTTTTATATCTAACTGCCAGTATACCAGACATAATGTTTGCAACATGCATATGTGCTTGATTTCAGGCTAACCCTAAAGAATCACATTTAACTGCTATAAAGAGGATTTTCAGGTATCTCAAGGGTACACCTCACTTGGGGCTTTGGTATCCCAAGGAGTCCTCATTTGAACTAACATGATACACAGCTGTTGATTTTGCAGGCTGCAAAATAGATAGAAAGAGTACCAGTGGCACCTGTCAATTACTAGGAAATAGATTTGTGTCCTGGTTTAGTGTAATATCCCCGAACCCGGGCCCCGAATCGCCTCGGATCCGGTACACTGTTAATATCACTATTTGCGGAAGATATAAACATAAATTGTTTATACATTACATTACACACTATTCCCCAAAATTGAGTAATCTTAACTGATTACACAATTCATAAGTTATCTAACTCATAACATTATTAATATCATACAATACAAATTTAACTGCACACGTCTACTAAAGCTGGAACTGTCTTGGACATTTCCTTGTTTCCGATTCATTCGCCTTAATCTGCAATATTTTATCATGATATAACAAGGGTGAGCATGAAAGTTGCCCAGCAAGTTTACATACAACAATATAACGATATATCATGATTGAAGAGTATGAATAATTCAACAATGTAATTGTGAACTAGCAGGAACAAAATTTTGACTGAACAAGTATTTTACATGAACAAATATTTCTGAACCAACTGGTAATGAAGGTGATCAGCCTTTCATACCTGACTTATACATGCAAGATGTACAGAGTACAAATTTCATGGCAATCAGCAATGATTAACCATAAGCTTGAATACAATACTCTTATTAGAGTTTAGTAAATAGAAAACTTTCCTGAACCGTTGATTACCGCAACGCAAATTAATTTAATCTCTCACGAAAGACCTATCAGTTATAAGATTGATCTTTTAATCAGTATAACATACTTTATTCCATAATACTATCTAATACCTAATCAAATATTAGATAACAACTTAACACATCAATATTGTTATCATCCTTTGATAATTATTCAATCACTATATCATATTCCTTATGATTATCACTTGCTCTTTATTTCATAAATTATTCATTAACATGTAATAAGGCAAACACTAATCCAGCATCCTGGATTCTACATCTAACAACCAAATTTATAATTCAGCAACTTGAATTCCAAATCCATCAATTTAAACCTCAATCCAGCAAACCGGATTCAATTCATCAAACTGTTTTCTATAACCATATCACGAAAATACCAAATCAGTGAATTATTCTCCTATTCTTTGGTCAAACATATATACACATATTTCATGTATAAAAAGTATTTTTCCATAATTTTCCAACTTCCTTTGGTATTTATTAAAAATTAATTTTTAGTGCGTAGCTTAAGAAATTAGCTACCTTGTGCTTAACTCCAGTAATGCCCATCTTTTGGCATAACCTTATATATGTTAACGTGATACTCCATTTTAAATTTCGTGGCAATCGGAGTTGTAGAACTCCGTTTATAGCGATTTCCGTCGGAAAATCACAAAAATTGTAATGGCCATAACTTGGTCGTTTTAACTCGGAATCAGCTCATTTTTGGACACGAGCTACATATTACCATATATTTTCATTTCCCAAAAGCCTGGAATTTTTATCATTAACTAAATGTCCGAAACAGCCCTCGGAAAATTTTGGGCAGAAGCTTTTTGTCGTTTGGCAGTTTTGGAGTTCTTTGCTAAAACTTATATAAAACGAGTTCTGTAACTCCGATTAATGATCCGTCAATTTTTTTGGGTTCGTATCTTTCTGAACTACAATTTTCATATATCAAAATCCATATTTTGACATGTTTAGCTCCCGGAATTTAGCCCGGAAGTGACTGTTCAAAAACTGTCCTTTTAACAGTTTTCTTAGTTTTGTGTAGTTTGGGAGAAATCCCATAACTCTCTCCTCCGATGCCGGATTTAGTCCGTTTCGGAGTCTATAGAAAGCTTATTGAGTGTAATACAACATATCACAAGTAAAAAAATTTTAGAGCAACTTAACAGATCCGGAAATTTCTCTTTTAGGACAGCAGTCCACTACTCATTTAAAACAAACAAACTGTTTTGGTTAATCTTCTTTATTCAAGCTTATCAACCCAAAAATGGCAAGATCTATCCATAAAATATCATTTATCATGTAGATCTATAGTTCTCATGTTCAAGATCATGAACTTCATGGTTCAAAATAACCAAAATCAAATACAAGATTAAACACACTCAAGAGTAAGAAAAATAAGATTTTCTATACTTTAAAAACCTAGCTTCCAATTCATACTATAAATCTAACTTTTGATCTTCAAAAAGGTTAGATCTACATATTAAACACTTATATACATATAAATCTAAGGTTTTAATCCTCAAGATCACAACTTCAAGTTATCAAAAATCAAATCAAACTACCAAGAAACTCAAGCCTTCAAATATAAATTTGTTATACCTTAGCTTACTTGCTCTCCTTCTTCTTCTTCTCCATAGCTTGATTATGGATCTTGATTGAATGAAGATCCAAATCTCCTCTCCTTCTCCTCTTAGTATGGCCGAACATCTCTCTCTCTCTCTCTCCCTCTTGATCTTAGTAACTTGTAAGAATATAAGAGATGAAAGAAAGAAAATAAATAAACTAGACTTTGGTGTAGTCTCTTTTTTTTTTATCAAATGATCACACTCCATCTCCTTTCCCTCTCTAATATGGCCGGCCAAATGGCTCCTAGATACACTAATCCTCTCTTTCTCCCTTTAGCAATAACAAGTGATTGCTTGCAAAATTAATGAACCAATTGTTGGACAAAATAACTAATTGACACATGGATGGAGTTGGTGAGGGTTGGTAACCAACTAAAGCTAATCATTAATGTATCATTCATTCCCCCTTATCCTAGCCCCTCATGGCCGGCCATGTGGCCTAAATAATGCTCCAAGTTTGGCTTTTTGATTTAATGCTTATTTGATTCAACAATTGTCCAAAAATTCTTCTCCCACTTGGCTAAAAATTGAGCCATTCTTTTAATGTATTGCTTGGTCCTCTAACCAATTTTATTCACCAATACTAGAGCTATAACATATACATAGTCCAATTCTTTAAGTTCTCATCCAACCCAAATCATTTACTTAGGGGTTTTACTTCCTCAATTATAACACCAATCCTTGATCATGCACATCTATTTCCTTAACCCAATTAGACTTGCTATAATTAGGTTATAAAATTAATCAATTGAGATATAATAAATCTCCTAGAATTAGTAAGTATTCTAAATACCACAATTCTCTTTTCCATAACCCTTAAATTATTAAATCCTTCATTCCTAATATATAATTAGGATTTCACTAGTTTCTTTTGTTTGTTTATAATAAACAAATATACACCATCACATAATGTTCATATTTCTTACACACAACTTTTTAACCCTTAGGGTTTAATACTTCGCATTTAGGATTCCCAAATTAGGGTTTAAATATCCGAATTAGGGTTTCGAATATATCGTTAGAGTTTTCTAACTTAATCACCATATTCATATCATGAATTTAGAGTTTTGAATTCCCGAAACTGAAACTAAAGTTTCTGAGCGTACCGTTAGGGTTTCTAACAATCTGTTAGATTTTTCTAACTTAATAAACGTATGATTAACATAACTTTAGGGTTTTCTAAAGTTATAACTTATCTGATCAATCCTTGATCTCAAATCATTACGGTTCACATATGTAACCAAATATACCGACTAGTATTCACTTCGATACTTATCCCTGATAATTCTTCAAAAGAATTTTAAATCTACCATAATCTTATACCTCATTACTAGACTATCACTTACAGTCTATCACATAATTCATGTTTTGTTCAAAACTTTTGAAATTCTTTGAATTTCATTACATAACTGTCAATTCCATACACTTATTTCTTGTCTAGGTCCTAATATTGAACCTTAAATTAATCAATTATGATTTTAATAAATTCTCCAAATTCTCGGGTTGTCACATTCACCCCTCCTTCTAAGAATTTCGTCCCCGAAATTCACCGTACACCTTACACCTTACACCTTTGCACCTTACACCTTTTATAGTGAGTGATCACACAAGATCTTGAACTTATTTTCTCGGGTATCTATCAAAGATTTACTTTGATATATACTCAAATTTCTCGGGTATCTATCAAAGATACTCAAACTTCTCGGGTATCTATCAAAGATACTCAAACTTCTCGGGTATCTATTAAAGATACTCAAACTTCTCGGGTATCTATTAAAGATACTCAAACTTCTCGGGTATCTGTCAAAGATACTCCAATTTCTCGGGTATCTATCAAAGATACTCAAAATGCGTGCAAAGGTCAAATTCACGCCCAATAAAATATTCCCTTTATATAAAAGGTTGTTATTCTCAGTCTTTAGAATCAAGATTTTGATTTAACCACAAAATACTATGATTTCAAATTCTATTTGCTTCTCTTCTCTCCTCCAACCTATCAAGTTTTCATTCTCGATCTAGCCGAAATAACTGGCAATGATCTATCAATAATTCTCTTCTCTTATCTCTCCATCTATTTCTACAATCCTCAATTCTCCATTCACAACTTTACCCAGATCATAAAACCACACTTATGAGTCCATAAATTACCACAATCATATGAGTTTAAGAACTTTCCTAGACAGACCTTTGGCGTCCATTCGCTGAGGGGTTCATAAACATTTCATATAACTCTGCGTCAAGTATGTCACATAGGTATGAGTTTTAAGAACTCGTACTTAACCTTATATTCTTTACTTATGACCTATCTATTTGTTATATACATGAGAAAGGAATCACCCTCTTAACACGCATATAGCAAATAGCGCGACACAAACATTTCAATGATTATCATTGCCAGAAACTAAGTGGTTGTCAAACCAAACTCGGCCACTAATCAATATAGGAAGCTAAGTGAACAATTCCCCTCCCATATGAAGAATTGATCAACCTAACCACTACATCGACCAGGAAGCTAAGGGATTCTAAACCAAGTACAATTCCCCTCCCATACAAGGAATCATACAACTCAGCTGCCGACATGAGTCCTCAATTGAATCCCCACCTAATTCTAACTCCACACTTACTCCATACGAATTTTATTTAATTCGTATTTACAATTCATAACTCTTTCATGAGTTTTCATAGTACCATTTCATAGTACAACTAATACACAACATCTTGCTGTAAACTTTTCAATCATCAGATTAATTATTTTCCCATATCATAACCTTTATCAGATCACGGGGTGATCTTATCGTATATATTAGGATTCATTTCTATGCCTTGATTGTTTTCAATCATCAGATTAATTCTTTCTAGCTGTCATAACCTTTATCAGATCACGAGGTGATCTTATCGTATATATTACGATTCAATTCTATGATTTGATCGTTTTGTTTTACGATCTTCTATCCCTGCACTTTCAGTCTTTTAGACTCGATCTATTCACCATTACTGTTCAACTTTATTATCAGAGTTAGGAAACTCTGTGTCTTTACACTCGCCGAGATTCATCTTTGAATCTTACTGACCAACTAACTCGATTTGAGTTAGTACTTAATCCTAATCACTGCGGTTATTGGTCTCAGGTATTCTTACCTAAGCTTCATAACCAACAGCTCTGATACCAACTGTAATATCCCCGAACCCGGGCCCCGAATCGCCTCGGATCCGGTACACTGTTAATATCACTATTTGCGGAAGATATAAACATAAATTGTTTATACATTACATTACACACTATTCCCCAAAATTGAGTAATCTTAACTGATTACACAATTCATAAGTTATCTAACTCATAACATTATTAATATCATACAATACAAATTTAACTGCACACGTCTACTAAAGCTGGAACTGTCTTGGACATTTCCTTGTTTCCGATTCATTCGCCTTAATCTGCAATATTTTATCATGATATAACAAGGGTGAGCATGAAAGTTGCCCAGCAAGTTTACATACAACAATATAACGATATATCATGATTGAAGAGTATGAATAATTTGCTGGCTATAATTCAACAATATAATTGTGAACTAGCAAGAACAAAATTTTGACTGAACAAGTATTTTACATGAACAAATATTTTTGAACCAACTGGTAATGAAGGTGATCAGCCTTTCATACCTGACTTATACATGCAAGATGTACAGAGTACAAATTTCATGGCAATCAGCAATGATTAACCATAAGCTTGAATACAATACTCTTATTAGAGTTTAGTAAATAGAAAACTTTCCTGAACCGTTGATTACCGCAACGCAAATTAATTTAATCTCTCACGAAAGACCTATCAGTTATAAGATTGATCTTTTAATCAGTATAACATACTTTATTCCATAATACTATCTAATACCTAATCAAATATTAGATAACAACTTAACACATCAATATTGTTATCATCCTTTGATAATTATTCAATCACTATATCATATTCCTTATGATTATCACTTGCTCTTTATTTCATAAATTATTCATTAACATGTAATAAGGCAAACACTAATCCAGCATCCTGGATTCTACATCTAACAACCAAATTTATAATTCAGCAATTTGAATTCCAAATCCATCAATTTAAACCTCAATCCAGCAAACCGGATTCAATTCATCAAACTGTTTTCTATAACCATATCACGAAAATACCAAATCAGTGAATTATTCTCCTATTCTTTGGTCAAACATATATACACATATTTCATGTATAAAAAGTATTTTTCCATAATTTTCCAACTTCCTTTGGTATTTATTAAAAATTAATTTTTAGTGTGTAGCTTAAGAAATTAGCTACCTTGTGCTTAACTCCAGTAATGCCCATCTTTTGGCATAACCTTATATATGTTAACGTGATACTCCATTTTAAATTTCGTGGCAATCGGAGTTGTAGAACTCCGTTTATAGCGATTTCCGTCGGAAAATCACAAAAATTGTAATGGCCATAACTTGGTCGTTTTAACTCGGAATCAGCTCATTGTTGGACACGAGCTACATATTACAATATATTTTCATTTCCCAAAAGCCTGGAATTTTTCTCATTAACTAAATGTCCGAAACAGCCCTCGGAAAATTTTGGGCAGAAGCTTTTTGTCGTTTGGCAGTTTTAGAGTCCTTTGCTAAAACTTATATAAAACAAGTTCTGTAACTCCGATTAATGATCCGTTAATTTTGTTGGGTTCGTATCTTTCCGAACTAAAATTTTCATATATCACAATCCATATTTGGACATGTTTAGCTCCCGGAATTTAGCCCGGAAGTGACTGTTCAAAAACTGTCCTTTTAACAGTTTTCTTAGTTTTGTGTAGTTTGGGAGAAATCCCATAACTCTCTCCTCCGATGCCGGATTTAGTCCGTTTCGGAGTCTATGGAAAGCTTATTGAGTGTACTACAACATATCACAAGTCCAAAATTTTTAGAGCAACTTAACAGATCCGGAAATTTCTCTTTTAGGACAGCAGTCCACTAACTCATTTAAAACAAACAAACTGTTTTGGTTAATCTTCTTTATTCAAGCTTATCAACCCAAAAATGGCAAAATCTAACCATAAAATATCATTTATCATGTAGATCTATAGTTCTCAACTTCAAGATCATGAACTTCATGGTTCAAAATAACCAAAATCAAATACAAGATTAAACACACTCAAGAGTAAGAAAAATAAGATTTTCTATACTTTAAAAACCTAGCTTCCAATTCATGCTATAAATCTAACTTTTGATCTTCAAAAAGGTTAGATCTACATATTAAACACTTATATACATATAAATCTAAGGTTTTAATCCTCAAGATCACAACTTCAAGTTATCAAAAATCAAATCAAACTACCAAGAAACTCAAGCCTTCAAATATAAATTTGTTATACCTTAGCTTACTTGCTCTCCTTCTCGTTCTTCTCCATAGCTTGATTATGGATCTTGATGTAATGAAGATCCAAATCTCCTCTCCTTCTCCTCTTAGTATGGCCGAACATCTCTCTCTCTCTCTCTCCCTCTTGATCTTAGTAACTTGTAAGAATGTAAGAGATGAAAGAAAGAAAATAAATAAACTAGACTTTGGTGTAGTGTATTTTTTTTTATCAAATGATCACACTCCATCTCCTTTCCCTCTCTAATATGGCCGGCCAAATGGCTCCTAGATACACTAATCCTCTCTTTCTCCCTTTAGCAATAACAAGTGATTGCTTGCAAAATTAATGAACCAATTGTTGGACAAAATAACTAATTGACACATGGATGGAGTTGGTGAGGGTTGGTAACCAACTAAAGCTAATCATTAATGTATCATTCATTCCCCCTTATCCTAGCCCCTCATGGCCGGCCATGTGGCCTAAATAATGCTCCAAGTTTGGCTTTTTGATTTAATGCTTATTTGATTCAACAATTGTCCAAAAATTCTTCTCCCACTTGGCTAAAAATTGAGCCATTCTTTTAATGTATTGCTTGGTCCTCTAACCAATTTCATTCACCAATACTAGAGCTATAACATATACATAGTCCAATTCTTTAAGTTCTCATCCAACCCAAATCATTTACTTAGGGGTTTTACTTCCTCAATTATAACACCAATCCTTGATCATGCACATCTATTTCCTTAACCCAATTAGACTTGCTATAATTAGGTTATAAAATTAATCAATTGAGATATAATAAATCTCCTAGAATTAGTAAGTATTCTAAATACCACAATTCTCTTTTCCATAACCCTTAAATTATTAAATCCTTCATTCCTAATATATAATTAGGATTTCACTAGTTTCTTTTGTTTGTTTATAATAAACAAATATACACCATCACATAATGTTCATATTTCTTACATACAACTTTTTAACCCTTAGGGTTTAATACTTCGCATTTAGGATTCCCAAATTAGGGTTTAAATATCCGAATTAGGGTTTCGAATATATCATTAGAGTTTTCTAACTTAATCACCATATTCATATCATGAATTTAGAGTTTCGAATTCCCGAAACTGAAACTAAAGTTTCTGAGCGTACCGTTACGGTTTCTAACAATCCGTTAGATTTTTCGAACTTAATAAACGTATGATTAACATAACTTTAGGGTTTTCTAAAGTTATAACTTATCTGATCAATCTTTGATCTCAAATCATTACGGTTCACATATGTAACCAAATATACCGACTAGTATTCACTTCGATACTTATCCCTGATAATTCTTCAAAAGAATTTTAAACCTACCATAATCTTATACCTCATTACTAGACTATCACTTACAGTCTATCACATAATTCATGTTTTGTTCAAAACTTTTGAAATTCTTTGAATTTCATTACATAACTGCCAATTCCATACACTTATTTCCTGTCTAGGTCCTAATATTGAACCTTAAATCAATCAATTATGATTTTAATAAATTCTCCAAATTCTCGGGTTGTCACATTTAGCAAGAAGCAAAACTCAGTATCTACTTCAACTGCAGAAGCTGAATACATTGCAGACAGCTGCTGTGCTCAGATCCTATGGATGAAAAATCAGCTAGCTGATTATGGGTTTGATTTCAAATCCATTCCCATTCACTGTGATAACACAAGTTCTATAGCAATAACTCATAATCCTGTTATGCATTCTAGGACTAAGCATATAGAAATAAGGTATCACTTCATTAGGGATCATGTGCAAAATGGAACTATATCTTTACATTATATCCCTACTGAAAATCAACTTGTTGATGTCTTTACAAAACCTCTAGATGAATCCAGGTTTAACAAGTTAATAAGTGAATTAGGAATGCTTAATTTACAACCATAAAATATACGCTCTAGTATGTGCTAACTATACAGATACAAAGGTTATGGTTGAAATCATAGACATGATCAAGGGAAGTCCACGATCGTAGAGCTGAAGTGACATGAAAGAAAATGACCGTAGCATAGACTCAATAATCGTAGTGCAGACTCAACGATAACATAACCCCATCATCAAGAAGAGCATCATGTGATGATAAGTTTCAAAACAAAGCACTCTCTCTTATATGCACCTCAGGAACAAACCTCACCCTTGACTCACTCCAAGAGGTTGGCTCTTCCTGAGCTACCTTAAAAGAATGCTAAGTCAAAAACTCATCACAAGGATTCGGTCAGACTCAACGATCGTAGTTCAGACTCGAGGAATGTAAGGCAGACTCAACAATCACAAAGCTACCTCAACGATCGTTGTCCTCCCTAAGTACACATCAGCTCTGTAGGAGCTAAGGGCAAATCAGTACAATCCTTCTCAATCAAATTTGTAGAGCCAAGCAGAATTCGACACATGTCCCACTAAGCAAAATGGAGAGAGGGAAACTACAAGTACTGTTCAAAAACGCCTTTTTGAAATCACAAGTTCAAAAGTCCTATCTCGCTTCTCTCTCTCTACAAGCAAAAACCCTAACCCTAAAATAAGCTCAAGAAACCATACTCCCTTCAACGATAGAAATGGAAGCCTCCAACGTCGTCTCCGGCTATAGCCTATGCTTCGATGAGTTTAAAACTGTTGAACCCAAATTTCACAAGATTCTGGCATTGCTAAAGAAGGCCGGTCTCGAAGATGCTCTGGGTACGAGCACATTGATCTACCCAAAGTTAATAAAGGAATTTTACAAAAATGGATTCTACGAAAATGAAGTCCTCACAATGAGAGTCAAGGACATGGAAATTAAGCTAAAGGCCGAGGACATCAACCTAGCCCTAGGTTTCAAATCCGAAGGTTTTTGGTTTTTAGATGGCATCGATTTCCATGTAGGGCTTAAGAAGATGCATCACAAGAAATCCCCCACTGTCCGAGGATACAAGAAGAAGGGGTTTTCTCAGAGGTACGAACTTCTGGCTGACATTGTTGGGAAGTGTATATGCTGCAAGAGCACTGGGTACGATTCTGTAAATGATGTGCAGCTAAAGCTTATAACTGCCATAAGCTGTAGGATACAGCTTAACTATGGAGCCCTACTGCTAGAATGGATAGGAAAATGGATTCTCAACTTAAAGAAGACAAAGGGTTCTCAAAAGATGCTCAACGAACGATTCATAAGCATCTTACCACAGTCTGCTCTGTGTGATAAGATTGGGGACGATGAAGGAGAGTCCATCAATCCAAACAGACGAATGACCTAGCAACTATTTGAAAATTAGAAAAGGAATCCAGCTGAGTATGTACGCATGATGACTGAGTCCAGTGGAAGAACTGGTGATCTGAAGGATTCAGGCATTCCAGGAAATATGTCTGTTGTCAAGGAAACTATAGAAGAAGAAGAAACAAATAAAGAAACACCCACTGCCCTGATCAAAAAAAGCAAGGGCAAAAGAAAGTTAAAGGACAGAATCACAGAAGAACCCCAGGGATCCATAACTGATAAACCTGTAGAGTCCTCTGACATTGAGACTCTAAGGATCCTGAGAAAGAGGCAACAGCAGGCTGAGGCAGAAGAAGATAGAGCTACCATATCTCAGCTGCTGAAGAAGAATAAGATCAGCCACAAACCCAAAAGGTCGTTTATCTCTTCAATCGTAGAGTCTCTACTGATCGTATAGACCAAACCAAACACCTCGAGCAAAGAAGCAGCCATACCTGATAGTCTGGGTGATCAACAAGACAAAACTAAAGTTCAAGAAAGTCCTGAGGCTGTGGCTCAGCCTAGAAAACCAAGAAAAAAACTAGTCAAGAAGTATATCCTTGTCAATAAAGAAGTGCTCAAGGAGGAAGACAAGAGAATGGCTACCAAAAAGGAACTGTCCAAAGCAAGCCAAGAGGACAATGCTCCAGCTGAGGGGGAGATCTCTGAAGTTCTTATGATAGAGAATACACCAGCTGAGGGGGAGATGGCTGAAGAAAATGCTCCAGCTGAGGGGGAGCCATTAGTCCTGCAAATGGATGATCAAGTTGAGGGGGAGCCTCATGATATCCCCTTGACAAAAGAAGCTGCTCCTACAGGAAATAAGGGAGAACCAGATCAAGAACAAAATGAAATCATTGAGATATTGGAATCCCCAAAAGAAGATAATAAAGAAAAGGGAGAAGAATATCAGATGCTCTCTTACCTACCCATGATGCCATATCATCAAGCCCAAATCCTAAACTCATGGAACCATATGTTTTGGAGCTTTAAAGAATATCTAGCCACTACTGTGCTAGCTCATGGATTTCCAGGCACCTTCAAATTTGCCAAGAAGCTCATCACAAATGATCCCTCCTCAAGACTGGTGCATGAGGTATTAACTATTCCAATCCTTTTCAGAGTAAACCATTATCCACTATCTTTTTCCAGCCAATTTTATGAATTTTCAAGTTGGTTGGAAGTGGTTCTAAATCCACCAAGTCAACTCCCAGTTACAGAATCCCAAAATTCTGTAATTGATGAACTAGATATGCCAAACTTCATACTAATCCCAACTCCCATCATCTCTACGATCACTGACTCTAGCCCCATCGTAGAGTCCCAAGGAGAAATCGTAGAGCCACATATTCCAGACTCCCAAACACAGGCCCCTCCATCAGATATTCCATCATCATCCTCCAATGAATATTTTAGCCTTGATCTTGCCCTTTACTCCTTGCAAGATCAATTCAAGAACACATCCCCTCCTTTAAATAATCCTCAACTTAGTGATCTACCCATGAAAGATTACTTGAATGAAGTGTCCAAGAAAATGATCAAGAATATCGATGAAAACCTTTGAACTCACTCAGAACACATTCATCTCAAGATGACACAAATGATCAATGTTGCAAACAATCTCCCAGGCATTCTAAATGCTAAGCTTACAAAGAAGCTGAGGGAGATCATCAAGGAAATGATTAAAAGCATAAAGGATAGAGATGCTATTCACTTTCGGATAGCCAATAAACAAAGAGAGGATGTTCTAGAATTACAGAAATCTCAAGAAGCCCAGAATAACCTTATGATGGAGAACATCATTCGTTTGAAAACTGCAGTCAAAGACTTTTAAAAAGCCTATGTAAACCAAGAATAGCAAACTAACACTGTTCTAGCCATTCTCCAAAACAAAGAAGCTCGATCTAAAGCACTGATCAAGGAAAGTCGAGAGGACATTGCTCAAACTCAAAGCCAACTCAACGAGCTCGTCCAAGGAGTGACTCGCCTATCCTAAGACATTCAAACCCTTGATGCTAACATAAAGGGGGAGAATAAAGGGAAAGGAGTTCAAGGAGGAGGTCAGGGTCAAGGAGGAGGCTAGGGAAGAGGCAGAGGAGTTCAAGGAAGCCAGAGAAGAGGCAGAGGACAATTTTACACTCAAGCTTCAAGAAGCCCTCCTACAAGGCAATTCCATCAACAGACTCCACGATCAAGCAATCGGACTAAACGATCTGATCAGCAGGAAGTCTTAATGGCTCAGCCAATAAGGAGTCAGAGGCCAGCTACCAGCTCACAAAATGTGACCACTACAGGTCTAAGAATGCCAATTAGAGATCCTACATTCATGAATAGGCATGATCACAACCCAAGGATAAGCCGAAGTGAGCTGGAAGAGATAGCCAGAAGGGATGAAGCAAGCAGAAAAAGAAGGGCTGAGGAGTATGCCAATCCTCCACGGAAAAAACCAAAGAAATAGAGATAAGTTGAAAGTTTAATTCTTATTGATATAAAGCTAAACTTTAATATTCTTTGAACATCAATAAATTTATGCTTATTCTCTAGAAATTTCAGCTGCTCACTGAAATACTAAGTCATGTTTACTTTCCTGTAATTGCATCTATAAACTAATAATCATGACAACAAATCTCTTTGGTTATGTCAATATCAAATAGGGAAAGATTGTTGGGAGAGTACATATTTTGATTTGATGTTTAAATATAAATGCTCATGATTATTTGTAAAGTCCTCCAAGGAATATATGTACAAGGACTTAGTGATAGATCAAATTGTTAGGTTGATCTAAGCTCTTAATGTGTATCATTCTGTAAATAAATGTATAAATAGAGAGATCAAAGATGTTAGGTTGATCTTGAGATGTAATAGATAGGCTTCGAAGAATTCTTAGTGTATCAATCTGATCAATATTGCAGAAGTTAAGGCAAAAACGTAGAGCTTCAAGGATCGTAGTGTACCTGCCTTGAAGGGCCTCTTCAGAAATCGTAGAGTGGTCCCAACATTTGCCGAGCCAACTCAGAGAACATAGTGTGCTCTCGGAAATGTAGAGTTTACAACTCAATCAAGCGAAGATCGTAGTGTGGAAGTATTTAATAGAAATCGTAGTGCTCTCTGCTAATAGCATCAGTCCAAGCACTAAGGAAACAAGTCACCACGATCTGAATTGTAGAGTACCACGATCTGAATCGTAGAGTATCATCTGTCTTGTGTTAGAAGCATCAAGCCTCACGCTTTGTGTGGAGACAAACTCCAACAAATGAGGAATGGATTCTAAACGTTATAGTACTCACCAGTCCTAAATGCATAAGAGATATCCTTAGTATGCAACAAAGAAGCGTATTGAAGAAGCCAAGGAAAGTACCATTGGTAAGGGGAAAAATACCTTTTCAGGTGTTAGGTGAGAAAGTAGTCTGTTGTGTCAGTGGGCTAGAATGCAATTCAAAAGATGTGCAGAAAAGTATCCATCAAAGAACAGAAATGTCAAATACATTTAATGCTTCAACGGATGGATTCAATCAATAGTTTTCAAGATCACATATATGCAAATCAAGCAGATGAGAGAACTAAGCAAGTATTGAACAAAAACGTACAAGAACTCTCAAAGCTCAACTCTACGATCTGAGAAAAAGAAAAACTTGCTCAGCTACTCAGTTTTTTCGAACAAGTGCTTAAATAGCAACTGAGTAACAACCATCAAGAACTCAACAACTACCAATCAACTGAAGAAAAAGTTCCAAGTCAGAAGGACTTGAAGAATTCTAAGTGAACTGTAAAAGAGCCAAGTCTGCTGGACTTGAAGAGTTCAAGAGGGAACTAAGAAGTTCCTAGACTGCTGGTCTAGAAGGAATCTAAGTGATTCAGAAAGTATAAAAGACATCCTTAGTGGATTTCCTACTCGAGGAGTAAAAGAGTGGACTAAGAGCTTTAAGTGCTCTGAACCACTTAAAATGATTGTGTCTCTTACATTCTTGCTACAACTGCTATAACTGCTATATCTGCCTCACTCTCATAAACTCACTATCTTAAGGGAGATTAAAACTAATATTAATTCCGCTAAAGTTTTAATCATTATCTACTAACAAGTTAAAACGAAAATATTTTTAAATATCTATTCAACCCCCCCCCCCCTTCTTCTAGATGACTATTGTGCCTCCGGGAACTAACACTAGGGTCTCGGTCACATAATGTTTTTGGGTTTATACTTAAAATCATGTCTGGGTTAGTTTTCAAATCAAAATTGTTTTGGCCTTAACCACAAATATGTTGTTAGTATTCTCTTTAAATCTTCTGATGTTCAAATTCTCCACAAAATTCTTCCATTTTTAGTCTGTCACAAAAAAAAATCCAGTTGGGGTTTCTCTGAAATCTTCGTACAAGTCATTTTCATCTACCTCATCAGATCAACTGAAGTTTTTGGTAAGTTCCGTCTGCATTTTTTTTACTTCACTTTTGCTTATTTTCTCAAACATAGTTATTTTTTGATATTTTTTTTTATAAAAAACCCTAATTTTTAACAAACCCTAATTTTTTTTCATTCACTTCAATTATGTTTGACATCTATTCTTTAAATATTTCAATAGAAAGCTTTTGTTTGTCTCTCCCAGTTTTTCATTTTTTAATGATGTCCACATTTTTTTATTCTATATATATATATATATATATATATATATATATATATATATATATATATATATATATATATATATATATATATATATATATATATAACTTCACTTACAATAAATACTTCCTTTACTTGATTACTTGGCGTGTATATTACCTGTCGCGCATCATCCCTCTTTTCTCTACCTATATATAAGCCTTTTCAAAAATGTTACATTTCTATATAACTTCTCTCTTCAGTTTAATATTTTCTCCCATATTTCTTGCATCCATACTCATCATGTCTAACTTATTTTCTTCTAAAAAAACAATCTTCTTCTCAATTCGGAGTTACAATTCTCCAATGATGTCCCTCATCTTACTACTCCCTCTGCCCAGTAAAAATATCGGTCTATGAGACATAACCTGTGTCCAGGAAATGTCATCACATTTCACAGCTTTCCAAAACTGTTTGATATTTTCAAAAATGTTGGGTGCGAATGTTTGGTTTCCTTCTATGATAAATCTATTTATCCTAGTCATTTAGCAGAATTTTATGCTCATATGGAGTTTTCATATGACTCCTCTGGCTTATTAAAGACCATTACCACTTGCATCCAAGGAAAAACTTACATCATAGATGAATTATTTCTTATTCATGCCCTTCAATTGCATCCTTCTACTCTTGAATTGGCTAGGATTACTTCATATCTGGAATATCTGTAGAAGAATGCATGCTATTCAAGTTTAATTTGTCTGTGGTAACGGGTCAAATGGTACCAACTCTTTTATTTGACTATCCATGCAAAGTTGGTCTAAAATTTCTAACTACTGAGTGCCAGTTCTTAGGCAAAATTTTAAGAAATAGTTTTATGCATGTACGAGATGATCGAAAAATGTTACCCTTTGATCTGGAAATTATCAAAAGTCTGTTAAATGAATGAATGCCCTATAATCTGGCTTACTTCCTTTTGTCTTCGTTTGAATACTATTTTTAAAATAATTGTCTTGGTTTTGGTCTACTTCTCACACATATCTTCCATTATTTGAATATTCCTTTATCCAATCATCAGTCTCAACTAGTTCCTACTAGCAACATCGTATCTCACCTAAATCTGCCCCCACAGCCTCTCATTATTTTTAAACCTCTTGATCATGAAAATCTTGAAACAAACATCAACATGGCTACAAAAATTGACTCTCTCAATAGTATGAACCAAATTCTGTTGCAAACTCAATCTTTTATATTGGAAAAAATAGTAGATGTTCAATTCTCTTTACACACGATTAAATATGTGGTATGCTTGCTCTTGGAGAACAATAATCTGTTGATGGACCCCTTCAATGTCAGTACCACTACTGACTTCACTGCTCTTATTCCCCCACTAGCTGATTCTGAAGGCAACATTCTTGATCTGTCTCATTTCTCTCCTCTCGATCTCAAGGAAATCTGACTTTGTAACTAACTTGACTAACTATTTTCATAAACTTGTCTAAATTAACTATTCGAATAACTGTAACCCTTAAACCTTTACCCATCTCTTACTACACTAATTACCACCACCACCACCACCACCACTACTACTACTACTAATACTACTTACTTGTTTTATATATTTTTGATTTACTAACTCACTTTGCAGGTTTTCTAACATATTTCTAGCAGGTTTATTTTTACTTTTACCCCGTTACTTTTTATGATGACAAAGGGGGAGAAGAAAAATATGGATACAAACTGCTATGAATGGATTATATAACTGCTATGAATGGATTATATATAAACTGCTATGAATGGATTATATAAACTATTATAATCTGCCATGAAATTGAATATATACTGTTATAAAGGGCTCATAGTTTAAGGGGGAGTTTTTTTTAAAACTAAAAATATTTTTTTAGAATTGTCATCATCAAAAAGGGGTAGATTGATAGGTATAATTTTATTTTATATTTTGATGATAACAATTATGTTTTAAATAAACATGTAATTATTTATTTATTTTATTATTTTATTTTTACTTGAATTAATTTTTATTGACCTTGATAAATTATATGTCAAGTGTTAAATAAATTAATTCATATAATATTCAAGGCAAGGAAACCCTATTTCTTTTTCTAAACTAAAAAGTTGGGAAAAATGTTTTTTATGCATGTATATTTCATATATACTAAAACATTTAAAATACTTATTATATATGTATAATATAACTTGATAAATTATATTGTTTTATATATTTTTGGTTAACTAACTCTCTTTGCAGGTTTTCTGACATATTTTCTGCAGGGTTTTTTTTACCCCGTCACTTTTTTTGATGACAAAGGGGGAGAAGGAAAATATGGATACAAAATGCTATGAATGGATTATATATAAACTGCTATGAATGGATTATATAAACTGTTATAATCTACCATGAAATTGAATATATATACTGTTATAAAGGGTTCATAGTTTAAGGGGGTGTTTTCTTAAAAACTAAAAATATCTTTTTAGAATTGTCATCATCAAAAAGGGGGAGATTGATAGGTATAATTTTATTTTATATTTTGATGATAACAATTATATTTTAAATAAATATGTAATTATTTATTTATTTTATTATTTTTGTTTTTACTTGAATTAATTTTTATTGACCTTGATAAATTATATGTCAAGTGTTAAATAAATTAATTCATATAATATTCAAGGCAAAGAACCCCTATTTCTTTTTCTAAACTAAAAAGTTGGGAAAAATGTTTTTTATGCATGTATATTTCACATATACTAAAACATTTAAAATACTTATTATATATGTATAAAATCGGATATATATATATATATATATATATATATATATATATATATATATATTACTAATATCAGTATACTATATATATAATATAACTAGTATAATGCATAAACACATAATTAATGCATGCATATAAAAAATTGTGTGTACATATAAAACTGTGTGTATGTGTGAGTGACACTCAAAATGGGACTTAAATAATATCAGTGGGTGAGCTGGCTTAAAAATGTGAAGTTCTCTTCCATGGTTAATATGCACAATAAATGCTAGGTTGGCAAGAAATAGACTAGGCGGAATTGAATCTCCTATCGCGTAAAAGCTTGGTTAATCTGGACCGTTCAATTCAAAAATGGTTGATCAAAATCGTGCATTCAAAATATAATTTTCTAAATTACAATTTTGCCCCAACTTCAAAAATTCTATAAATAGGGAGTATTTCATTCATTTGGTTTTTACCAATTCAGTAAAAAGAAAAGCATACTCTCCTTGCCTACATTCTCTCTAAAAAGTTTTATATCTCTTCTTACAAAAGTTCTGAATTTTGAAGAGAGAAATTGGTCCAAGTATTGAGATACGTTTAAATTATGTTGAATTATTTCTTTCTTATATTTTATCTATAGATATATAAATAAATATTGTTCTACACAATTTTATATATCTATATTTCATTTATTTGTCAAATAAAAGGATACTTGGGCGCCGCAAGGCTACGGAGAGGAATTCGAACCGTACGATTTCTTATAGTCTTCAGTAACCTTTTATTGACATTATTTATATAAATATCCTAAAATAGATACGACATTTGATAGCTTAAAACAACACTGAGATACTGCTCCAAAAAGAGTAGTCATCCGAACAGGATTTGAGAATCGTAGTGATCTATTAAAAATATTAATATTAATATAAATATCAATTTTGAAAATTATAAATTTTGTCATACTTAGACGCCGCAAGGCTACGGAGATACACCTCTACCAAGAGGAATTCGAACCGTACGATTCCTTATAGTACTAAGTGACATTATCTATAAAAGTTCACAAAATAGATAAAATATTTTTATATATTATTTGAGTTAAACAATAATATTTTTTATATCAGTTTGTGCTTAACTGATTTAAATATTATACTTGATTTGATTTATTCTTTTATACAATTATTGATTCATAAAAATAATTCATATAATACTTGGTAAAGAATATCTAAGAAACAATTCCATAATATCCATAGAAAAACACTCTTTATTTTATATAATTGTTAATTCTTTATAAAGTACCTTAAAATCTTATAATTGCTTTATCAGAAGCATCAGTGGATCTAAACAAAAGTTCTATATATTTTAAAAAGGCTAATTGTTGAATATAAAAGTCCTTGAAGTTTTATACTGATATTTTTGCTCTTAATTTTCTATCTGCTTATTTGAGAAGCATTAATCTGTACTTAACTCTTATCAGCTTATTGAAGAAGCACATTATTGTAAACTTATTTCTAAACAAAGAAAGAATTAGAGTTAGTTTATTTTTTGTACTAGTGAGAAAGACAAGTACTTCTTCGACCAAGACCAGAGCCGTAGAGAGGTCAGCAGGAAGTTGGGTCTCTAGTGTAATTATGAGGTGAGGAAGAGGCTGTTGTTTCAAGACCAGATCATAGAATAGAACTAAACTCAAAAGGTGGTACAACTAAACTTGACGAAGGAGCGGGAGCTTGCTGTCCAAGATGGAATAGTTGGAAGTTTGTCTATAAAACTTTGTAAAGGCTTCTCCGCCTGTTGAAGGAGTTTTTATTACTGATAGTAATAGGATCTCAAGTTCCAAGTAGGGACTTGAGACTTGACGTAGCAATATACCAAGGGGTGTATGTTGTGAAACAGATAAATCTCTAAGCATTGTGATTGAATTTTTATTATATTGCATGCTAATTACTAAAACTGCTAATTAATCACTAAAAATTTAAAAAGGCCTAAATATAATTTTTAACTGGTAATAATCTATTCAACCCCCTTCTAGATTATTATTGACCTTTCACTCCAAGATCAGATCAGATCCAACTCTTTCTGTTTATTTTAAATAATTATTGGATAGTAGTATATCTAAAAGAAAGCTAAACTTTGCATTTGCATGAAATGAAATTGCAAAGGGTAGGCAAAAGGCATTTAATTGAATGGATAAAGTCGAGAATTACCTAACTGTTGGTAAACCAACTACTTGAATTCCATTTAATCATATACTAAATTAAAAGTTAATATGGGTGGTGGTGGTGGGGGTGTTTTAGACCAAAATATTTCTCTCCTACCTAAATTAAAATCCCTTCCTAAAAAGGTTATGATATTCCAAACTTGTTCTTAGTAAAAAATGGCTAAATCTACTCTATTTAATATTAACGTAGCGTTGTTGTAATGTATTTAAATTGAGTCAAAATCATAGTTACTACCCTATGACCACCACCCACCCACCCGCCCTTCCTTATTTTAGAACATACAAAAATACAAACACAATAGTTTTCTGAAGATCTGGCACCTACTAAAAGAATAAGAATATTTCAAGAAAGTGGCTCAATAGCCATAAATCATTCAATACATTCATGAACAAATAATGCAAATATGAGAACAGACTGATTGTAAACAAAATTTCATTCAATTGTTATGTTCTTTATGGATTAAACAATCGTTCAACAAAGGAATTGCTTCAAATGACTAAATACATACTTAACAAACAACAAACAATTTTAACAAAGTAATCACCACATCAGCCAGAATGAATTCATACACGATAACTCGATCAAATAATCAAAGAGATCTGAGAAAATAACTTGAGATCACCAAATAACTATTGTTTAATTACAAAACCGTCCCATCATAAGCCAAACTTGAAGGAATTCATACAATACTATTGAAAAGAATCAGACAGCTGGGAAACAGTTCGAGTTAACTTGGATATCTTCTTCCAAATCTTCCCCAAAATCAACTATCTTTCTTTTGTTCTTCTTTTCTCGGTCTGTTGTATTTTTTGGCTTATCATTTTTGTCAATGTTTTGATGCTTTATCTCTCTAAATTTTTTTGTGGTGTCATGTTTTGTCTCTCCAGATTTATCCTCTAATTTGATGTTTTGAACCTTTGATACTGTATATTCTTCGTAGCCTAATTCTGTGTTGTATAATGTAATTTTAATCTAGAACATACAATTCTATCCACATATATTTTGAATTTGTTGTGGCAGTTCTTGCATATTCATACACTGCATAATATTGAATGGTTAGCAAGTGTCATTGTGTGATTCAACATTATTTTTTTGAATAATGTGTATATACAAAAGACTTACTGTTGGGGAATATTCTTTGTTGATGTTATTTAGTAGTTGTTTGATAGGAACTCCTATAACCTGAGCATCTTCTCGATTAAACATGACAAATGTTGTTTCTCCTGTGGTATCCTTTAACTTAATTGTTAGCTTGTACCGTTTGGTAGTTTTCATTTTTTCGCTCAGACAATTGTGGCATTGTAATTTTGTGGATAACTCCTTAATTTGTCTGAGGCAGTTATTGCAGGTTACATAGTACCATCCTTGTTCTAGTAGAATTTGAACTATTGTGACCTCACATGTGCAGTATATGATCTATAGTAGTAATATTCATTTTATAAGCATTATGATATTTGTTATTATTATATTTTTTAATAGAATGTTAAAAAGTTAAAAGTAAAGAAATTTACTTCTGATCCATCTGGTAGCTTGACATTAAGAATTTGTTTGATGCAGAAACGTTCAGTTGTATCATCTGTTTGTTCATTCTTCCATCCAGGTGGATTTTTTGGCAGTTGTTTGAGTACCTGAACCTTAGAGACTGTGTATTCTTCATAGCCTCTTTGACTGTTATATGGAGTGATTTTGACTTGAAACAAACAACTCTTCTTTCCGATATTATATATAATTGGTGGAATGTCATGCATTGATATATCTTGTATTTTGTGATTTTATTAGTAGATATAACCCAATCATTATAACAATATAACAATATACAATGGTAGATGTTATTAAAAATTGGGTTTATTATTAAGTAATATACCGAATTTTAGGCGAGTTCCTTTTATTATTGATGAGATGGTCAATAGGAACACCTATGAGGTTTGCAGCCTCTCGATTGAAAAAAACAAATGTTGTTTCGCCTGTGTTATCCTTAACTTTGAGCGTGGCTTTGTAGCACTGTGTAGTCTCAATCTCTTTTCCTATGAAATTTTGACATTATAATTTGTTTGATGGATCCTTTATCTTACGAAAACATTTTTTGCATGCAAGATAGTACCATCCTTGGTCGAACACTATATCATCAATTATTGCTTCACACGTGCAATACATAAACTGTTGGCATTTTGAGAGGCTTTAGTATGTGTCAATTTGAAGTTTTAAATGAAATAACCTTTTCAGTAATGTTAAAAAATCAGTTATAGTAGGTATTTACCTCTAAACCCTGTGGTAATTTTGTATTTAACAGCTGGTTTATGCTAAAACATTCAATGTTATAGTTTTCTGGATGTGTATTCAATTGAATGTTTGGAGTAATTTCAATACTTGAGGTGATTCCTTCATTGTTTTGTATAGTACTCCTTAGGGTGGATATTGGTTGATAAGGGATGTTAAAATAAACCCTTGTGGAAGCTGTCGATGATAAATTGATCTCCCCTATAAATAAAATAAGTGCTTGTTGGTAATTATTCTTGTAAACAATTAAAAATTCCCAAATCATCTTTAAATTCCTTTGCAAGTGTTCCAGTCACTACTACAACAATCAAGTTGTCATTTTGACTTGAAAAATCTCTTTGAAAATTTAATGCTTGTTCTCCCCACATAGTTACTGTGATTGTGTGGTGGTTGTTTGTAATAACATAAAATTGTTATTAGTGGTATGAGAAAAATAATTCGAATTTGAAAAACATCACACTATTTTTGACACATACCTCTAATTCGTTAAGAGAATATCCATTTTTTGAATTCCTTGTCCAACTGTTTGCAAGTCAGTTATGGTTGTAAGCTTTCCAATAACATCTGTGAGGAAATGAAATCTAATAAATATAAGAAGAAAAAATTGAAGTGTTGTGTAATGAGGTTATTTTTACCTATGAGATGTGTTTTATCTCCAGCCTTGTTTCTTGTTTCAGCAAACGTTGATAACTCAAATTTATACCTTGCAATTATATATGTGTTGTTTACCTGAGTTATCGTTGTCTTATGAAAAAAGTTAATCACCTTATCACCATTAATTACTTTATATCTAGGTGGGGCTGGTACAATCTTAAAATTGGATATGACGTATATGTTGTCTTCGTTCAATCTTTTGATGTATTGTGCTCGTTGGTTGAATCTCAGAATGAGCATCACGTGATTATCCTGCACATATTATATATACACATAATATATATAAGATAAATAATATTTTTATAAGATAACAACTTTTAATTCTTGGTAATATTTATTTATGAAGTAATATATAATTTAGAATATTACCTCTTCATCAAGCAATATAGTTGTGGTGTTAACAATCTGTCCAGTGCTCAAATTGATCTCATCCCATTTTCTTGTTAATCTGACCTTTATTGTATAATCATCTCTATGCCTTGTTAATTCGTTCAAAGTTATATAATTTCTTGGCATAGTGATTAAGTGTAGAAACAACTGTAGATGTGGAGTACTTCTGTGTAGTATGAGGTTTTTATAGGGTGGAGTACTATGATAAGTAGTATTTTTATTAAATGTATTTAAACTTTCATTTGTAACTGTTTAGTGAGAAGTCATATACTTAATGATTTTATTAAAGATTTTTTTACTGTTCATGATACCTCCTTTTCCAGATTCTTAATTATTTTTTTAAAAGATGTTTTAAATGTTCATGAATGTTGTGTTCTCAGATTTTTAATGGTTTTAATAAATATATTTTAAATTTTCATGAATGTTGATGTTCATCAATCTTGTTTTATCATATTCTTAATGGTTATATAATTTCTTAGCATAGTGAATAAGTGTAGAAACAACTGTAGATGTGGAGTACTTATGTGTGGAGTATGAGGTTTTTATAGGGTGAAGTACTATGATAAGTAGTATTTTTATTAAATGTATTTAAACTTTCATTTGTAGCTGTTTAGTGAGAAGTCATATACTTAATAATTTTATTAAAGATAATTTTTACTGTTCATAACTCCTCCTTTTCTAGATTCTTAATTATTTTTTTTTAAGATGTTTTAAATGTTCATGAATGTTGTGTTCTTAGATTTTTAATGGTTTTAATAAATATATTTTAAATGTTCATGAATCTTGATGTTCATCAATCTTGTTTTATCATATTCTTAATGGTTTTAATAATGATATTTTATTTGTTTTAGATTACATAACATCTATGCAATTCTATAATCAAAATATAAGAAGATAAAGGCCCAAAATAGACACACAATTATGATTATAAATTCACTTCCATGCTACTCCTTTTTTCCCATAGGAAACATTAAAAGTACACAAAATTAATGTTGATAAAGCTAAGAATCAACAAAAACACATCTTGTCTCATAATAGGGGAGAAGGCAGATTTCAATCCTAAAAGATCCAATCATTTCAAGGTACTTGCTGAAATTAATGCTTATATATCTAGATTACAGAAAGAATATGTAAATAACATTGAAAACATACCAGTACACTATCAGGTCCAAGATAATTATCATGCTCTTCTATCCTTTCCACAACATCTGGTCGCCATTCAACCATTAGTATAATTTCTTTAGGTCTTACACTCCAGTCTGATGTCTATACTCGAAACCCAAAGGGAAATAATCTGATACCCAGTAACACATGTACAAAGGAAGTGAACACGTTTATCCCGACTTTATGTTTGATATAAAAGTTAGATGCAAGAAAAAATAGTTAAGTAGAGAGGAACAAAAGAATTGTTGGAATCCCAAATCCCACTTTCGATCCCAAATGATCTTGAATGTAGAAAATAATCGTCAATACCCTTTCATTCTTAGTAGGACTTTATCTCTTATGTCTAACTGTTCATGATCTCCCTAAACTAAACTATGGTAGACAACAAAAACTAAATTATCTACCTGTTATACCTTAAAACAATAGACACCCAAATGTTGTGTCTTCGTGTTGAAGTAATTCTATACAGTTTTTCCAGGAGGACAAAGAGCAACAACACCTTTATCTCGATTAGAAAACTTTCGATAGACAGCCTTGAGCTTACTTTTTGCAACAGCTGCATGATAGTTGATAAAGGGCTTTGCATAATCCCTCAATTGATCCTCAGAGTAGCCAGTGTAGTGCTCAAGTGTTTCGGTCCAAAAAGGGCTCTTGTTGAGCGTAGATCGTGCAGCATAAACAGGTGAAGTAGCAATCATAGATGGGCAGCAGTACATATATATTTTCAAATCAAAACAATAACAACGAAGTATTCCACCTATTTGGAAACTATTCTAGCTACTGTTGTTCTGCAAATCTATTTTGTTGGTTAAATAGATATTATAACTCCATAATGTTATTTGATTATACTCATGAGTTTGAAGAGTGGTCAAGTTTTTTTGTTTTTTTGTTTTTTTTAACTGGTCTACTGAGGGATTGAATATTGTTAATAGAAATGCTTGTCATTTGATTTACATAATGGCCAATGACTTTATCTTATTTTTTATTCAAACTACAGTCAATTCTTTTGTTTTATGTGCCTTCACTTTAAAATAGTTTTGTTTCTCTAATATATTTCATTTGTTATGTTGCAGTTTGAACTTCTGAAAAGTTGCTCCTACATCATGGTAAATGCAATCAAAGGACTATATATTTCATGGTAAATTTATTTCTGATAAAGATTTTACTATTAAGGTTCATTGATCATCATTTTATGTACGTTGCTCTTACGTTAGTGAATCATGTCTTGTTATTCTGGGGAATTGAGGGGCATCTATTTCTAGCACTAAATACACTATAAAGTGCTCAAGAAATTGAAATTCTCATATGTATACATTCTATAGGCAAATCTGACACAAACATATCATAGAAGATAGCATCATGCTGTTAAAGAGCATGTTAGGAAAATAAAGACCCGAATAATGCCTCATCATACACTGAACTATGTAAATGTACTATGAATTATGATAAGTAGCATTTTTATTAAATGTATTTAAATTTTCATTTATAATTGTTTACTGAGAAGTCATATAATTAATAATTTTATTAAAGATTTTTTTACTATTCATGACTCATCCTTTTCCATATTCTTAATTATTTTTTTAAGATGTTTTAGATGTTCATGAATGTTGTGTTCTTAGATTTTTAATGGGTTTAATAAATATATTTTAAATGTTCATGAATGTTGATGTTCATCATTCTTGTTTAATCATATTCTTAATGGTTTTAGTAATGATATTTTATTTGTTTTAGATGGAAATTTGTTATAAAATTTATGCAAATATTTACTAATAATATTCAGAAGAAATAACATTATATTTCTTTGGTAGAGAAAATTGTATTACTGAAAATGGTTATAAATTATTGAAAACATTATGGTAGACAACATTTTTTGTAAAACCTTTTTCAGGATGACTTTCTTCTTCACATAATATTTTTAGGCCCGTAGGTGATGTAACTCTTGATATAGCCACGTAAAGTTGTCCATGACTGAACACTGGTTTGGGAAGATATAAGCCTACATTTCTTAAGGTCTGTCCTTGACTTTTATTTATCGTCATTGCATAGCAAAGTGCAATAGGAAACTGCTTACGCTTGAAAGTGAAGGGCAGCGATGCATTTGTGGCTGTCATGATTATTCTAGGAATAAATACTTTCTCACCAATGTTGTTACATGTAATGACAATGGCTTCAATTACCCACTTTGACAATTGTGTCACAATTAATCTTGTACCATTACACAAACCCTTACTTGGGTTTATGTTTCTTAGCAACATAATTGGAGCTGTAATTTTTAGTTTGAGTTCATGGTTTAGAATTCCATTAAACTTCAGGGAGTTTAAAAACTCAACTGGGTACATTGTCTCTTGAGCTTCAAAATTCACAGAACTCTTGCATATTGTGTCAGAGCTATGATACACCATTGATTCAGTTGGTAAATACCTCAAGACATAATTGTTAATTAAGTCTACATCTTCATTCCTTGGTGTTAAAATGGATATGTCCCTCATGTATTGTGCTTCATTCACTTCATATTGTATATCTGTATAGATTTCTTGAACAATTGTCTCAACTCCATTATCCCTTGCATGAACCATTATTTCATTTGGAATTTGTATCCAGTTTGGTTCATCTTCAATTTGTGATGTAGAAGGCTCTTTGTCATCCCTGATATTAAGTACCCAATCTCGGAATGCAACAGTTCGATCCCCAATTATTAGAGGTGGCACATTTGTCTCAATTCTCATATTTTCCTCTAATTTGATAACCTTACAACTTTCCCATAAATATGATTTGTTGATTGAGGACATTACAATTTCTTCTCTTCCCTTCTTAGGTATCACCGGTAAAATTTGGCGAAAATCACTTCCTAACAAAATTGTTTTTCCTCCAAATGGTTTGTTCATTGAGTTCGGATCTATCTTTTGAAGTATATCACGAAAGCTTCTGTCAACCGCCTCAAACACAAATTTGTGATTCATATGAGCTTCGTCCCAAATAACCAAGTTTGTAAGACAAATTAGTTCACTTAGCATAGTATTGTGTTTTATATCACAGCTGTTGTTCTCATCTATCTTTAACGGAATCCTGAACCGCGAGCGAGTTGTTCTACCGCCCTCTACTAACAATGAAGCAATGCTGGAAGAAGCAACTGGTAACACGATCTTGCCTTCTAATCTTAACTTTGCAATAATGTTTTTCCATAAGAAGGTTTTAACTGTACCTCCATGACCATAAACAAAATATAGCTCACCTTCTTCTTTTTCAACTGATTGAAGGACAGCCTCAAACACTTCTCGTTGTTTTTCATTAAGCATGTTAATATAACTTGCACTCTCAGATGCCAATGAAATTCTGTCATACATTGTTTCATTATACAACAACCTGTTATTAAATTGTTGCAACAAATCAACATCAAATGCTGGTAAGGTTGGGAAGTCTGATATGGTTTTACCATTTTTTCACAGAAGTAAGTCGATGTCATAAAGAGCTAAAGACTGCACACGTTCTTCTGATAGAATCAAGTTTTTCATGTTGTAGATTTTCCTTTGCATGTGTTGAACATCATCAGGTAAATCCTTCCAATGTTTGAGCCACAATTCTAAAACATTTGATGGCTCACAGAATAACAAAATTGTGACAAATAATGCTCGTAATTGCTGACCTGATTGATGAACTACTGCATCACTTAATTTCGCATGCCATTCATTGTTTGAGTCTAACAAACCTCGATGGTAACATGCTTCTTTGAAAGTGTTGTAAAGTATTCCATCAACGGTTCTAATTTGTTCATACGTTGTAACACGTCTCACCACATTCAACAACATTATTAAATAAAATCGTTCTCCGCTGGTTGGATGGGCATAAACCATATGCCCTACGAATGGTATTGATTTTTTCCTTTGCACCCATGTTCTTTTTTGTTTGTCCCATCTATAATGTTCGAGAAATTCAACAAATGTTAAATTTTGACTATTGTTGTAGTGTCTATTGCACTCCATCCACTTCATAAACATTGTTTTTGTTGGGTCACTACGGTTAAATACTGATGGCAACTCTTCGTTCTCATTGAAGCATATTTGTTGTTCATTTTGTAGATGAAAATATAAACGTTGGACTGCAGGCTTGCGATAGTGAATTAGGAAATCAAAGATTCGCCAACATGCTTCAAAACATAATATATATCGGCAAGATATGTAATTCTTCACTTCATCATTAGGATTTGAATGTGGTAGCTGAGATGTATTTTCTACTTGTTTATTGTCTTTAGATTCAAGCATCATTGTTGCCATGTCTGGACCTTTCGATACATATTTGAATAAATACTTTATCAGTCAACCTTTATTGCACCATTCCACATTAATATGGGCCTGATATTTGATAAGTAGACCTCTGTTATATGGTACAATAAACCTGTTAGAATAGTAATTGTTGGTCAAAAGTATATAATAGTAAAAGCTAAAATATTTTTTTATCTATAAAGATAATCTTACTTGTTGTCAATTTGTATCCCTTTACGTGTGATTTTCCTTCCATCATCACGTCTATAGTATATTGGGAAACCATTTTCATCCATTGTTGTAGTTGACATAAAACTCTTTGGAAAATGCTTTGAACATTTGTTATTTTTTATACATGGAGAATTTTTGTTGCATAAACCACATGAGCCATGAGTCATGTATTGTGACACTACTTCGTATGCCAAACGATCAGTCTCTCTATCTGGAATTTCAGCTGAAATTATTAAGTAAATATCTTGAGCAGTGTGACATTTGTCAGCCTCTGTCAACTAAACAATTATGTGAACATGTGGAAGTCCCCATTTTTGGATATCTATTGTGTATGCAATTGTTATATGTGACATCAAAAAAATAACAATAATTATTTCTTTAAGGTAAAATTTGGTATTTGTAAATTTTTGAAGTACAAGTTTTATTACTTGCAATCACATGTCCAAAGATATTGTTCTTAAGTCAAATCTTCTATTAGTAAGTCTACCTTTATCTTGAAAACTCTAGATATGATGTCAGGCCTCACTGAGGCATCTGAGTTATGAATCTTGTGTACCAAATTTCCAATTTCGGGCCATTTGGGGTTATACGTAAAGGTTATGAATAAATCTGGATGACCTAGTTTACGGCACACTGCTAAGCAGTCATGATAAATTTGTTGCATGAATCGTGGGCTGTCAGTATAAGATTCAGGTAGCACAATACACTTGCCAATAGTAGATGCATCAATATCTCATCTGTTCACACAATCTACAATGTTATTGTAGACTTCAGATCGGAGTGTTTTTTGATTAACAAGAACCCAGAGTAGTCGTCCATGTTTAATGCAACACCAAGCATCCACAACAAATTGTAAAAACAAACGTCCTTTTCTAATCAATGACTGGCCCTCATTTGCATGAATTTGCAATCTAAATGCATAGTACTCTCTCATTGTCACGGTTGATCTTTTTCGGTAGTGGAGATGTGAGTGATCGATGTAAAATATTGGGTCTGAAACCATCATCACCAAATGGAAACAACAATGGGTACTGTAAAGCCATGAAACTGGGATGAATGTTTGATATTCGTTTTAGTTTGTTGCTTTTATACTCCATAATAACATCCCTTGAGTTGGTTAAATCATCGTTGGGAATCAATGCCGCAAACTCATATGCTTTTGTCGGGATATTAGTTTCTCGACCATCAATAAGATGATCTGCTATGAGCCTTAGATTTATCGCCATGTAGTTTGTTTCGCAAAATCGCTCTCTTACCTGTTTAAAAATTTTGACCATCTCATTCTCCCGAATTAACATTTTAGTAAGTGACTGTATTATAATTTCATTTACAGTGTCTTCACGGATAGGGAAATTAAGCCTGCCTGAGTAAGCATCTTCCGCATCATACATGTAGAGTTGGGCAAAAATAGCACTTTTTCCCTGCGAAGGCAATAAGGAGCCTATTCGATGATTAGATTGTCCATTCATTCTGAACACATATGGACCTCCTCCATTATTGCTACTTGTGTCTACCTTGCCTCCCAAAGAATTAAATGGAAACATATTGTTATATAAACATATATGCCGTCGAAAATCAACACATTGTTCTTCTATCCCATCCAATAAATGGTGTAATTCTATAGGACTTGGTTGTAGTAAAGGTAACTGTAATTTTCCCTGATTGTTGCACAATGTACATGTAGAACCTTGCTCTCATTGTTGTGTCTCTGATTGTTCATACATCCACATAATAGCTTCATAAATTTCACACTCACGGTTTGGCTCTCCTATATTTAGAATCTCAGAAGTCTGACCTGCAAGCATGGAGACTTTTTATACTACACATGCACTATGTAGTTAAAAATTTTATAGCACCATTCACAAAAAATTCATGGTATTTATTTCATTCGGAGAAAATAATTTCATATACGTACCGAACAATTATTTTTTTTAATGAGGTTACGCATCCTTGTAGACTCGCACTTGTTACCTAGTACAATCCCAAAAAAAATTACTAAAAAGGCCACTCAAAATCAATTATGAAATATTTGTGGAAATAGTAAATTGTATTCATTTGTTTTTTTACAGGCAATGGGAATTCATTGTTACTCATCAAATATGTATGTACGTTGTGTAAAAATGAATATAAACTCACGTGGGGAATGTTTTCTTTGATTGGCCTGGAAATTGTTGTTGCGGTTGTGATATTCAAATATGGGATTACAGACATTTAGGCCATCATTATCTTCGGTTCCAACTTCAATTGAATAATTAGACTTCATTTGCATACATTTTAATTTATATATTATTCTACATGAGTAATATATGACATATTTATTATGGTAATATCACAATATGCTAACCATTATCACATGTTTGGTGAGTTGAAGTATCTGTCGAAACCACATTGAGAATAGTTTGTGGTTCGTTGTGGAAACTGTTTCTCTCATTAAATGTAGAATGCATATTCAAAGGTATATCATGAAGCATCAAATATATTGCATATGAAAAATAATAATCAGATTTTAGAGACATTATGACAAATTCATAACTTACATTTATGTGTAAAAAATATTGTTACCTTCATAACGTGGATGTTGTTTTGTTAAACTCTGCTCTGAGGTGGAGGACTTGTATCTACGAAAATTGGATGCCAAATTTGTTCAATATTAATCAACTCAAGATTGGTTTCTACATGTATATTGTATGGTATGATATCTGTTTATTTAGAGGTCACCAATCAGTTATTGAATCAATTTGTTTGTAGTTCTGTATTAGATTTGCCAACTCACTTCCTGTTTACTCGTATTTATATTTTAGAGTCCATTGTCACTTCTATAGCCACTCTCTCTCCTTTTCATCCTCTGTAGTAGTTTCCTTCACAAACAAACAGACAATTACACTAACGCAACAAATGTAGGGTACCAAATTTATCGCTATTTTTTGATCAGATATGGTTTTCCAGTAACCAAAATTTGTGTCAGTTGGATTAAATTACAAATACATTTCTAATGCTTATTGATTTACAACTTTTTTCACTATAATTTTGGAGATATGCTTTGATAAAATGGTGATCTATGAGCCTATAAGGCCTGGTCAGGTATAGAATTTTGAATGCTATTAGATCTTATATCATTTGTTTATGAAATTGAAGTGTTGAAGTTGAAGCTTTTGGTTGAATTATAGTTTATAGATTGTAGTTCATATACGATTAAACTATTTAGCAAGTAGTTATAATTTGATACTCTCGTGAAATAGAGAATTTATGTGTGTTAAGTTCATGGTTTATGAATGATTAAAGGCAATGCAGTATGTTCAAATTGTATAGTGGGAGTTAATTTTTAATTTTGTTGATGGTAAAATTACGATTTCTTGATCATTAAACTGAGTTTTGTCCTTGAAATAATAATTTCACATTACGGGAAGACAACTGTGTTGTTAAGGATTATGCAGCATAATGAAGACTTGAAGCATATATGGAAATAAAACTTAGCTGAGGATATAGAAGCATATACCTTTTTTAAAGCTTTTCATCATGATTTTTGTAGACCTAACGATTTTTGGTGCTATTAATTCCCTCAGGAATGAGGATATAGCAAGACTAAAAGGATTGTTTGGATGGGGAAATTACATGTGCATCATATGCTTAATGTGGAGTTGTATAGACTTTTTTGTGAATATTATTAAACAAACTATAGGATAGTAGTTGATATCATCTATCATCATATAACCTGTTTATTATTTCTTTGAAGTTCCGTAAACAATTCATTAACTAATATCTGAAGTACAATGAGACTTCTCTCTCTTTCTCATTCATGAAATCAAATTATAGTTATCTTTGTCTTTTTGTTTCCTTGCTTGCTGTGATGAATTTATTATTCTCATTTGATATATGTTGTCCAATTACATGTTTCTTTTCTCCTTGGGTTTGTCCCATAATTGTTTGTAGCATGGTTATATTCTGAACTTTTGGAGTATAAGAATAATTCAGCGCCATCCAAAGTGTGAGTTAGACAACACTTCAACATTGATTTTCTTTTGTCTTGTTACCTTTAACATTATGAATTTTAAGTATTTGCATACCTGTATTAGTTGTATTAGTTGATTTCCTAGACCTTTTCTAGGGAAAATAGAATAATAAGTATGACATTTTGTTAGATATGAAAAAAATAGTTTGATCATGAAAACATGAATTTTTTTCTTTGTTGCAAACGTGCGCTCCAGAAATATGTGAAAATGAAGGTAAAAACATTGTCCTATTATAGTGAGATTAAAGAATTAGAATTCTTTAGTTTGATCAAAGTTTGATCATAATGCTTCTAAGCAAAAAAAATAAATTATGAAATGTTCTCTATGACACAAACATAAATTTATGATCTTATCTATGTATGAATTATTTTATAGGAAACTATCGCCAATTAAAATCTTTACAGTGACTTTAGGCAGCATTATTACACGAAAATTGTTTGAGATGTTCTTATTAAAAGTTATAGAGCATAGGAACGGAAAATGTGGATAGCAAGTATTACATATCTTCATTTGGTTTGATATGTTATCATGAGTCTATTTATATTTTAAGAATGTTATTATGAGGCATTTTTCTATTAAAAATTGTTATTTAATAGCCACTATGGGTTGTTGGCAAGTATGGGCTATTAGGGAGGGGCTTACTATACCACTAGTGGAAGTTAAGACCGACTCAAAAAACAGAGTTTTTAAAAAGTGTGGAGTCATGAAGCAGGCGTTGCAAGAATATACATTCTTGATATTTCACAAGTGTGTGGTAATATAAGAGATTATTTTGTAGAGTATGAGTTTATTTTTCAATCAGAATTCTAAGTTATTTGGCAGATAATTAATACCTCTTACATGGCACCACTTGGTTTGTTCACTACCAAGATCAACTTCTGATTGTAATACATGCATTGTTATTTTGCTTTTTTTATGATGGAATTTTCCAATTCCAATACTCTTACATGGCACCTCTTGGTTTCTTCACTACCAAGATCAACTTCTAATTATATTAGATGCATTGTTATTTTGCTTCTTTTTTTATGATGGAGTTTTTCAATTTCAATAGTAAAGGATTAAGCATATGTCTTTTAATTTATGTGGAATGTAGAATGCAGATTCAAAGGTATATCATGAATTGTCAAATCTATTGCATATGAAAGATAGTAATCAGATTTTAGAGACTTATGACAAATTCATAACTTAAATTTATGTCTAAAAAAATATTATTACCTTCATAATGTGGCTGATGTTCTGTTAAACTCTGAGGTGGAGGACTCGTATCTACGAAAATTGGATGCCAAATTCGTTCAATACTAATCAACTCAGGATCAATTTCTACAGATATATCGTATAGAGTATGATATCTGTTTATTTAGAGGTCACCAATCAGTTACTGAAAAATTAAATTCATATAAATATTTACCAAACTCAATGCTTACCATATATTCTATCAATTTGCAATTGCATAATTATATTTCTTTAGCATACATACTAATTTATGTATTCTGTTACAGGTCTAATACAACAACAACTTATTGTGCTAATATAAGACCCCAAATTATATGAAATGAAAGTATCTAATTTTCTTATAATTATTATTCTATTTAAAAAATGGTTAAATTGATAAAAGGTTAAAGTTAAAGGTCATATTTGAAATTTTTGCAAAGTAAGCAAGTTGATATAAAATATTCATTGTGTCGGGGAATATTCGATTGGTCGGGAAATATTCATTTTAACAGGGAATATTCGTACGACGGTACAATCATTGGTGGACCCCACAACGAAAGTATTTTCGTAGTTAAAAAACGACATAAATATCTTTTTATAAAAATAACGGCGAAAGTTTTACCGTTAACTGTTGAACTACCCGGTGATAAAAATACAGTAATACGCGTGGTTGCATAGTAGCATACGGTATTGATTATTAATGTTTACGTAAGAAGCCACTCAATTTACTCAATTATTGCTATAGTAATAGTTGCATAGTATATCACATTATTTGATTCAATTATTGTCACAGTATCATCTGCATAATATTTTATATTATTAAATCAATAATTGAGACTACAAAGTTATTCATATTATTATTTGCAATATTGATAATATCTAGAAAGTTCTGTCGAGAAGAGGTTTGGTCACCTAATTGTACGCCAATAGGGAGAAATCCTTATTGGAAAGTCCCCTCTTTCCTGGGAATGATCTGGTTGTTAAATATTGTGAGTTATAATATTAGTGATGAATAATTGTTGAAGTATTAAGAATGTGTTTATTGAAGATAAGTGATTTACAAAAGTTAGAGGGGAATAATGCAAACTTGGAAAAACTTTAGGGGTACCAAAGTGTAATAAGTTAAATCAATCTGGACCGTCGGTGGTAGTTTTAATAGTAAATCAATCTGGACCGTCGGTGGTGGTTTTAATAGTAAATCAATCTAGACCGTTGATGGTGGTTTTAATAGTAAATCAATATCGGCCGTCGGTGGTGGTTTTAATAGTAAATCAATTTGGACCGTTGATGGTAGTTTTAAAAGTAATCAATATGGACCGACGGTGGTGGTTTTAAAAGTAAATCAATCTGGACCGTCGATTGTGATTTTAATAGTAATCAATATGGACCATTCGTTCTAATAGTAAATCAATCTGGACCGTTTATGAATAAGTTACTATTTAGTCCATTCTCCTATAAATAGAAGCATTATTCTTCTTTCATTCTCACCAATTCACTGAGATTCACAAGAGACACTATAGAGAAAAAAAACAATAGAGAGTAAGAAAAAGAGTATTCTGCTACTTCACTATTGCAGTATCCAGGCTTCTACTAAGGTAAATGATATTATTTCTTTTGTATTCATAAGGAATACTACTTTTCGTATTCATCATTTAATATGTCGGAATAACCTGTCTACGCGGATTACGTACCGTATGACGGGTGAAAATCCATTTGTAGTTTCGTATGTTATTTCTTTTCATATTCTTAAATCTAAACTTACTATGGTAAGTATTGCTTCTACAATCCCTGAAATTAGTGGGATATCCTTGAAGTTTTGCGCTTCATCCAATATCGTTTTATTGGAATATTAATCTAAACTTTCCAATTAAATATCAATATTTTCACTCAGGGTACTATTCATGGGTTACTATTCACCCGATTACTATTCACTATAATATTATTCACTCGGGTATTCGGGAAACTTTTCATGTTGGGGTGTTATTCACGGGTTACTATTCACCCGATTACTATTTACTCAAATATTATTCACTCGGGTATTTGGGGTACTTTTTATGTCAGGTTACTATTCACAAATTACTATTCACGGGATACTATTCACCCGGTTACTATTCACCCAAAAACTTGATTTCTTTTCTGTCCAAAAATATTTTTGATACATGGATATTATTCTTGAATTTTACTCCACAAAGCAGTATCATGTTGACAATTTAGACATTATTGAATACTGGATAAATTAAATTATGAATCTTTAAAATTTATCATTTGTTTTCATTTAATTGAATGCTTATATCATTGTCATCATCCTCATGCTTATATTGTGATGAAAGTCATCTTTGGCTTATGTGCATAGATGGACTATTGATTGGTATGATTATGACCAGGGATTATTCGGTATAATCATGACCATTGATGATTACATTAATATACTTGGCCCGTAGTGCAAGGATGATTCGATGATGTGGTTTATTTATTAAGCTGAGTCTCGGCAATAAAGTTGATAAAAAAAACTTTTTTAAATCATAGAAGATAGTAGATATCATGCTCTACTTGACTCTTCTAATGGATTGCTTATTCTGCTGCAGTTAAACTTGTTGTCGATTAAATTCTATCAGTTTAACATTATTGAAGGCTAATGATAACTTATTCTGCATTATCTTAGTCATAATATTTCTTACTGGGCTAGTTGAGCTCACCCTTTTACTTCCATTGTTCTCTTCAGGAAATGAGAACGTAGCCGGAACTAGTTGGGAAACAGAGTGATGGTCCGAGATGGTTGTTTTAGAAATTCTCACTATTTAGTGTGATAATAAATGTAATGAGGATTGAATTTGAGTTTGGATACTGTCTATGAGACAATATTCGTCTAAAAACTCTCAGCTCTTGTTGTATAATTAAGTTTGTATTTGCATTTTGTACCATATATTTGGCGGGCCAAGATGGGTGTTGTATACCGATTTTGGGGGCGTCACAGTTAATATCATAATATGCCTACCGTTATCACGTGTCTGTTGTGGTGGAGTATCTTCTAGAACCACATTGAAAAAAGATTGCATTTCCTTTTGGAATTTATTTTTCTCACTGAATGTCAAGTGCACATTCACAGGTATTTCATGAAGCATTAAATTTATTTCATACACAAAATAACAATCAAATTTTAAAGACATTATGACAAATTCATAACTTACATGTATGACTATCAAATTTTCTTACCTTGACAATGTGAGATTTATAAACAAATGTATATGGTTAGATTCACAAGAATTCATACTTCAGTAGTCGGTGGGAAATAGTTCAGTGAAGAAGTTGGTATCTTCAACAGTTCAATTAACTTGCCCCATGTATATATATATATATATATATATATATATATAGGAAAAATATATGTACACAGCTGTATTACACAGTCGACTATGGTGACAGTTTTTTGGGCTATAGTGACGATTTCAACCGTCGTCATAGCTATTCTGGGCTTTGGCGACATTTTACTGTCGCCATAGCCCAAAAAATCCGTCGCCATAGCCCTATTGTGTAATACACAACTGTGTATATATATAGCCCTATATATATATATAATACATACAACCAATTTAACACTGATCAACAAAAAGAAATATTGATAATAATAAATATTAAAAATAATTAAATAATTAATAATAAATAATAATACAAACAGACATGATTAATTAATTAATTTGCAGGATAATTATGTCTATATATTCTATACAAAGTTGCAGACTTAATTTTGAGATTAAGAAATTAGAAACATGATTAGATGATACTGCGTGTCATTTAGAATATCAGTTCTTTTTAAAAGATAATATATATATATATATATATATATATATATATATATATATATATATATATATATATATATATACTTTTAAGAGTCAATTCTGCTTACCTCCATTAACTACATATCTCAATCAATTAAAATAAAGAAAAATATGTATGAATGGATTTCTAGAGTTTTCTAATGAATGCAATTTATGAAATCTGGTGAGTTATTCAATGATAATTATCATCACAATTTATCATTCTAAATAAAACAAATAAATTGTCGTGCTACTCAGTTTCCTACATGGTGCTCATTTTTCCATGTTTGATTTTTCCATGCCGTGAAAAACCGTGAACATGATTTTTTTTTCCATGTTGGATCCTTTCAAATGACCCCAAGTCTACATGTATGGTATCCACTACATTCATAAATATTATATTTTCACTCGAACAAAAATTTTTAAAAAATGGTAATGCTCATAAATATTATAAATTAGGGATGATTTAGATTTTACTTTTTAAGAATAGTAAAATTTGAACAAAATTAAAGAAACAATATATTGAAGATTGCATTAAAAATAAACAGTTGTTGTTGCTCAGTTGGTTTGAACTCTTATTTATATACTTACAAGTCTTGTGTTTAAGCCTCATAACCCACAAGTAGCAACATTTTGTTTTTAAAAAAAATAAGTCGCAGGCCACAGGCCGGGCAGGGCCGGGCCAAAATGGCCTGCATTCTCCTGGGCTGAAATATTGCGGCCCATGGCCCATGTTTCTAGGGGAAGGGCGGGCGGGCTGGCCCATGGGCCTAAATTGCCAGGTCTACTGTTAGCCCTAATTTTGTTAAAAACAAAATTTAAATGTGTTCTTTTAATGATTAATCATATGGAAACCTGTGTTAAAACAAAATACAAATGTTTTCAATATGGTGGGTTTCTGACAAAGATATTTGCTCATTTTGAGAATGAATAATTTTTTCAATTGACTGAAGTGATTGATAACTTAGTTTTTGCAAATTCCAAACTAAAAGTTGGGGCTGATAATGTTTTATCTTAGGACATAGAAGATGATATTCCTGATCCTACAGCCCCTGTTGTGTCTCCTTCTCATTCTCCTACTCCTAACTCTATTCCTATTCTTTCTGCTTCCCAAAATTCAGATCTTCATCATCTTGTTACTAATATGAATTCCAAGTTCGACACAATGCTTAAACTCATGCTTAATTTTTTAGCTCCTTATCAGCTAGGGTACTCACTGTTACTGAAAGAGTGGACTCCTTAGATGTTCAGTTCAAGTCCCTTTCTAAAATGATTGAAGATGGAATGTTTGAAATTGTTCAATAGGCCGATTACGCTTTTCTTTTTGATGATATCAAAGGGGGAGAGATTTTGGGGGGAAACTGAAAGTTTATGGATTTTTGATTTTGATAACTATTTGGATATTTGGATTTAGATAGCTTATAACTATTTTGGGATTTGGTAGCATTAAAATTTTTTTTGGTTGATTAAACATAAATTGAAGATATGATATTATGATTACAGTTATGTTTCTTTGTTTTGGATATTACTTGTTTAACATGACATATTTGACATAAATAAAGATTGAGATATGAATAAATTAAGGGGGAGCCATATATTTAGGGGGAGTATGTTGTTTATATATTGTCATCATCAAAAAGGGGGAGAATGTTGGTATATATACTTCGTGGTTTTAATGATGACAATGGATATATGGGCTGAATTGATATTATATTGGTTTATATTTTGTTTGGATCAAATATGTTTATACACGGATTGAATGGGTTATATTATGGGCTGATTTCTTCATGGGATATAAGTTGTTGTGTAATGGTAGCACATTCTAATTGATTTAATTGAGATTACCTGGAAGTGTGATATATCTCTTTCTAGCCCAAAAGAGTTTTACTGAAGGTTGAAGTATTGCAAATAGGTTAGTTTGAGTTGTCACGTGATATAGTATTGTATGGGAATTGATATAACTAGGAAATATTATTTTATATTTGTTTTAATGCTATATCTAAATATGTTTAGTTATGAAGACCAATTCAAATCTGAATTGGAGTATTTCAAGGAGTTTGGAATCTCTTTACAATTCGAAGAGCAAGTTAACAGGTTAGTTAGATAAAGGAGTCCAATCTTTATCATTAAATATTCTTTATATTAGCCTGTTACATTTTGAATTTGTTGGGATATATTTTATATTTTGATTTGGAGATCAGCTAAGGAATATGGTTTATTTCAAATTTGAATTGTTAACAGATTTTTAGCTATTAAAGGAGTATTAGCTCGAACAGTGTTATTCTTTGATATATTTGACTCCTTTATTTCAGCAAATTATATATGATTATCTTTATCATGCTAAATATTTTATAGTTGTTAGTAATAACAGTATGCTGATATTGTTTTCTTTATTGAGCCTTTCACACTAACAAAATTGGACTAGCCGTTGCTCTCCACTTTATATATTCAAACCTGTTGGGCAGAAGAATGTACAAGACTACAAAGCTAAAATTCACAGAGCATTCTTCCAAATCATATCTCAGTCATATTCAAGGCATTGTGTCATTTCCTTAGGTCTCAGATTACAACAGAGTCTTCATAATCCATCTTTTAATATCTATGAATTGTAAACAGAGTTTAAGTCAAGGTTGGCTTGGGAATTTTTATTGTAATATTCAGGCTGTTCAACGAAGGTATCAAAGTCTCAAAGGTGAGATGTGTTACAGAAGTGTAAGGGGGGCAGAGGTGTCCAATCGATCATCGTTGTAACAAGGAGTTTTATTTTCTGTGTAATATCTTAATATTATTTTAATAAAGTGAGTCTCTAATACTTTTTGGTATTGGACGTGGATTAGGCCACTAGAGTAGAGGATAGGGGCTGAACCACGTAAAAATTCAAGAGTGATTTACTATTTTTTTTGTTTTCTGTTATATGCTTTAGTATTTTGCATATTATGGTTTAACTCGTGGTCAAAATTATAATAAAACAGACAGGTATTAGCTGTCCGATTATAACAGACGAAGAACATATACTAATACGAACGAGGTTAGCCTGTCCGATTATAGTCTGTAGTAATAAACTTCAAAAATTGACCACTGTAGATCACTTTTGGGTATTTACACCTATTCACCCCCTCTAGGTGTGCTTAAATACAGAATTACAATTATATATATATATATATATAGATTTTTACAATTTCAAAGTTTCCATAGATTGTTTATTTTTCATGTTGGGCTTACTAGAAATACTTTTAGATTATAAGTTATGTACCTTAATTTGTAAAATGATTTTATTTCACGTTTTTAATGAAATTTAACCTTACACATAGAAAGATCATACAAAAATATGAATATACATAAATTTTTATAAATGAGATTCTTTTATTGAAACAACGAGGATAATTTTTAATAAGTTACAAAGAGGGTAATTATACTTTCATTTTAAGTTTTAAGAACCATTTAAATAGTTAAATTAATTATTAAATTTTATCACCCCTTTCCACATTAGAGTAAATGTGTAAACGAATCGAACTGAAACAAATAGAGAGCTACTCGAATTCGACACAAAACGTTAAATTCATACTCGAATTTGACTCGGATTCGATCTGTATTTGAAAATTTCTACTTATATTCGACTTGACTCTACTCGAATCAACTCAACTATGTAATTCTGTAATTAAGTACACCTAGAGGGGGGCTGAATAGGTGTAAATACTCAAAAGTGATCTAAAGTGGTCTATTTTTAAAGTTTACTATAGCAGACTATAATCGGATGGTCTAACCTTGTCTGTATTAGTTATGTTCTTCGCCTGTTATAAACAGACAGCTAATACCTGTCTGTATTAGTATAAAATTTTCCGACTTAAACCAAAATCTGGAGAATATTAAAGCTTAAAACAGAAATAAAAGAACAGTAAATCACACCAAGATTTTTACGTGGTTCAGCCCCTATCCTCTAGTCTAGTAGCCTAATCCACGTCCAATCCCAACAAGGATTGGAGACTCACTTTATTAAAATAATATTCAACAATTACAAAGTAAATAGAACTCCCCGTTACAACGACGATCGATTGGACACCTCCGCCCCCTTTGCACCTCTGCAACACCTCTCACCTCTGAGACTTTGATAGCTTCGTTGTAGAGACTGAATATTGTCGACGTCGGGATTTTTGGGTGTCCCTTTCCGTTACTTGTTCTTTAGTGTTCTCTTTTTAGGTGAGATTTGTTTGAAAAAACAAGTGAAAAAGGTCCGACATATATGATGTCGACGATGGACTGTTAAGAGTCGCCAGTTGGTTTTTAAAATGGTTGTACCAACACAACCGAGAAAAGGTTTGCACATTGACCTAGTAAGGTGACACTGTTATACGGGTCGGTGAAACCGAGATTTGTTTAGGGTCTGGGGACTTGGTTATGCGGGGGGGGGTGTTAGGCACCCCCCGACATCCGTGTTACCACGGTGACCGCCTCTTTTCAAGAAACTATTATCTGAGTGTGTGTGTGTGGGGGGGGGGGGGTCAATGTGATGTTATTTGGAAGTTGTGCGAGGCCTCGTTCGAACCTATATACACAGGTTTTGAATTTATGTAAAAATTCAGTTTTTAGCAAGATATGGCAGTGATGTTTTATAAAAGAGGTTTTTCAAACCCTGATGCTCAATAGGAATTGAGACCTTTTAGACTCCCATTTTATTAAGTGATCAGCTTGATTGATTTTATTTGACGGATGTGAGGCATCCGTATGAAAATAATATACAAAAAATAATGTCGACTTCCTCGTGGGTATGAAAACCATCTGAAGAAATTCAGACATCGCAGAATAATTTACAAGCAGATTACAACTGAAAATGTCCATCATGGGAACCGAATCTAGATTCAATGGGATGAATCTGTGATCACATGGTTCCTAGGCTCACAAGATACTGCAGTTTATATGAAAGCAGTAAGTAGGTATATATATATAAAAACTGTAAATATATATATACAAACATGATCACCAACCACGAAGCACCTCCATGGGGGATCAAGAATGTAAATAAAGCTGTTAAAAGCTATCAACCGCCACAGAGGGAACTCCCGGCGGGACAAAAAGTAAATAAAGCTGTAAATAAGGTCAACTGCCACGAAGTAAACTCCAGGCAGGACGAAACGTAAAGAAAGCTGTAAAAGCGATCAACCACCACGAAGTAAACTCCAGGTGGGACAAAATATATGTGTATATATATATAAGCAATAAACGCACCGGATGTAAAATTCAGGCTCATCGAACAGAGTTCGACCACAGTTCATATATATAAGTATATATATATATATATAAAAGCAGAGTAAACGCACCAGACCAAAATCTAGGCTCATCGAACAAAGTCCGACACACAGTTCTTATATATAAATATATATATATATAATGAGTAAACGCACCAGACCGAAGTCTAGGCTCATCGAACAAAGTCCGACACATAGTTAATATATATAAGTATATATATATATATATATATATATATATATATATATATATATATATATATATATATATATATATTATAGCAGTAAACGCTCCAGACCGAAGTCTAGGCTCAATCGAGACATAACTCGATAATGTTAGTCAATATATATGTAAATATATATATAAAATATATATATATAGGCTGAAAAGAAACCACGGACCGAAGTTCGGGCAAAAGCAAGCAACACGACTCTCAACGTGTAGAAGGGTGTGTGCAAAGATGAAGAGAAAGACTCTAAAGTGTGTGAGAAGGCTTACAGCTAACTGATAAAGAAAGCTTCTATATCTTTAGAGTGGGTAAACACTGGCTTTTGTAGGTAAAAAAGAGGCTATATATGAGCTCACAGGTGTTTAAAAATGGGAAAATACACTGTATGGGCGAGTGCAGAACGAATTGTGCAGGGTTTCCCCGTCTTTTTTTCTTACAAAATGGGCACCCCAAGCCCCATATTTATAGAGGGGGGAGCCGCAGGTCTACCTGCGGCACCTAGTAGCAGGTGTACCTGCGGCTGCCCGGGGTGCCCCGGGTAGTGTGGGTCCCATCGTGTTGAAGTACGTACGCGTTGTTCGCTCGGTCGCTCATCACTTTCAATTCGGGAGTCCGATGGAAGCGTGTCATACCATTCTGGAAAGCTCTTTCCAAGAGCTACACAATGATATATATTTTGACCTTTTTTATTCCAGGAAAATGGGTCCATGACCGAAATGGCATTCTCGAGTTTCCGTCAGGCAGTCCGTTGAGCCATTTTTTTTATTTTGCTTGGAAGTTAAGATATGGTTCTTTTGGGACTTATATTAAATCATTTTGAGTTGACATGAGTGTATTTGTTTTAAAGTGAAGTTGAGTTGGCAAATAGACCATTTTGACCTCCCGGGGTTATCTCCGATTTTCGCGCAGTTGTAGCAGTCTTTTCTCAGAGTTATCTCTGAGTTTGGCTTGTTGTTAACTTTGAATATCCTCAGGGTCATCTCTGAGGTTGGCTTGACCTCCTGGGGCTATCTCCGGGCTTTGATCTTGATCCCCCGAGGCTATCTCCGGGGTTGAAACTGACTTTCCCTAGGTTATCTCCGAGGTTTGGAACCTAATTTCCTGGGGTTATCTTTGGGGTTGAGAACTGGATCTCTTATGGCTATCTTCGGGGTTGGAATTGATGTTGTGATCCTCCAGGGTTATCTCTGGAGTGTGAAGAAGTCATTTTTGTTCTCCTGCATAGTTAGTAATAGGAAAGCGAAATTTCAAGTGTCTACAGATGCCCCTCCTTATCATGTTCATGCAATGCAATGGAGTGGACATGATAAAGATTAGTAGACACTTGAAACATGAAAAGGTATTTTCAATGATTCAAATCGTAATGTAGTGAATGTTTATGATGAATATGAAAATGTTTTCGCAAATCGCAATTCATAAATCGCACATCGTATTTCGCACATGGCACATCGCTTTTCGCATTTGGCCAAATCGTACTTCCCAACTCGCACATCGCATTTCGCATATTGTATTTCACATATAGCATCGCAAATCGCATATCGCAAACCGCATATCACATATCGCAAATCGCAATGTAATGAATATTATGATGAATGTTAAAATGTATTCGCAAATCGCTTTACCTTTTACCGATCATTGATGCTGCAGATGCTGGTGTTGACTCCAATGGTTTGGCATTTAATCGCTGATGCTTGTTTGATAAAGATAAGTTGAAATGTTTTCCACATCTCTGATGGGGATGACGCTCTGAAATCACCAGACCCTCCTGATGTATTCGCTGGTAGTTGCAACGGTGACTATCCTGCTGATCGCCAAACGTTTCCAGTTCCCACTCGAACGGTGATATACGAAGCTTTCATCGCTGAACTGTGTTGATGTCGCGCTTTATTGATGGCAATGTTTTAGAATACCAGATCTTCCGATACCTTCGCTGAAGTAATATTCCACAGATTACTTCACTAGACTTTGCCTGATGTTACGTTAGATTGATGACAACCACCCGATGTCTCACCCTTCTTGAGGTGATTTGGAGTTTTATTTCGTTGTTAGGTACTTGTGCCCCATTTCCTTAGGCGTTTGATTCGTAACCTGGCTGAACTGATGACTTAAATGTCGCTAAAATCCTTGGAGGGTGTAATTCATTCTTTCGCTACCCAGATTTTAACGTCGGTGTAGAGGCCTTAGCTTGTGAGTACTTAACGCATGTTGAGGGTGTAGATTTCATTCACTAGGCCTTTCGTTGTTGACCTTCTTTCTTAAGAATGCTCCCCTTCTTTTGATGAGAGGCTTTATCTCATCCTAAACTTCTTCCACTCCTTGGAATAGCAAAATGCCCCAGTCCTTTCGCATGTTACTACCAGGGATTCATACGAGAAAATCTCTTTGTTGACCAAGTCATTATTTGAATAGTATCTGAATCTCCATTGAGATGATGATGGACTATGATGATGGCATTGACTGGTGTATGCCCCAGTATTGAGTAGTCATTGCTTTAGAGATTGCCCCCATTCTTGTTGTAAGGGACCCAATATCTGGTTGTCGCCAATTTTGAAATTACCCCAGTCTCGCTTGTTGTTTGGGATGGTTGTTCTGACAGATGAGCTGATAAGTCGCTGAGATCGCGAGAATTTTTTACCTCTGTACCATATAATGAACAGGTAGGTTTTGATGTTGACAGCTTTTCTGGTAATGATGTCGCTCTAGTTGAGAGAGATGAGGCTCTAACTCATAGAGATACTGCTATTGTTGAGCGAGATGACGTTATATCCACCCGAGATATCGCATGTAGTTGGCAGTGGATCTGTTGGCTCGTGTAGAAACCCTTGGGTAGGAGATCACAGTGTTACCTCCTTCTTCTGAGAGGGAATTCATGTTGGACATGATAACCCGCATATACAGTTATTTGTAGATGGGCTTGTATTTTCCTGTACAGACTAGCTTAGCCATTTTTTCATGTACAGTACACATTGTATATATCAAACAACATTATATATGGCAGGGAAATATATGTTGATTCACTTCCCTTTTAGTTGTGCCTTGTTACTTGCTTGATATTCTCTTATTTCTCCAGGACTTTATGATCTGGATATATTCTGAAATACTCCTTGATGGATGGACAGTGAGATATCTCAGGATTTTCAGAATGGATCGTCGATCTGTGTGTATTCCCTACCATCTTTGGTGTCTTAGGACTTGTTTCTGTATGTGGTTATAGATAGGAGTATGTTTGTTTTTGTTTTTCTATGGTGAGACCGGACCATATAACATGGCTGCCTACGTACTCCCGTGTATTGGGGAGATCAGGTCGACGTAGTTCGCCCTTCAAGGAGAGTTGAAAAACATGATCCCATGAGCAGGTCAGACTGCGGGGAAGAGAAAATTTGATCCTAGGTTGAGGATAAATTGAAAGTGTGAAAAGTTTGATCCCATGTATGGGCAACCAAACTGCAAACGTAAGAGGTTCAATTCGTGGTGAAATGACCTAAGTGGTATGATCGTAGTGAAGCCAGGCTGATGGCTTGAAAGGATGTTTCCCTGAGGGTCAAAGTGTAGAAGAGTTATATGTGGTAAAGGGTTAAAGAACCGGAATGACTGGTAATCTGATGATCCAAAACCAGGATGTTCGCTTGATGTTAACCTTAGACATAGTACCGTTTCATGGTTTTCGATTTGATAAGCTGTGGAAATTCATCGTCATCCATTTCCTATAATCTAAAATCTCCTCCTGTCAATACTTCCTTGACAATAAACGGGCCTTCCCAGTTCGGGGAGAATTTTCCTTTAGACTAAGCTTGGTTGTCAATGATCTTCTTCAAAACCAAGTCGTGTTGTTTGAACTGTCGTAGCCGGACTTTTCTATTGTAGGATCTTCTTTACAAGTAAAAGGTCGCTCATTTGTGGGCCACATACTTTCCCATGGATTTCATCCATAGCCTCTGAGCTTGGTCCTCGTCCAAACATGTGAGGAGACATCGTTCTGCATCTCTTTTCGTATAGTGCATCTCTTCTCAGGTAGAATTTTATAGCAAGTTGATGGATCTGCCTTTTCTAAGTCGGGCTCGCCTCAGCGGGTGTAGATCCATCTCGTAAGTACTTCTTGATGTGTTGATACCAAGGATGTTGGGTAGGAGGTAGGTCATCCAATACTTTTCAATGGAATTCCCATAGGCTGGAGCTTTTTGTTGCGCAAATATGAGGGTTGGCATGTCTTCCTTGTCATGTATATTGACCAAGGAGGCCCAGGTTGCTAGAGCATCCACAAAATCATTCATATTCCGAGGAATGTGGAGGAAGGATTTTTCTTCAAACTCCGAAACCATCTATAGAACCTGTTGAAGAGATTTTTCTTTTTTCTTTTTTCTTTTTTCTTTTTTCTTTTTTCTTTTTTCTTTTTTCTTTTTTCTTTTTTAGATCGTGGAAAAGAGCCATATGGCTCACTGATAGGTAGCTCCGGCATTGATGAGGACGAAGGACAATCGTCTGTTAGCAAAAGATTCCCCAAGGAGTGATGAAAATAATTTTCTCACGATCTTCCTCAACAACCATGATTTGATGGTACCTCGTAAAGCAATCAGCAAAGGAGTACATGTCGTATTGTCAATGAGTATGTGGATGAATGGGACAGGAAAGCTATCTTTGAGACAAGCTTTGTTCAGATCACTGTAATCCACGCAAAATCGTACCTCTCTCCAAGGTTTTGGCACGGGGACTATGTTGGATAGGCATTCAGGGTATGTTGACACTATGATGATACCAACTTGAAATTGTTTCACAATTTCTTCTTGGACCTTTAACCTCCATTCAAGTTTTAATCGCTTGAGCCTCTACCTGACTGGCCTAAATCCACCTTTGATTGGGAAGGCGATGAATGATAATGTCCGTGTATAAACCGACCATGTCTTCGTTAGACCATGCAAACACATCCTGGAATAAGGTCAATAGAGTAACCATGTCATTCCTTTGGTTTTGAGTGAGGTCTGTACCAATTTGAATTTGTTTGGGGTTTTCTAAGGTTCCGAGGTTTAAAAGAGGTGGTTTGATCAAGATTTCGCTTGGGTTTGTCTTCAACCCATTCTTTGATCTCCTGAGGTATCTCATAGTCCTCTTGTATTTCCATCAATTCTGAGTCCAACTTTACATCAAATTTACAGTCCTTGTGGAGAATAAGCACCTCATCAGCAAGTCTAGGCACATCTAATTTTAGAGTCCTGAACCAAATGTTCTCACTTGATATATGAAACTGTTCAATCACACATAGTGTTAGCATGTAATGACAAAAGTAACTGCTAATACTGTACAGAAAAAGTAAGCAGTTATTATTATCTACAGGGCAGAAAGAGTTTCTTCCCTTTTTACCCTCGTCGGCAAATGCAAGGAGTGGTGCTCCAATTATCGAGGGCAAAGTCTTGGTGGACTGCAGTGATAGAGGGGCTATCATCAACCTCCTTCTCCCGAATGATGACCATTACGTCTAGGCAATCATCGTCTGGGGTGTATCTGTTTGAGAAGTGTTTGTTTTGGTTTTTGTTTGGTTTGACCGCACCATTGATGGTTGCCTACGTACTCCTGTTGAAGAGGAGATCAGGTCTTTCGTAGTTCAGGCTTTGGTTTGAAAAGGTTCAAAGGGGTAAGTGGTGAGAAGAGTGTAGAGATATTTTTTTCTTTTTTATTTATTTACATGCATGTAAAATAAAAGGCATACTACGAAGAAAGTGATACCGTTCCAACATTTTCTGGATCTCGCAACTTCATCCCCTGGATCTACATCTTCTCGGCTAGTTGAGGCCTAATAGTCCAGTTATCAGTGGTTATGTCGCCTTCAGGGCTCGTGATAGAGGTTACCCCTTGATTCTGAATGTCTTCATTTATGGCCATAACTTGATCGCTTCCTGATTCAGTACATTCCTCAGGGACGCTCGAAATGGACGCATTGCAAAAAGGGATGAACTCTGTATTCTTTAATGGGTTGGATTCCCCAACAATCTCACCACCTTTTTCTTCATCTATTCATTCGCCTTCTTCATGAGTTTCAAAGGATTCAACCATGAAATCTCCCTCGAACTGTTGTCGTATTTCTTGCAAAGAACTTTCCTTTTTGGTTTTTTCTTCCTTGGAAAGGATTAGTATTTCCTCTGCATCATCCAAGGTGATAAGATCAGGAACGTGGTTGATATCTTGAAACCATAGGACGTTTGATGTTGGTGGGGGAATCTCCTTTGGGGATGCCTTTGTCTCTTCTGTCATTTCTTGCATTAGGATCAGTCCACCTTGTGTTCTGGCAGAATTGTCGCGCATAGCCTTCACCTCATTTGAACTGCCTGTCTCGAATGGACATCTTAAGCTTTTTATTTCCTTTTCGCCCTTTTTGTTCATGGGAAATTCTATATCCAGCTCTCCATTTTCAATGAGATCCTGGATTTTATGTCGCAAAGACCAGCATTCTTCAGTCGTATGCCCAAGTGAGTTAGAATGGTAGAGACATATCTTGGTGGAATCATAACTCTTTATCTTGGGTTTTATAGGAGGCATCAACTCAGTAATCCTTCATTTGCTTATCAAAAAGTGTAGCATTTCTTCTTTGTATTTGCTCAGAGGGGTGAATTTTCGGACTCTTTTGGAGGTTGTTTGATCTTTCATCTTTGAGAATTCGCATTCCCTCGATTGGTTCTTTCGCTGGCAAGATCTTCTAGCAATTTTATCATCCCCATTTTCTTGTATTTCCATCCTGCTTTGATCTTCTTCATTTAGCTGGCTCATCGTGGAGTCCTTTTTATCTTGGCTTTCTGATAGTTGAGTGAAAAATTTCCTTGTTTCCTGATGTTGGTGCACTATCATCTTAGCCAGCAGGTTTACTTGATTATGGATCATATCCAATTTTTGCATTATTGGTATACCCTCCTCCGAGTTTTCCCACTCTAGGACATTTGTTATGCGCTTTTGGGGGTATTCCTCCATCCTTCATATGGACTTACGAATTGGATACATTTCAGCGCTTCCTGACCCGGTCATGTTTACTTCTTCCGTATTATGTCGCAACGGAAGGTTGGTGTTGATATTTTGTTGGTCAGGTTGTTCGACCACAATACTGCCACTTTCGATCAGATTTTGAATCTTATGTTTTAAGGAACAACAATCCTGTGTATCGTGTCCTGGAGACCCTGAGTGGTAAGCACATCTCTGGCTTGGATTGTATCTTTTGCTCCCTGGTTCCAGAGGTGGAGCTAGTTCGGTAATTTTCTTATGATCCATTAATATCTCCAATACATGTTCAAGGGAATCACCCAGTGGAGTGAATACCTGATTTTCCGTTCTTTCAAATTTTCTTTTCCTGTCTGGGTATTGATTGAATGCAGTCTGTTGTTGATATGGCAGATTGTTTTGCATTTTCCAAATGGGGGGGGCTGTAGTTTGGCCTCCTAGCTTGCCCCTGTACAACAAGGGATACATCTTTATTGCCTTTATCGGGTACCCCCATGGGATCACTCGCATACTTGTCAGTCTGTATATGTTTGGCAACTTCTTCCAAGGCAGTGAAGTCTTTGATATTGCCAGCCTTCAGGCCCATCTCTACCATTTTGTCGTGTTTGATCATTTCCGCAAATGGTTTTCCTATGCTTGCTAGGATCCTCTCATAGTAAGGAGCCTCTTGGATATCAATAAATGTCATTACCATCTCAGTTCTGTCATTGATAGAATGACTTGCGCTGCTAGATGTCTCCACCTTTGGGCATATTCTCGAAAAGATTCAGTACTTTGCTTTTTCACTTTAGTCAATTGATATCGATCCGGTGCCATTTGTGACTGAAAACTGTACTGATTTAGAAAGGCGTGGGCCAATTCTTCCCAGTTGTGGATTTTGGCATTGTCAAGTCGAGCATACCAGGCTTTAGCTTCTCCTGTGAGACACTTTTGAAAAAGTTGCATTCTGAGGCTTTCATTTTCAGCATAAGACCCCAGTTCGCTAATGTACACTTTTAGGTGCGTATAGGGATCGCTTGCCCCATTGTACTTTTCAAACTCTGGGACTTTGAATTTGGTAGGATATTGAGCCCCTGGGAAAATACAGAGATCTGAATAGGTGACACTCCCATAATTTCCAGTCCCTTTAATTGATCGGATGGTATCCTCCATTTGTTGGACTTTCTTTCTTATATCCCCAGTTTCTCGATCATCCCTGAGATTTGTGATTTCTTTATTGGAATGAGGTTTAGGTATCTGGGTTTCCATCTTTTTACCAATGTCCTGACTGACCCCTGGTGTGAAGTACTCTAGTTGAGTAGGCATTGTTTGGCCCTGCGTATTTTTACTTTGTTCTTTTAGAAAGACAACCAATTCTGCTATCTGATTCCTTAATCCTTCAAACTCCTCTCGGGAAACAGGAGTAGGATCATATTTGACCGGTGTAGCCATGACTAACGGTGGGATCAATGCCTTCTTGAACTTTAAACGGGTAACGGGACCGATTGATTCCCTACGAAAGACTGGCATAGTTTAGTCTTTAGGGAATGTATGTAATAACATGCTATATGATGTGTCCATTTTAGGAATTTTATCCTGCAAAACGGGTGTCAGCTATTTATAGCATGTAAATATGTATGTGTACACATTTCTTTATATTTCTCATTACATGGAGATAGATGTGGAGTGAAATTACAAGTAATTGTGTTTGAGAGTATGAAGAGACTTTCCTCTGTTTTGGGTTTATCAGAGGCTGACCTATCTTAGGTTACTCTCACGGCTTTTTGGTATGAAGGTTCCCAAATCATCGCAATCTACTAGACGAGAAATTAATCCGGTCTTTCAACTGGAGCGAATTTGGGTGGTGCCTTTCCTGAGCCTCGAAGAATTAGTCTTCTCACGAGTCCAGTAATCAAACACCGACGGGATAGCCTCCTGGTAGAGGGACCACACAACATACATTCACATGCATCGCGTCTCATCGTATGAAATGATGACATGTGCGAAGCACTAATATCACAAGCAGATATGGTGCGAAGCACTAATATTATAAGCAGTTTATAGTACGAAGCACTAACATCACACGCAGATATGATGCAAAGCACCAAGTGCAATCAAGGCATGCATTCGTACACATTCATCCAATGTAAATGCAACATCCACACACAAGTAGATAACAATTTTGAAAAGATTGTAGTAGCGGCTTAATTCCTCTTACTGGAGTCCCCAGCAGAGTCGCCACCTGTCAACGTCGGGATTTTTGGGTGTCCCTTTCCGTTACTTGTTCTTTGGTGTTCTCTTTTTAGGTGAGATTTGTTTGAAAAAACAAGTGACAAAGGTCCGACATGTATTATGTCGATGATGGACTGTTAAGAGTTGCCAGTTGATTTTTTAAATGGTTGTACCAACACAACTGAGAAAAGGGTTGCACATTGACCCAGTGGTGTGACACTGTTATGCGGGTCGGTGAAACCGAGATTCGTTTAGGGTCCGGGGACATGGTTATGCGGGGGGAGGTGTTAGGCACCTCCCGACATCCGTGTTACCACGGTGACCGCCTCTTTCCAAGAAACTATTATCTGAGTGTGTGTGTGTGTGGAGGGCGGGATGGGTCAATGTGCTGTTATTTGGAAGTTGTGCGAGGCCTCGTTCGAACATATATACACAGGGTTTGAATTTATGTAAAAATTCAGTTTTTTGCAAGATATGGCAGTGATGTTTTATAAAAGAGGTTTTTCAAACCCTGATGCTCAATAGGAATTGAGACCTTTTACACTCCCATTTTATTAAGTGATCGGCTTGATTGATTTTATTTGACGGATGCGAGGCATCCGTATGAAAATAATATACAAAAAATAATGTCGACTTCCTCGTGGGTATGGAAACCATATGAGAAAATTCAGACATCGCAGAATAATTTACAAGCTGCTTACAACTGAAAATGTCCATCATGGGAACCGAATCTAGATTCAATGGGATGAATCTGTGATCACATGATTCCTAGGCTCATAAGATACTGCAGTTTATATTAAAGCAGTAAGCAGGTATATATATATAAAAGCTGTAAATATATATATACAGACATGATCACCAACCACGAAGCACCTCCATGGGGGATCAGAAATGTAAATAAAGCTGTTAAAAGCTATCAACCGCCATGGAGGGAACTCCTGGCGGGACGAAACATAAATAAATCTATAAATACGGTCAACTGCCACGAAGTAAACTCCAGGCAAGACGAAACATAAAGAAAGCTGTAAAAGCGATCAACCACCATGAAGTAAACTCCAGGTGGGACATAATATATGTATATATATATAAGCAATAAATGCACCAGATGTAAAATCCAGGCTCATCGAACAGAGTTCGACCACAGTTCATATATATAAGTATATATATATATATATATATATATATATATATATATATATATATATATATATATATATATATATATATATATATATATATATATAAGCAGAGTAAACGCACCAGACCGAAATTTAGGCTCATCGAACAAAGTCTGACACACACTTCTTATATATAAATATATATATATATAAGCGAGTAAACGCACCAGACCGAAGTCTAGGCTCATCGAACAAAGTCCGACACACAGTTAATATATATAAGTATGTATATATTAAAGCAGTAAACGCTCCAGACCGAAGTCTAGGCTCAATCGAGGTATAACTCGATAATGTTAGTAAATATATATATATATATATATATATATAATATATATATAGGCTGAAAAGAAACCACAGACCGAAGTTCGGGCAAAAGCAAGCAACACGACTCTCAACGTGTAAAAGGGTGTTGTGCAAAGATGAAGAGAAAGACTCTAAAGTGTGTGAGAAGGCTTACAGCTAACTGATAAAGAAGGCTTCTATATCTTTAGAGTGGAAAAACACTGGCTTTTGTAGGTACAAAAGAGGCTATATATGAGCTCACATGTGTTTAAAAGTGGGAAAATACACTGTATGGGCGAGTGCAGAACGAATTCCCCGTCTTTTTTTCTTACAAAATGCGCACCACAAGCCCCATATTTATAGAGGGGGGAGCCGCAGGTCTACCTGAGGCACCTACTAGCAGGTGTACCTACGGCTACCCGGGGTGCCCCGGGCAGTGTGGGTCACGCCGTGTCGAAGTACGTACGCGTTGTTCGCTCGATCGCTCATAACTTTCAATCCGGGAGTCCGATGGAAGCGTGCCATACCATTCCGGAAAGCTCTTTCCAAGAGCTACACAATGATATATGATTTGACCTTTTTATTCCAGGAATATTGGTCCATGATCGAAATGGCATTCCCGAGTTTCCGTCAGGCAGTCCGTTGAGCCGTTTTTCGTAGTTTGCGATCGGAAGTTAAGATATGGTTCTTGTGGGACTTATATTGAAGCATTTTGAGATGACATGAGTGTATTTGATTTGAAGTGAAGTTGAGTTGGCAAAATGACCATTTTACCCCTCTCGGGGTTATCTCCGGTTTTTGCGCAGTTATAGCAGTCTTTTCTCAGGGTTATCTCTGAGGTTGGCTTGCTGTTGACTTTGAATATCCTCAGGGTCATCTCTGAGGTTGGCTTGACCTCCTGGGGCTATCTCTAGGCTTTGATCTTGATCCCCCGGGGCTATCTCCGGGGTTGAAACTGACTTTCCCTGGGTTATCTCCGAGGTTTGGAACCTGATTTCCCGAGGTTATCTTCGGGGTTGAGAACTGGATCTCTTGTGGCTATCTTTGGGGTTGGATTTGATGTTGTGATCCTCCAAGGTTATCTCTGGAGTGTGAAGAAGTCATTTTTGTCATCCTGCATAGTTAGTAACAAGAAAGCGAAATTTCGGGTGTCTACAAATATTACTAAAATAAAAACCCCCAAGCCAACCTAGACTTATAATATATTTACAATAGATACGAAAGAATGAATACAAGAACTGCAGTGTATGATTTGAATGTATCTCAGATTAGCTTTCTTGAAGAATTTTTGTTCTGCATTCTCTTAAACTTCCAATACCGAGCAAAGCAATATATATAAAGGAGTAGAGCAACGGCTATGTCATGTAATGTTCCAATTCATCTAAGCAACGGCTAGTAATTTTTAATTGAAATAAGAGATAAATGTTAGCCATAACAAGTCAGTAGATATATAAGAGATAAATTGCTATGAAGGCGTCAAATAATATCCAAAGACTAGCTTAAAGAGTCCTACTAGCTGCTAGCATGTTTCCTTCAGATAAAACAATTGATGTTAGCAAGTATCCTTAAAAAAATAATTGCTCCATCATTGAATTAAAATCGTTAATAAAACCAATTCCTTAAAAATCTCCAAGCCAAATACGAATTGGTAACCGCATAAATGTATGTATATATATATATATATATATATATATATATATATATATATATATATATATATATATATATATATATATATATATAAAATTAGAAAGATATATTTCTATAAATATGATAGACTATAATTAAGAAACTTAAGGAATATAATAGATAAGATTTCAAAATTAGTTTAAAGACATTGTTACTTTTTAAAACCTCCAGGTTTCAATCTCCTAATTATACTCCAATTCATATTTGAATTAGTCTTCAAAGCAAAACAGGTTTAGACATAAAAACTGAAGCATGTGACCAATCTCCTGTAGTAAACTTTTATGGGCTAGCATATAAAGTAATTATGAAATTAATCCATGCAATAATGAAACAACCCGGGTCAAATCCCGAGTCCGGAACAAATCTCGGGTCAAATCCCAAGTCCTAATCAAATCTATCAAAATAAGGCATCAAACTACTGGCCCAATAGTATCTTCTTAGGTCATCTTAGCCCACCACAGGCTCCCAAAAGGTTATAACTTGAAGGTACTATTGGTAGGAACTTATTTCCCTATATGCAGACAAATTTTTCTCCTATCTTTCGATGTGGGACTGGGGTGTTACAAATAACACATGCAAACTATTATATATTATATCATTAATATGCATAAAAATATTTGATTAACATGACCCAATTAGATTATAAGCCAATATAAAATCAATTTAGCCCATATAAACATTGTCATCATTAAAACCACAAAGTATATATACTAACATTCTCCCCCTTTTTGATGATGACAATATATATACCATACTCCCTCTAAATATATGACTCCCCCTTAATTTAGGCATATTTGTCACACAAAATCTGTCATCTTTCAATATGGCATGTATATCAAATATCACATAGTAATTGCATGTATATCAAATATCACATGGTAATTGCATGTATATCAAATAACTCATGTTAAACAAATAGTACCCAAAACATGACAGTAAACAAGAATCATATAATCATATATCTTAACCAACCAAAACAGATTCAAATGTTTACCAAATCCCAAAATATCTAAATTAGTTATCCAAACCAAAAACAGAGTCTAAACATCTAAACTTCAAATATTTAAATATTCAACCAAAAATCACCAAAATCTCTCCCCCTTTGGCATCATCAAAAAGAAATAACACTATACATATTAATCATTAAGAACAAGTTGATTATCTCTTCCCATTTGCCAATATTAAAAGAATAATTATAAAGAATATCATTTGCCAATACGAACATACATTTGTAATTTGTTACCTATAATCAAATTGGGGGATACTTTTTCACAGTTCGAGATGATCTAGGAAGATTGATAGTGGTCATTTGTTCGTTAGATTCAAACTGTGATATATCAAATTCTGCATCTGATACCAAATGAAATTCTGCATCTGAGTGTTCATCTGATTTTTCTTCTAAATCGGATGAGTCTGACTGTCTATTTTTCAGTGTCTTCATGTCTGAGTTTTCTACTAAAATGGACGGGTCATGTTGTCTGATTTCAACTATCATTCCTTCTAATTCGAACGGCTTAGGCTGTCCGAATTTAGCAGTTTGACTTCCACGATTTATATTGTTATTTCCTGCAGAATACTCATTCTCTTCCTTTGACAGATCATGGTTAAGTTCATAAAAAAATTACAAGTACAAATTCCTCATCATGATTATCATGTGTATTAAATATGGAACATATAGCACAATAAAAACTTTAGAATAAATAATATTATGAACCCTTGTGTTAGAAAATCCGTATATCTAATTAAAACATTATTTAAAAAATAATATGAGGTACTTATAGATTCTGCCAAATAATTTATAGGTAATTAACTATTATTCGTCTCCTTTTTGACCTTGAGACATCTACAAAATGAACAAATAATCTCTACCTTTTTTGTACCCAAATATTCTTAGGTCCTTTTATGTTAGTAGCATATAAATCACATTTCTTTACCCAAATTTATTTTATTCTAATTTTATTACAATTAGAATCAAAATGACTTTTAAACCCATATTTTCTACAAGTAACAAACGGTGAATAATAAAGTGGTTTAAACCTTGGTTTACTATTAATCATTCTAATATTATCATTAGTTCTATTTTTCACATTTTTTATAGGATTATACTCAATTCCTTGTTTAGAAAGACTAGACCTTTGTGGCCCTAACATAACATTTAGGTTCTCTTCTCCTTGCACAAATTTATCAAGATCATTTTTTAAAGATGTTATTCCTGTATTTGTTATATTATCATCATGTTGCATATTCATCATTTTTCCATCATTAAAAGCATATATGCATGCATTTCTCATTTTCAAATTATCTTTTAACACTTCATTTTTAAGATATTCATTTTCTTTTCTCTCTTTAATAAGCGACTTAACTTCATTCATTAGCTCATTTACACAATTCTTAAAACAATCAATTTTCTTTTTTGAGCTGTTAATTTTCATTTTGTAAAGCAATATAATCAGGCATAGATATTTCAAAAGCTTTATAAAAATTTGTTACCTCAAGTTGATCATCATCTTCTAGTCCCATGAAACAGAGTTGGATATTTTCTTCTTCTTGTTTCATTTCAGACTTACTCACTGGAGTTGAGCTACCTTTTTTATTTTTCCTTTGTTTCTTCCTTTGAAGTAGTCTCTCGAGTTTTCTTGAGAGCATTTCAATTTCTTCATCAAAATCTTCATGATCACTTTCATTGTTGCTCTTGACTTGAAGTGTCAATGTCTTCTTTATTAGTGCTTCATCTTCTTTATCATACCTTCTTAACTGATTTTCAAATTCTTCAAGCTCTCCAAATAAAGTGAGTGTTTCCATTGTACTGATTGTAGTTGAATCTTGAAGAGTTGTAACCTTTGGTGCGAATCGTTTATGAATGACTCTAAGTATTTTTCTGTTTATCTCCCTTTGATCAATTTTTCGTCCCAGCATACTTAGAGAGTTCATTAGAATGAGGAATCTAGCTTGAGCTTCTTTGATAGATTCATTCTTTTCTAACCTAAAAAGCTCATATTCTTGCATTAGCATACTTAATTTGACATCTTTTACCTTAGTAGTTCCCTCATGGCTCATGATGATTGTATCCTATATTTCTTTAGCAGTGGTGCATGCAGAAACTTTGTCAATTTCAGCTTGAATCATCCCACTTAGCAGTGCGTTCATGGCTTTGGAGTCGTAGGATACATGTATGATTCATTTGAATCCATTTCCATGACTCTTAGGTTTTCCATCATCATGTCTTGGAATGATAGGGTCATTTTCAACAGCTCACCATCCCCATGGGTCTCGTTTGAGATAGATCATCATTATAAACTTCCAAAAGTTGAAGTTTTCACTTTCGAGCAACAAAGGTGGTCGGCTTGTAGATTGACCTTCATGAAAATATAGGTGTGCCATAGGATCTTTCTCTACGACCTGCAAAGATCAATATTAGTTGTGAGACCCCGAATTTTATGAAATAAAAGTAATCAATTTTTTTTATTTTGGTAAATAGTTAAATTGATAAAAGTTTAAAGTTAAGGGTAATATGTGAATATTTTTTTTTGTAAAGTAAGCAAGTTGATATAAAATATTCGTTTTGTTGGGGAATATTCGATTGGTCGAGGAATATTCTTTTTTTCGGGGAATATTCGTACGACGGTACAATCATTGGTGGACCCCGCAACGGAATTATTGTCGGATTGAGAAAACAACAAAAATATTTTTATGAAAATAACGGCGGAAGTTTTACCGTTAAAACTGTTGAACTACTCGGTAGTAAAAGTACAGTAATACGTGTGGTTTCATAGTAGCACACGGTATTGATTATTGATGCTTACGTGAGAAGTCACTCAGTTATACTCAATTATTGCTACAGTAATTGCTGCATCATATCTCTTATATTATTGATTCAATTATTGTCACAGTATCATCTGTATAATATGTTATATTATTAAATCAATAATTGAGATGACAAGTTATAATATTAATGTTTAATAATTGTTGAAAGATTAAATATGTGTTGATTAAAAATAAAATGATTTGTGGTAATATTTATTCAATCCTTGAAGTATATAAAGAGTCTATAATGAGACGTTTGGGGTAAATTTGGTTATTCTATGGGGGCCCATATGTCATCATCTAAGAGTCTCTTTCGTCAATAGTAATTACCTTTACCAGACGTCAAACCACTTGTCGTTTCATATTACAGGCATCGAACCAATTGTCGTTTTACATTACAGGCATCGAACTAATTGTCGTTTCATATTACAGGCGTCGAACCAATTGTCGTTTCACATTACAGGCGTCAAACAACTTGGTGTTTCACATTACAGGCGTCAAACCACTTGGTGTTTCACATTACAGGCATCAAACCACTTAGTGTTTCACATTACAAGTGTCAAACCACTTGGTGTTTCACATTACAAGCGTCAAACCACTTTTTTTCACATCACCAGTCGTCAAGCCGCTTTCCTTTTCACATTGCAAGTGCTAAGCTAGAAATCTTCTATGAATAGAGGCCTGGTTCTTCATCATTTTTCACGAATTCATTCAAGCTCTAGAGAGAGAAAGTATAGAGAGAATAAGAGAGAAAAAGAAGAGTATGTTGTTATTACACTACTGCAGTATTCAATCTCCTACTAATGTAAGGGGTGTTATTTCTTTTGTATTCATGAAGAGAACTTCTGTTATTCCATTATTTATTATTCTGTTGGAATAACCTGTATACGCGGGCTACCCTATATTTGGTGAAATTCTTCTGTTATTCCATTCTTTATTATTCTGTCGGAATATCATGTCTATGCGTTAACGCTAGACCTGATTCCATTATTTGTTATTATGTTGGAATAACCTATTTATGAGAAGTACCGCATACATGGTGAAATTCTTCTGTTATTCCATTCTTTATTATTCTGTTGGAACATCCTGTCTATGCTTTACAAATGACCTGGTTCCATTATTTATTATTCTGTTGGAATAACCTGTCTGTGTGGTCTATCGCATGCCTGGTGAATTCTTCTATTATTTCATTATTTATTATTCCGTTGGAATATCCTATCTGTGCGTTTACGAATGACCTGGTTCCATTCTTTATTATTCTGTTGAAATAACCTGTCTATGTGGATTATCACATGCATTGTAAATGATCCTTCGTATTCATACGAATAGTATTTTCATTAAAAAGGGGTTTCTGCCAGGGGCAGTTTTGTAATTTCTCTGACCCTCAAAAATTCTGGAAAAATTTTAAATGATAATTTAATGAGTTTTCTAGATTGTGTACAAAAATGGAGATTTTTGGATGTATAGATTAAGAGTTATGGATTTTATGAAAAAAGACTATTTTAAAAGTAAACCCTTATAACGCCTTGTGCTTAACTCCAAAATTAGTTAAATTTTTATTGGGAGTACATGTATATAACAGGAGTAGACCCTGTAAATTTTGAAATTTTTGGACAAAAGTACAATTTATGATAAATGTCTAAATATTCGGCAGTTTTAGCCATATGAAAAATAGTAAATAAATTTTTAAAATTTTGAGAAAATATATGTTCAAGATAGGACTATATTCTGCTAAATCCCAGAAAAGAAATATTTTTGGGACTGATTTGGTATTTTTCATGAAAATTAACTAGTTATGAGTAAATGAATTAAATATGTTATGTGAAGTAATAAAATTAGAAAATAGGATTTTATGGCTTGAGAATCCTATATAGGGTATATGCAGATTTTTTATGAGGGATTTGATCATTGATTATGAAATCTTATGAGTATGGCATTTTTGAATGATTAAATGCATTATTTGATAAAGTGTAAACAATTGAAATAAATTGTTTATAAGTTTAAGAAATGATTAAAATATTGTTATAATATTAATGATATTAGATTATGAGATTATTAAGTGATTGATAACCTTTGGTTATTATTGAACGCGGGATAAATTATATTATAAATGTTTAATATTTATCCTTTATCTCATTTGATTAATTCTTATATCATTGTCATCATCCTCATGCTTATATTATGTTGAAAGTCATCTTTGGCCGTAGTGCATAGATGGACTTGGTATGATTATGACCAAGGATTATTCAGTATAATCATGACCGTAATGCTACAAATGATGTGGAAAAAGTTCTCATTGGCCCGTAGTGCATTGATGGACAGCTTTTGGTATGATTATGGCTATGGATTCTCTTCGGCCAAGGGTGCAAAGATGAATTATTTTATGGCATGATCATGATCATTGATGAAAACACGATTATCTTTACCCGCAATGCATGCATAATTCGTGGTCGTGATATTAACGAATATCCTTAGCCGTAGGGCATGGATAATTTAGTGATATGGATTGATTATCGAGCTGAGTCTCAGCGATGAAATATAAATTCATGGATGTGATATTAACGAATATCCTTGGCCGTAGTGTAGGGGTGATTCGATGATGTGGATTATTTATTAAGTTGAGTCCCAGTGATAAAATATTTATTATACACTTTTAATTCGTAGAAGATAGTAGATATCATGCTCTACTTGACTCTTCAAAAATATAGTTGTAAGTCTTTGGCATGTAGTGCAAAGATGAATTGTTAATGAATATCTTTGGCCGTAGTGCAAAGATGAATTTATTAGTATGATTATGAGCAGGAATTCTGATTTGGTATAACCATGATTTTTGATGTTTTAGGTGAAGATAGGTGATGAAAATTATCTTCGTCCTGGTTACGAAGAGAAATTTAGAACCACAATTATGATTATGAGTTATTCATATGATTCTGGACAGGAACTGTTGATTTATTTTACATGGATACAACAGTATTGGTGGACTTTTAACATAGAGAAGATAATAGACTTTGTGGTCTATTTGACTCTTCTAATGGATTTCTCGTTCCGCTGCAACTATGGTTGAAAAGTTTTATCATCTACCATATGTTCTAAATCTCTGATTTATTATTGATGAAAGCTATTGATAATTTAATTATCTTTATTCATGATATTCTTTACTAGGCTAGTTGTGCTCACCCTTTCTGCTTCACAATTCCTTTCAGGTAATAAGAGTGTTGCCGTAAGAGTGTTGCTGGGTCGAGTGGGGATAACAGGGGAATAGAACAGTGGTCTCTAGTTGTGGAGGTCCTCCCTAAACAGTATAGAAAAGTGTATTGTATTATATTTGGTGAATCAAATTGGGTGAGGTGAACCCAACTTTGGAAGGTTGTTTGCCACTATTATACAAGATGTCTAATGACATACAACCTCGTGTTCTCATAAGACATGGTTGTAAACATCCACTAGCTGAATATATCTACGAGCACTACCTATATGATCTTGGAGTTTATTTGAAACATAATTTTCACTTGGAGACAACGGAGATATTTATATGTCAAGAGAAGACTCACCATTGGGAAAAAGATGATAATAATCTTCTCATTTTTCTTTGGGGTCAATTGGGTCAACCAAGGATAATTCTGTGGCCATATGATATCTATTATAACCTAGACGCATGGCCTCCCATGTACGAAGGTTTCCTTGAGCACTTCCCAAAGATTTTAATTTCTAAAACAGTTTTTGACTATACTTTTCTGTAAAGTACCATTATAAGGTTGTGGTCGAGACACCTTGAGAGTTACATACATTTGTATTAAAACTCACAGTTAACTGTGGCCGTATTCTATACGACAGTTCAACAATTGTATAAATAAAGTTGTATTTGAATTTTGTACCATGTATCTGGTGACTCAGAATGGGTGATGTATACCTAATTTTGGGGGTGTCACATTTGGTATCAGAGCTTAGGGATATGGTCGCTGGCGGAAATAAGGGTCTAGAACTAGGAGGGGAGAGACGAGTTATATACTTCGCTAGTGTGTGACTTACCTAAGCTACCTAATTTTGGGGGTGTCACATTTGGTATCAGAGCTTAGGGATATGGTCGCTGGCGGAAATAAGGGTCTAGAACTAGGAGGGGAGAGACGAGTTATATACTTCGCTAGTGTGTGACTTACCTAAGCTGAAATTGTTTACTTGATAAATTGACAAATTGAGATATGTCAATTAACCTTTATTTTGAAGATATATTCTAGAATGATATCTGAAATACAGGAGATGAGCAATGGAAAAATAATGATATAGAGGAAATTACCGGGAAGGTACAATCTGAAAAGAAAGCAAGGTATTCTCATCTCTTCGAATATCAGGTACGTACGTAAATTTTGTGGGCGAAATTTCATAAAGAGGGGTGATTGTGAGACCCCGAATTTTATGAAATAAAAATAATCAATTTTTTTATTTTAGCAAATAGTTAAATTGATAAAAGTTTAAAGTTAAGGGTAATATGTGAATATTTTTTTTTGTAAAGTAAGCAAGTTGATATAAAATATTCGTTTTGTCGGGGAATATTCGATTGGTCGAGGAATATTCTTTTTGTCAGGGAATATCCGTACGAAGGTACAATCATTGGTGGACCCCGCAACAAAATTATTTTCAGATTGAGAAAACGACAAAAATATTTTTATGAAAATAACGGCGGAAGTTTTACTGGTAAAACTGTTGAACTACTCAGTCGTAAAAGTACAGTAATACGCGTGGTTGCATAATAGCACATGGTATTGATTATTGATGTTTATGTGATAAGTCACTCAGTTATACTCAATTATTGCTACAGTAATTGCTGCATCATATCTCTTATATTATTGATTCAATTATTGTCACAGTATCATCTGTATAATATGTTATATTATTAAATCAATAATTGAGACGACAAGTTATAATATTAATGATTAATAATTGTTAAAAGATTAAATATGTTTTGATTAAAAATAAAATGATTTGTGGTAATATTTATTCAATCCTTGATGTATATAAAAAGTCTATTATGAGACGTTTGTGGTTAATTTGGTTATTCTATGGGGGCCCATATGTCATCATCTAAGAGTCTCTTTCGCCAATAGTAATTACATTTATCAGACGTCAAACCACTTGTCGTTTCATATTACAGGCGTCAAACCAATTGTCGTTTCACATTACAGGCGTCGAACCAATTATCGTTTCAAATTACAGGAGTCAAACCACTTGGTGTTTCACATTACAGGCGTCAACCCACTTGGTGTTTCACATTACAGGCGTCAAACCACTTTTCTTTTCACATCACCAGTCGTCAAGCCGCTTGCCTTTTCACATTGCAAGTGCTAAGCTAGAAATCTTATATAAATAGAGGTCTAGTTCTTCATTATTTTTCACGAATTCATTCAAGCTATAGAGAGAGAAAGTATAGAAAGAATAAGAGAGAAAGATGAAGAGTATGCTGTTACTACACTACTGCAGTATTCAATCTCCTACTAATGTAAAGGGTGTTATTTCTTTTGTATTCATGAAGAGAACTTCTGTTATTCCATTATTTATTATTCTGTTGGAATAACCTGTATACGCGGGCTACCTATACTAGGTGAAATTCTTCTGTTATTCCATTCTTTATTATTTTGTCGGAATATCCTGTATGTGCGTTTACGCCAGACCTGGTTCCATTATTTGTTATTATGTTGGAATAACCTGTTTATGCGAAGTACCGCATACATGGTGAAATTCTTCTGTTATTCCATTCTTTATTATTCTGTTGGAACATCCTGTCTATGCTTTACGCATGACCTGGTTCCATTATTTATTATTCTGTTAGAATAACCTGTCTGTGTGGTCTATCGCATGCCTGGTGAATTCTTCTGTTATTTCATTATTTATTATTTTGTTGGAATATCCTGTTTGTGCATTTATACATGACCTGGTTCCATTCTTTATTATTCTGTTGAAATAACATGTCTATGTGGATTACCACATGCATTGTGAATGATCCTTCGTATTCATACGAATAGTATTTTCATTAAAAAGGGGTTTCTGCCAGGTGCAGTTTCGTAATTTTTCTGATCCTCAAAAATTCTGGAAAAATTTGAAATGATAATTTGATGAATTTTCTAGATTGTGTCCAAAAATGGCGATTTTTGGATGTATAGATTAAGAGTTATGGATTTTATGGGAAAAGACTATTTTAAAACTAAACCCTTATAACGCCTTGTGGTTAACTCCAAAATTGGTGAAATTTTTATTGGGAGTACATGTATATAACAGGAGTATACCCTGTAAATTTAAGAATTTTTGGACAAAATTATAATTTATGATAAATGTCTAAATATTCAGCAGTTTTAGCCATATGAAAAATAGTAAATGAATTTTTAAAATTTTGAGAAAAATATATGTTCAAGATGGGACTATATTCTACTAAATCTCAGGAAAAAAAATTTGAGACTGATTTGATATTTTTCATGAAAATGAACTAGTTATGAGTAAATGAATTAAATATGTTATGTGAAATAATAAAATTGGAAAATAGGATTTTATGGCTTGAGAATCCTATATAGGGTATATGCAGATTTTTTTATGAGAGATTTGATCATTGATTATGAAATCTTATGAGTATGGCATTTTTGAATGATTAAATGCATTATTTGATAAAGTGTAAACAATTGAAATAAATTGTTTATAAGTTTAAGAAATGATTAAAATATTATTATAATATTAATGATATTAGATTATGAGATTATTAAGTGATTGATAACCTTTGGTTATTATTTATTAAGCTGAGTCTCAGCGATAAAATATTTATTATACACTTTTAATTCGTAGAAGATAGTAGATATCAAGCTCTACTTGACTCTTCTAAAATACAGTTGTATGTCTTTGGCATGTAGTGCAAAGATGAATTGTTAATGAATATCTTTGGCCGTAGCTCAAAGATGAATTTATTAGTATGATTATGAGCAGGAATTCTGATTTGGTATAACCATGATTTTTGATGTTTCAGGTGAAGATAGGTGATGAAAATTATCTTCGTCCTGGTTGCGAAGAGGAATTTAGAACCACAATTATGATTATGAGTTATTCATATGATTGTGGACATGAACTGTTGATTTATTTTACATGGATAAAACATTATTGGTGGACTTTTAACATAGATAAGATAATAGACCTTATGGTCTATTTGACTCTTCTAATGGATTTCTCGTTCCGTTGCAACTAAGGTTGAAAAGTTTTATCATCTACCATATGTTCTAAATCTCTGATTTATTATTGATGAAAGCTATTGATAATTTAATTATCTTTATTCATGATATTCTTTACTAGGCTAGTTGTGCTCACTCTTTCTGCTCCACAATTCATGATATTTAAGAATGTTGCCGGGTCGAGTGGGGATAACAGGGGAATAGAACAGTGGTCTCTAGCTGTGGAGGTCCTCCCTAAATAGTATAGAAAAGTGTTTTGTATTCTATACAATATTTAGTAATTATATTTGGTGAATCAAATAGGGTGAGGTGAAACCAACTTTGGAATGGTATTTTGCCACTATCATAAAAGATGTCTAATGACATACAACCTCGTGTTCTCATAAGACATGGTTGTGCACATCCACTAGCTGAATATATCTACGAGCACTACCTGTATGATCTTGGAGTTTATTTAAAACATAATTTTCACTTGGAGACAACGGAGATATTTATATGTCAAAAGAAGACTCACCATTGGGAAAAAGATGATAGTAATCTTCTCGTTTTTCTTTGGGATCTATTTGGTCAACCAAGGATAATTCTGTGGCCATATGATATCTATTATAACCTAGACGCATGGCCTTCCATACGAAGATTTTCTTGAGCACTTCCCAAAAATTTTAATTTTTAAAACAGTTTTTGACTATACTTTTATGTAAAGTACCATTATAACGTTGTGGTCGAGGCACCATGAGAGTTACATATATTTGTATTAAAACTCACAATTAACTGTGGTCGTATTCTATACGAAAGTTCAACAGTTGTATAAATGAAGTTGTATTTAAATTTTGTACCATGTATCTGGCGACTCAGAATGGGTGATGTATACCTAATTTTGGGGGCGTCACATTAGTAGAGCCTTGCTTTGATACCAAATATAATTCTGTAATTAAGCACACCTAGGCGGGTGAATATGTGTAAATACTCAAAAGTGATCTACAGTGGTCTATTTTTTAAGTTTACTATAGCAGACTATAATGAGATGGTCTAACCTTGTCTCTATTAGTTATGTTCTTCGTCTGTTATAAACGGACAGCTAATACATGTCCGTATTAGTATAAAATTTTCTGACTTAAACCAAAATATGCAGGATAGTAAAGCTTAAAACAGAAACAAAAGAACAGTAAATCACAAGATTTTTACGTGATTCGGCCCCTATCCTCTAGTTTAGTAGCCTAGCCTAATCCACGTCCAATCTCAACTAGGATTGGAGACTCACTTTATTAAAATGATATTCAGCAATTACAAAGTAAATAGAACTCCATGTTACAACGATGATCGATTGGACACCTCTTCCCCCTCTGCACCTCTACAACACCTCTCAGACTTTGATAGCTTCGTTGTACAGACTGAATATTACTAAAATAAAAACCCCCCAAGCCAACCTAGACTTGTATTATGTTTATAATAGATATGAAAGAAGGGATACAAGAACTATAGTGTATGATTTAAATGTATCTCAGATTAGCTTTCTTGAAGAATTTTTGTTCTGCAGTCTCTTGTACTTCCAATGCCGAGAAAAGTAATATATATAAAGGAGTAGAGCAATGGCTATGTCATGTAACGTTCCAATTCATCCAAGCAACGACTAGTACTTTTTAATTGAAATAGAAGATAAATGTTAGCCATAACATGTCAGTAGATATATAAGAGATAAATTGATATGAAGGAGTCAAATAATATCCAAAGACTAGCTTAAATAGTCCTACTAGTTGTTAGCATGTTTCCGTCAAACAAAACAACTGCTGTTAGCAAGTATCCTTAAAAAAATAACTACTCCATCATTGAATAAGAATCCTTAATAAAACCAATTTCTAAAAAATCTCGAAGCTAAATACGAATTGGTAACCAAATATATATATATATATATATATATATATATATATATATATATATATATATATATATATATATATATAATTAGAAAGATATATTTCAATAAATATGATAGACTATAATTAAGGAACTTAAGGAATATAACATATAAGATTTCAAAATCAGTTTAAAGACACTGTTACTTTTTAAAACCTCTAGGTTTCAATCTCCTAATCATACTCCAATTCATATTTGAATTAGTCTTCAAAGTAAAACAGGTTTAGACATAAAAACTGAAGCATGTGACCAATCTCCTGCAGTAAACTTTTATGGGCTAGCATACAAAGTGATTATGAAATTAATCCATGCAATAACCCATGCAAACTATTATATGTTATATAATTAATATGCATAAAAATATTTATTTAACATGACCCAATTAGATTATAAGCCAATATAAAATCAATTTAGCCCATATAAATATTATCATCATTAAAACCACAAAGTATATATACTAACAGACTCTATTATTTATTACTCGAATTCGATCCAACTCGGATCGAATTATATTCAAACTACTCGTGAGCTTCAAATTCAATCTCGAATTCGAGTCTCCGGATAATAACTAGTTTTATAATAAATATAATTATAAATTAAATTTGTTATTTTACTTTGAAATGAGAAAATATATTTATAATTATAAAATCACAATTAAAAATAAAAATAAAAATAAAATAATAATAATAATAATAATCAATTATCCTAATTTGATTTAATTTTCTATATATTATAAGAGAATGTATCGAGTATCTAATTGAATCTGTATCAATCGAGTATGTATTGAATCACAATCGAGAATTTGAGTAGTTTAAATTTTAAACAAGTCGAGTATAAACTTGTTCAGATTTTGCTTATATTTTTTTCGAATTATTTTATATGCTCTAATTTGGATCATATTATTAACGAATTATACGAGTCTCGCTCGTATTTTTTCGAATCGATCCCAAACTGTTTGGTTCGTTTATAACCTTACATTAGGGGTTTCAATTATAAATGGGTAAATATGTCTTTTCATACAAATTAAAACCATTATATATTTAGACATTAATATCCCAGGAAAACCTTACTCAAAGTCCTACTATATATATAAAGAAGAAAATTGCTAAATTCACAATAGAAAATATTATTTTCACAACAAAAGGGTAATTATACTTTTATTTTAAGTATTAAGAACCATTTAAATATTTAAATTAATTATAACTTTTTATCAACCCTTTCCACATTTGAGGCTTCAATTATAAAGGGGTAAATATGTCTTTTCATACAAATTAAAACCATTATATATATAGACATTAATATCCCAGGAAAACCTTACTTAAAGTTCTACTATACAAAGAATTCATGTACATTTCCCCGTATTTTATTTCTCGACCACATTAAAATAAAGTCTCTCAATCATACACACAGAGGGTAGAGCGGGCGAGCAAGCAAGCGAGCGAGCTGTGGGCAAATGAAGAAAGATAAGAGAAGCTTTTGCGAGAGGCACGTGAGAAGCCCGTGCAGATCGTTTGGCCGGAGATGCAGTTTGCTACTGAAGGAACAAAGAGCAAAGTTCTACATTCTCCGGAGATGCATCACCATCTTGCTCTGCTGGCAAGACTAATAAATATTTGTTATGAATCAATCCACACACACATATATGTGTGTATGTGTGTATGAGCGATCGTATTTGGGTTGATGAAATTTAATTTCTTTCATATGTTGGATGAAAATTTTGTTTGAATATTAATTATAAGCCTATGAAAGTTTCTTTGTTTTTGCTATAATATGGTTCATTTATAATGTCATGAAGTGGGGTATTTTTTTTTTGTTGACTTGTTTATTTATATAATTATTTTTTATTTACCGATTTCCTAGTTTTTTGGTGTTGAGTTTGATCTATGCTGAAGTTCAGAAAAATGGGGTTTGATTAGTTGTTATGAATTTATTGCTCGATGTTATGAATTATGGTAATCAGGTTCTGAAATTAAGTTACTACTCCCTCCGTCCCAAATTAATTGCTCACTTTTGACTTTTTAAAATCAAATTGGCCATTTTAAAATTAATCTTTTTACTATTTTTGCTAAAATATAGGTGAAGATATTATAACCAAAAGAAAGTATATACAATTTATTACTAATCCCAATTTTTATAATTTTAGAAATATATTTATATATGCTTAATTATTAATTCTAAAAATAGTCAATTTGACTTAAAAAAGTCAAAATTGAGCAATTAATTTGGGACGGAGGGAGTATTAATTTTTAGAAACATTCTAGTATAATATATAGATGAGTCCTTCTAGGAGGACATTTTTTTGATGACATTCTAGCGATATTATTTTATTTTATTTTGGGGTTTTTTTTGTAGTACCTCTCAAAAAATATATATTATTTATTTCAACTGAAATTTTTGTAAAAAAACAGTTTTTAGGTGTAATTTGTAAAAAATAGTTTTTAACCTATACAGACCATGTTTCTTGTATGTATCCGAATTACGCCTAAATACTGTTTTTTACAAAAATTTCAGTTGGAATAAATAATATACATTTTTTGAGAGGTACTACAAAAAAAAACCAAAAACCAAAAAAAAAATAAAATAATATCGCTAGAATGTCAGCAAAAAAATATTCCCCTAGAATTATTGTATATAGATATTTTTGTTTATATATAGCTAGGGAAGTTACTCCTTCGTTCCCAACAAAAAAAGTTTATATTTACAAAATTTATAAATAAATATTAAATTCATGTTTTTATTTTACATTTACCTTTAAAAAAATTAAAGATGGTTGATAATGTTAAAAGAAATTTTTTGTTAGAACAAATAAATATTTAGTGAAGATACTTGTGCAGTTATATTTCAACGACATTTTAAATTTTTAACGTGACTTATTATTTTGGCAATATAATTATTAATCTAATAATTATCAAAAGTAAATAAATTTGTAATTTAATAGCGGTCACAGGATTAAAAGTAAACCTTAATTAATCAGATTGTCATGAGTTCAAGCTCACACATAGTTATGGAGTTAGATATTTTAAAGTTATAACCTCTAATAATATTTCAAAATTTTGGTGGGGAAGAACTTTTTATGAGTATTATGATTAATTTTTAGAATTTCAAAGTTTTCATAGATTGATTACTTTTTCTATTTGTTGTATGTTTTCAAATTTCAGTGTTTGTTATGTGTTGGTTAAAATGTTGGATTCTTGGCTTGTAATTTCAATTAAGAAATTACAGAAGAAAAATTGATATTATCACAAAATTTCTCTCACATGAATAGTAAATGGGAGTTACGGAATTCATATTTATGTGAATGAGACTTTGTGAAAATATTAATTTTTTAAATATATTTTAACATAGTTAAGATAGAAGGAAGAAGTAAAGATAGAAAGTTGGGCATAAAGTCTTTGTACATAAATTTTAACAGAGTTAAGATAAAAAAAAATATTATTCATTAGACTAAAATACGGTGACACCTCTTTTAGATAACTATAATAATACTCACCATCCTTCTAGCTTTTTAAATAAGAGTTAGTACCTATGCAAATTGTTAAGGTTGATTAAATAGATAAAATTACACATTTACCCGTGTATGTTATTAAATTTTAATTTCTGAATATAATATATATATATATATATATATATATGTGTGTGTGTGTGTGTGTGTGTGTGTGTGTGTGTGTTTAATTATCCTTTTTTAAAACAATGCATTTTAATTATAGTTTTATTTGTAATTCAAACTCTCTCATTCAAATAATTTAATTTAATTAACACATATTTTTGGATAAGTGATATAAATATTAAGAATTTTAAATTAAATTATTAATGGAGGTTTTCTAATTAAAGTAAGTGAGTATGTTGATAGTTTAGTTTTTGGTGTTTAACAATAAAAATTATTATTTGAATTCTTAGTTTCATATTATAATTTTTATATGTTAAATTTTCTTGAGTTATATGTCAAAATTTGGGATGTTTATGATTGTAATTATGTGGCAACCCCAAAATAGGTCCATTCCATCCAACCTATTCTGAGTCGCCAAATACATGGTACAGAAAATAACTACAACTTTATTACAACAATTGTTGTGCAAAATACCACAACACATATGTTGTGAGTTTGGATACAAATATATACTAACTGTGACACGTGTCCCAACCGTAGACAGCGCCTCACAGTGATACGTTACGTAAAGGTATAGTCAAAAACTATTTTAGAACCTAAAATCTTTGGAAAGTGCTCAAGGAAACCTTCGTACATGGGAGGCCATGCGTCTAGGTTATGATAGATATCATATGGCCACAGAATTATCCTTGGTTGACCCAATAGATCCCAAAGAAAAATAAGAAGATTACTATCATATTTTTCCCAATGGTGAGTCTTCTCTTGACTTATCATTATCTCCACTGTCTCAAATTGAGAATTATACTTCAAACAAACACCAAGATTATATAGGTAGTGCTCATAAATATACTCAGCAAGTGGATGAGCACAACCCTGTCTTATGATGACATGAGGTTGTATGTCATTAGACATCTTGTACGATAGTGGCAAAACACCCTTCCAACGTTGGGTTCACCTCTCCCTATATGATTCAACAAATATAACTACTAAAAGATGTATACAACACACTTGTCTATACTGTTTAGGGAGAACTCCACAGCTAGAGACCACCGTTCTATTCCCTTGTTACCCCTGCTCGACCCTGCTACACTTTTATTACCTGAAAGGAATTGTGAAGCAAAAGGGTGAGCACAACTTGTGACAACCCCAAAATAGGTCCATTCCACCCAACCCATTCTGAGTTGTCAAATACATGGTACAGAAACAACTACAACTTTTACAACCCATAAGCTGTGAGTTTGAATACAAACATTGTCATCTAGGCAATATCCACATGCAAATAAATCTCCATCATAATTATTGATACATAATTTTACAAAAAAAATGGTGAGGACTACTAAACAACTCTCTCTAGAACCTTCATTCCATACCCCGACTAGTACTCGCTACATTCTCGTCTCCTGAGAAGAAAAAATGGAACAACAAGGAAAAGGGTGAGCTCAACTAGCCCAGTAAAGAATATTATGACTAAGATAATGTACAACAAATTATCCTTAGTCTTCAACAGGGAAAAATCTGATAGAATACAATAGACAACAAGTTTTAGATCAACAACTGCAGCGGAAACAACAATTCATTAGAAGGGTTAAGTAGAGAATAAAATCTACTAACATCTATGAATTTAAAAGTCTATCATCAATATTTTATCCCTGTAACATCAATCAATATATATCTCAAGTTAAATCAAATATTCATCTTTGCACTACAGGCCAAAGATATTCATCAGTCGGTCATGTTCATCTAAACACCTGTTCATCTTTGCACTACAGGCCAAAGATATTCATCAATTGTTCATGTTCATCTCAACACCTGTACATCTTTGCACTACGAGCCAAAGATATTCATAATAAAATCAACCATCTTTGCACTACAGGCCAAAGATATTCAGTAACACCATCATTTAGGACTGAGGATGATGAAAAATATTTTAAAGAAAACGAATCCAGTGAAACAAAATAAAAAGCATTAAGGATTCGTACTTTAAACAATTTGAGTTCAAAAATACTTCATAAATAATCATACTGAAGTAAAATTCAAGAATGATCAAAACATGGATACAATCAAAGCTAGTATCCAGAATAGATATTTTGGACAAAAAGAAGAAATTTCATTTTTCGGTGAATAGTGTATTCGTGAATAGTGCCGTATACGTGAATAGTATCGTATACGTGAATAGTAACTCCGACACCAAAAGATAGAAATTTCACAAAAATCATCTCCACGCTTCGTGAATAGTACTCGTGAATAGTAACTCGTGAATAGTAACTCGTGAATAGTAACTCATGAATAGTAACTCGTGAAGAGTAACTCATGAATAGTAACTCATGAATAGTAACTCCGACATGAAAAAGTTCCAAATTTGATAAAAAGTTCCAACCAACATTTCAGCATAATGATATTGAAGAAATAATATCATTTTAGAAGAAAATAATATCCCTTACCTCGAAAAACAGTACTTCTGGTTGAAACACCGAATATAGGCTATGACTTGAACTTCCACCGTATAGCAATACTCAAAGTATACTCAAAATACTCACAAGAATACGCTCTATAATATAGAGAGAGAAAACTTCAGTTTCTGGTGTGATTTTCAATTCTAACCTAAGCACCTATTTATAGGAAATTGCTTAGAACGCCAAAGCAGAAAATTTAATATAATAATAATATATATATTAAAAATTCTACGCCAATCCTTGAATCTGATTTCAGCCATTGAACATATGCTAAATGAGGGAATCAAATGAAAAAAAACGTTTTTCTTTTATAAAATAATTTAAACTTCCAAAAATCAATTATTTCGGAGCTTCGAAACTTCAATAATTCATAATAAATAGCCCTTTTGCCAGAAAATTCGAATCTCGCGACTTTTAATAGGAAATTCAATTCTCTACAACTTTGTAGAAGGAAGTTTTTCCAAATTCCAAACAGAAATTGGCCGAAATCCACAAACAGGCGATTTTACATGCTATAATCAAATTTTCAGTCAAGAAATAGGTCCACCGACACACAAAATCTGTGTTAAACATTTAATGCCACAAAAATACTCTTCCTCCTCATATACTCATATATCCCACATTCATTATAAAAATATCATCGTTAATATATTATTAAAATAATATATTTAAATGAATTATTTTATCAGAAAAAGATAAAATATTAATTTTCAACAATTGTCACATTAAAAATTTTCTCCATCTATATCCACATAAAATCAATATTTTCCTCATCATATGAATCAATAATTAATTATTCACAAATAATATTACAGAATCACAATACTGGCAACCAGGCCGTTCCCAGGAAAGAGGGGGCTTTCCAATAAGAATTTCTCCTTACTGGCGCGCAATTAGGTGACCAAACCTCTCCTTAGACAGAACTTTCTAGACATTGCCAATAATGTTATCAAATAATATTATTCAGATAATATGAATTATTGCTTCGATAATGAAAAATACTGTGTAGTGACAATTATTGAAACAACAGTAATATAAAATATCAATGCAGCAATTATTGATTCAATAACATAAAATACTGAACAGTAATTACTGTAACCATTATTGAGTAGTGCCTTCTTACGTAAGAGTCAATAATTGGTGCAATACTGTGTGCTACTGTGCAACAACGCGTATTACTGTGTTTTAACCACCGGGTATTCCAACAGTATTAACGGTAACAACCACGTCGTTTTTTATAAACAACTTATACTTGTCGTTTTCTTCATCCAATCGCTTTCTGTTATGGGGCCCACAAAAGACTGCGCCGTCGTACGAATATTCCCCGACAGCGATAATATTCCACGACCAAACGAATATTCCCCGACAACAATGAATATTTTATAACCACCTGTTTATTCGAAATATTTGCGCATTTTACCCATAACTTTCCACATTAATCAAATCAACCCTTACTATTTCAAAATAAAAAATAGAGGAAATTCCATTTTTATTTTAAAAAAAAAATTCGGGGTCTTACATCCTCCCCTCCTTATGAAATTTCGTCCTCGAAATTGACGTACGTAACTGGTGTTTCAAAAAGGTAAAGATACCTCGCTTTCATTTCCGTTTCCAACTCCAATGTCATTTCCTCTATAGCATGATTTCTCCACAAAACTTTAACTTGTGGTATGACCTTCGTGCGTAGGACATGCTCCTTCCCATCCAACATCTTGACAGGTACCTCCTCGTACGTTAAGTCTTCAGCTATTTCGTCCGGTTCTAACTCAATAACATGGTTCGAGTGATCCACATCGGTACAAAAAAAACGTTATAAACACGCGACATACTTGGCGGTAAAACGAGTCTATAGGCCACAGTTCCTATTCGATCGAGAATTTCAAATGGATTAATTAATCGAAAGTTTGAGCTTTGCTCACATCGCCAATTCTCTCTTTTGAAATAACAACTTCTTGCACCTTCTTCTTCAAATTCATCAGCTCCAGTGTGTAGCTTGAACAGCTTTAACGTTATCGATTAAAGTAGATTATACTCGTATATCATCATGTGGATACCTAGAGTTTTCATCTCCATCTCTATTATTTGTAAATTATACGAAATGAGTCTTTGACAATAGCGTACTCGTACTCGTATACGATCTTCTACTCAACACGTCAGCTACCACGTTCGCTTTTCCAGGACGGCATGATCAGAACATGTGCTGAAATGAGTCTCCTCTTGAGTTCTTCGAAGCTCTTCCCACATTCCTTGCTCCATTCGAATTTTGTATCTCTACGAGTCAGCTGCGTTAATGAAGTAGCGATTCGAGAATATCCTACAACGAATCTCCGATAATAATCAACTAAGCCTAGAAAGCTACGTATTTCGATTATCGACTTAGGTGGTTCTCAACTGTGACTCATATCCCAACCTTGGATAGCACGTTACAATGACACCTATCAGTTTACTACCGTACGAATATGGCATCCCCTACGGAAAGTCTGGCTTCTGTGTATTCCACAAAGGAAGTCACCAGATAAAGGCTCGGGTATCAACTTCTACAGTTGGGTTTTTAACTCCTGAAGTTCAATAGGAGCCATTCGATATGAGATTTTAGAAATGGGTTTTGTACCGGATTCAAAGTCGATACAAAATTTAATATCACGCTCTGGGAGTAAGCCAAGAAATTCTTCAGGAAATACGTCAGGAAAAATCAATAACAACTGGAATATTATTCAAATCTGACGTGTCTTTATTCAAATCCATAACATGGACTAAGAAAACTTGACATCCATTTTTCAATAAACGAATGACTTCATGGCTTGATATAAAAATGTTTGACTTCAATGGTTTGATTGCTTGAGTTCGAATATCAGGTTGCTTAAGAATATGAAAACTAACAACCTTTACAAAAGCAATTAATTTTGGCATGATGAGTAGTTAACCTTAAAATCACATTAAAAGCAAATATCTCTATAGAAATAAGGTTAACAGGTAATGTGATAGTGCCAACTTGAATCAAGCAAGATTTCTAAACAACAGATGTAATGAAAGTTTCTCCTAACAGAGTCTCCACAGATAGGTCAAAGTCAAATTTCTCCGTAGTCAAGTTCAAACGTTGAACGCAAGCAAGAGAGATAAAAGAATGGGTAGAATCGGTACCTAGTAAGGTATAAACTTCGCAAAAATTATAATTAACTAACCCGTGCTAACTTCGTTCGGGTTCCTCGCATTTTGACCGGTCACGACAAACGCTCTTCCAGGAACTGTTGACTTTGACTTTTCTGGGACAGCCTTTTGAATCACCATCCCCGCTGGAATTGGTTTCACTACCGTACACTCTCGAGCGATATGTCCTTCCTTTCCACAATTATAGCATACCTTGAACTGTTGTGGGCAGTTTGGGCTGATATGTCCTTCTTTCCCGCATTTATAACATACGACCGGTGGTCTTTCTCCTCCCTTGGAACCAGTTACTGCTGGAACTGTCGTCTTCACTTGGTCGTTGTTAAATCTCCTCTTTTTAAAATCTCCTCCCGACTCGCTTCTTCTATTTTCATGGCTGTGATTACCACCAGAGTGGTTACCACCTTTGCCCGTATTCTTCTTTCTTCGTAGGTTATCGTTATTCTGATGACTGCTATCTTCGGTATGATCCTGGTTATGGTCCCTCGGTTGAACATACTCGTTATCTCGCTCTAACAACTGAGCCCTGTTGACAACATCTGAATAGATAGAAAATTTATGAGAAATGAGATACTGACGTATGCCGGGTTTCAAACCTCTCAGAAACATTCGCGTCATACGTTCCTCATTCTCCACCAAATGAGGTGCAAACCTGGATAACTCCGCGAACTTTGCCTCGTACTGGGACACTGTCATGTTATTTTGCTCTAGTCTAATAAACTCCACTTCCTTCATATGGCGAATACTTTCAGGAAAGTATTTTTCATTGAAAAGTTTTTGAAACGTCTCCCATGACATGCTGAGTGCGGCTGGATGTGTACGCTTCACAGACTCCCACCAGTAGTCTGCCTCGCCACGGAACATAAAGGTGGCGAATGGAACCTTCTGTTCCTCCGTGCATCCCAAGACATCGAATATCTTGGTAATTTGTTTGACCCACATTTCCGCCATGATCGGATCCGGCTTTCCCAAAAATTCTGGTGGTCCCAACTCTTTGAACTGCTTGGCTGTGACCACCCGTGAATTGCTATCATTTTCTCCTGTATTTTGAACACGAGTCTCCCTCGTCTGGTTTTGCATGAACTGCAAAAAGCTCCTAAACATCCCGTCGTTTATCGTCTGCTCAGTGGCGTTGTTCACAGGAGGAACATTGCCAGCCTGTTGCACGTTCTCCTCGTTGGTAAGTACAGGCATCTCCACGGTCTCATTTACTCCACTGTTAACATTCTCAGTCGACATTCTCAAATACTGTCATAAAACAAGGGTTAATTAAACAATTTAACAAATCACATATTACCCCTATATTATGACCAACCAACAAATAAGCTTAGGTAGGACACACTAGCGAAGGATTTACTCGTCTCTCCCCTCCTAGTTCTATTCCCCGATCTCTGCCAGAGATCATATCCCTAAGCTCTGATACCAACTGTGACAACCCCAAAATAGGTCCATTCCACCCAACCCATTCTGAGTTGTCAAATACATGGTACAGAAACAACTACAACTTTTACAACCCATAAGCTGTGAGTTTGAATACAAACATTGTCATCTAGGCAATATCCACATGCAAATAAATCCCCATCATAATTATTGATACATAATTTTACAAAAAAAATGGTGAGGACTACTAAACAACTCTCTCTAGAACCTTCATTCCATACCCCGACTAGTACTCGCTACATTCTCGTCTCCTGAGAAGAAAAAATGGAACAACAAGGAAAAGGGTGAGCTCAACTAGCCCAGTAAAGAATATTATGACTAAGATAATGTACAACAAATTATCCTTAGTCTTCAACAGGAAAAAATCTGATAGAATACAATAGACAACAAGTTTTAGATCAACAACTGCAGCGGAAACAACAATTCATTAGAAGGGTTAAGTAGAGAATAAAATCTACTAACATCTATGAATTTAAAAGTCTATCATCAATATTTTATCCCTGTAACATCAATCAATATATATCTCAAGTCAAATCAAATATTCATCTTTGCACTACAGGCCAAAGATATTCATCAGTCGGTCATGTTCATCTAAACACCTGTTCATCTTTGCACTACAGGCCAAAGATATTCATCAATTGTTCATGTTCATCTCAACACCTGTACATCTTTGCACTACGAGCCAAAGATATTCATAATAAAATCAACCATCTTTGCACTACAGGCCAAAGATATTCAGTAACACCATCATTTAGGACTGAGGATGATGAAAAATATTTTAAAGGAAACGAATCCAGTGAAACAAAATAACAAGCATTAAGGATTCGTACTTTAAACAATCTGAGTTCAAAAAAATACTTCATAAATAATCATACAGAAGTAAAATTCATGACTGATCAAAACATAGATACAATCAAAGCTAGTACCCAGAATAGATATTTTGGACAAAAAGAAGAAATTTTATTTTTCGATGAATAGTGTCGTATTCGTGAATAGTGCCGTATACGTGAATAGTAACTCCGACACCAAAAGATAGAAATTTCACAAAAATCATCTCCACGCTTCGTGAATAGTACTCGTGAATAGTAACTCGTGAATAGTAACTCATGAATAGTAACTCGTGAATAGTAACTCATGAATAGTAACTCATGAATAGTAACTCGTGAAGAGTAACTCATGAATAGTAACTCATGAATAGTAACTCCGACATGAAAAAGTTCCAAATTTGATAAAAAGTTCCAACCAACATTTCAGCATAATGATATTGAAGAAATAATATCATTTTAGAAGAAAATAATATCCCTTACCTCGAAAAACAGTACTTCTGGTTGAAACACCGAATATAGGCTATGACTTGAACTTCCACCGTATAGCAATACTCAAAGTATACTCAAAATACTCACAAGAATACGCTCTATAATATAGAGAGAGAAAACTTCAGTTTCTGGTGTGATTTTCAATTCTAACCTAAGCACCTATTTATAGGAAATTGCTTAGAACGCCAAAGTAGAAAATTTAATATAATAATAATATATATATTAAAAATTCTACGCCAATCCTTGAATCTGATTTCAGCCATTGAACATATGCTAAATGAGGGAATCAAATGAAAAAAACGTTTTTCTTTTATAAAATAATTTAAACTTCCAAAAATCAATTATTTCGGAGCTTCGAAACTTCAATAATTCATAATAAATAGCCCTTTTGCCAGAAAATTCGAATCTCGCGACTTTTAATAGGAAATTCAATTCTCTACAACTTTGTAGAAGGAAGTTTTTCCAAATTCCAAACAGAAATTGGCCGAAATCCACAAACAGGCGATTTTACAGGCTATAATCAAATTTTCAGTCAAGAAATAGGTCCACCGACACACAAAATCTGTGTTAAACATTTAATGCCACAAAAATACTCTTCCTCCTCATATACTCATATATCCCACATTCATTATAAAAATATCATCGTTAATATATTATTAAAATAATATATTTAAATAAATTATTTTATCAGAAAAAGATAAAATATTAATTTTCAACAATTGTCACATTAAAAATTTCCACATAAAATCAATATTTTCCTCATCATATGAATCAATAATTAATTATTCACAAATAATATTACAGAATCACAATACTGGCAACCAGGCCGTTCCCAGGAAAGAGGGGGCTTTCCAATAAGAATTTCTCCTTACTGGCGCGCAATTAGGTGACCAAACCTCTCCTTAGACAGAACTTTCTAGACATTGCCAATAATGTTATCAAATAATATTATTCAGATAATATGAATTATTGCTTCGATAATGAAAAATACTGTGTAGTGACAATTATTGAAACAACAGTAATATAAAATATCAATGCAGCAATTATTGATTCAATAACATAAAATACTGAACAGTAATTACTGTAACCATTATTGAGTAGTGCCTTCTTACGTAAGAGTCAATAATTGGTGCAATACCGTGTGCTACTGTGCAACAACGCGTATTACTGTGTTTTAACCACCGGGTATTCCAACAGTATTAACGGTAACAACCACGCCGTTTTTTATAAACAACTTATACTTGTCGTTTTCTTCATCCAATCGCTTTCTGTTATGGGGCCCACAAAAGACTGCGCCGTCGTACGAATATTCCCCGACAGCAAGAATATTCCACGACCAAACGAATATTCCCCGACAACAATGAATATTTTATAACCACCTGTTTATTCGAAATATTTGCGCATTTTACCCATAACTTTCCACATTAATCAAATCAACCCTTACTATTTCAAAATAAAAAATAGAGGAAATTCCATTTTTATTTAAAAAAAAAATTCGGGGTCTTACACAACTAGCTCAGTAAAGGATATCATGACTAAAGATAATTAAATTATCAATAACCTTCATCAATAACAAATCAGAGATTTAGAACATATGGTAGATGATAAAAATTTCAACCATAGTTGCAGCGGAACGAGCAATCCATTAGAAGAGTCAAATAGACAATATAGTCTATTATCTTCTCCATGTTAAAAGTCCACCAACAATGTTTTATTCATGTAACATCAATCAACAGTTCCTTTCCACAATTATATGAATATCTCATAATCATAATTATAATTCTAAATTCCTCTTCGTACCCAGGAAGAATATAATTTCATCACATGTCTTTACCTGAAATATCAAATATCATGGTTATACCAAATCACAGTTCCTGTTCATAATCATACTAATAAATTCATCTTTGCACTACGGCCAAATATATTCATCCACAGTTCATCTTCGCACCACTGGCCAAAGATATTCAACAATAGGTCATCTTTACACTACGTGCCAAAGATATTCATTAACAGATCATCTTTGCAATACAGGCCAAAGATATTCCTCAACAGTTCATATTTGCACTATAGGCCAAATATATTAATATCTCAAAGAAATATATAATCATTTCAGAATTTATATAAACAATAATTATAACCATATTGATCAATTCACCTTTGCACTTAAGCTAAAGATATTCAATTATAAATTCAATGGTCATGATCATACCAGTCACAATTCAACTTTTCACTACTGGCCAAAGAGAACCCTAGTCATGATCATACCAATAATCTACCCATCTTTATACTCAAGTGAAAGAGAATTTTAACATCAGGGTTATAAAAATATTATATATGATAATAAAATCAATATATAGTTTTAATCTCCAGAGTAATATTCATAAATCAACTATAATTTGGTTAGAAAAAGAAACCAATTTTGTAGTGAATAGTACCCGTGAATAGTAACTCGTGAATAGTAACTCATGAATAGTAACCCTGACACAAAAAGGTAGAAATTTCATAATAAAATTTATATCAATATTTTGGTATAATGATATTGAAAGAATAACATTTCTTAAACTTATAAATAATTTATTTTAATTGTTTACACTTTACTAAATAATGCATTTAATCATCATAAAATGCCAAACTTATAAGATTTTATCACCAATAACCAAAACCCTCATCAAAAATTTGCATATACCACATATATGATTCTCAAGCCATAAAATCATATTTTTCAATTTTCTTCCTTCACATAACATATTTAACTCATTTATTCATAACTAGTCCATTTTCATGAAAAATACCAAATCAGTTCCAAAAATATTTCTTTTTCGGGATTTAGCAGAATATAGTCTCATATTGAATATATATTTTTCTTAGAATTTTTAAAATTCATTACTATTTTTCATATGGCCAAAATCGCTGAATATTTAGATATTTATCATAAATTGTACTTTTATCCAAAAATTTCAAAATTCATAGAGTACACTGATATTATATAGATGTACTCCCAATAAAATATTTATCAATTTTGGAGTTAACCACAAGGAATTATAAGCGGTTACTTTTAAAATAGTCTTTTCTCATAAAATTCATAACTCTTAATCTATACATCTAAAAATTACTATTTTTGTACACAATCAATAAAACTCATCAACATATCATTTCAAATTTTTTCAGAATTTTCTAAAGATCAGAAGAAGTACGAACTGAAAAATATAATAACCCTTAAAATCCCTTAATATCCCTTACCTCAAAAAAGCAGCACTTCTGACTGGATATCGGATATGACGCTGAAGGAAACTTGCACTGATGAATATCAACTCACCAAGTATCTAAATACTCACAAAATACACTCAATAATCTAGAGAGAGAAAGAGAGAAAGCTTATGTTTCTGGTGTGATTTTTAATTCTAACTTAGCCCTCTATTTATAGGAAAATTTTAGCAGACTTGACCTGCAACCTGATGGCTTTACCTGCTACTATTCCCACCCACCACATTTGAAATAAAATTCAGCACATTTCTTCACCAACCACAAGTGGGGCCCACTCAATTCTAGAATTTTCCACCAAAATGCTAAATTCGAATACTTCAACAATTTCTGAACCATTCACCTCTTAAATTTCATAACAAACCATACGTTTAATTTTAACGGTTCAAAATTTGTGGACATATACTTAACTTATATATGTATAACATATCCAAAAATTACAACGATCCAACGGTCGGATTATAAATTATAACTCACACAATATATCTCAAAAATACTGGTTTAATTTTTAATATCTTCATTTCGACAAAAATACTGATAAAATATCTCAATATTAATTTTTTCATTTATAACCACATAAATAAATCTATCATTTATATCCACATCAAATAAATATTTCCTTATCATAAATATCAATAATTAATTATTCACAAATAATATTACAGAATCACAATTATGACAATCAGGCCGTTCCCAGGAAAGAGGGGACACTCCAATAAGAATTTCTCCTTACTGGCGCGCAATTAGGTGACCAAACCTCTCCTTGACAGAATTTTTTAGACATTGCCAATAATGTTATCTAATAATATTATTCAAATAATATGAATTATTGATCTGATAATGAGAAATATTGTGCAGTGATAATTATTGAAATAACAATAATATAAAATATCAACGCATCAATTATTGAATTAATAAAATAAAATATTGAACAGTAATTACTGTAACAATTATTGAGTAGTGCCTTCTTACGTAAGAATCAATAATTTAAAAATACTGTGTAATACCTTGTGCTACTGTGCAACAACGTGTATTACTTTATTTTACCAACCGGGTATTCCAACAGTGTTAACGGTAACGATTACGATGTTATTCATAAAAACTTAATTTTGTCGTTTTTTTCATCTGACAGTTATTCTGTTATGGGGCCCACAAATGGTTGCGCTGTCGTACGAATATTCTCCGATAGAAAGAATATTTCACGACCAAATGAATATTCCCCGACAACAATGAATATTTTATAACCACTTGTGTATTTTGAAAAAAATTTTATATATCACCCTTAACTTTAACTTTTATCAATTTAACTATTTACTAAATATTAATTATAAGAAAAATTGAATACTTTTATTTCATAAATTTCGGGGTCTTACAAATTACTTATTTTTTTAGTATATAGTTGGTGTTATTTTTATACAACATTTAATAAAAGAAAATATAATTATATTTATTACTACCTCTATCGTATTAGAAGAATTTTTTTAATATATTTTTTTAGAGTAATAACATTTGATATTTTTATTGTAAATAATTATGCTTAAGAGTTACTTATGTTTAGTTTAATATTTGAGAAAAATAATTAATATAATTTGTAATAATTTTTTATATGAATAATCTCGGTATGTAATAATAATAAGTTTATTTTACGTAAATTTTATTATCTGGGAAAAATAATTATGTTTGCATTAATTTGTACTTTTATGCTTATTAAAATTTTACTTTTTAAATTACAAAAAATAAATTTGAATGTATATTACGTAAATTTTAATTTTAAATAAATTTAATTAGAAAAAAGTGTATGACTTTATTTTCTTGATAAAACAAATATTTATTAATTTTTGAGAAATATGTTATTTATTAATGCACAAAGTCATAATTTAATTAATTAGATTAAGTTAAGTAAAAATTATAACATATAAATTTGTATTTAGTGGATATATTAAATATTATAACTTGAAGGGTATATTAGACATTATATTAGAAATATTTTGAAATATTAGTTGGTCAACCGCACTAGGGGTAGTGAATGTTACTCCCTCCGTCCTATAGTTATAAACTGATTTTTTTTGACACACAGTTTAAGAAAATCAGTTTAAGTGACATTTTTAACATAAATTTTTCACATATACCTCTTAATATGAAATTAATTAATAAGTTAATTACTACTTACTTATTACACTAGAACTCTCGACTTCATTGATTGACGTGTACTGACCATTAAAGTCCATAATCATAAAACTTTAATCAAAGAGAATACAACAACATTAACTATGGTGCTAAAAATAATGACATTGAATATTGTTTCTTCAAAAAAGAGTAATGGTTGAATATTTATTATAAGGGCATAAAAGTAAAATAATGAACCCAGTAAATTTTATAAATAGTAAATAGCCTATATATTGGAACATCTCAAAATAGAAAATCAGCCTATAATTATGGGATGGAGGGATTACATATTATAGACTAGGGGGTACTGACTGTTACTTAAAAAACTAAAGGGATAATGAGTGTTATTATGGTTATTTATTTATTAACCTCATGACTTTATATGTTTATGTAATCACTTTTAAAATTAAAATGATAATATGCAAATAGTCAAGTTAAATATTGAGAAAGTTTTATGTCAAATTACGATTGCGACGTATATTAATATATGAGATTGACTAATATTATATAATTGACCAACTGTATCAAACACATTATAAAATTTTATCAACTATAATTATCTACGTAACTCGTAATAAAAAAATTAATATGTAAAGTTGTAATATATAAAAAATTTTTATACCCTAGTAATCTTGAGCGCATTACAAATTGGGGATACCATATTCCTTGAATTTGGACGTAGGTTGTTAATCGGAGTTCAATTTAGGTTTTAAAAGCCAATTTTTAGTAGTAAAAAACTAACAAGGCAGTGTTTTGACAAAAAAATTAATGAAAGGGCAACCAATTATGTATTTAATTTATATTTATAATATAAATATCTTATAATTTTATATATCAAATTTATTTATTTAGATTAATATAAACAATAAATTTTCAAAAACATATGTAATATTATAAATTTTACCCCCCTGTTCCACTATAACCGACGTTTTACCCCATTTGATTTACTCCAAAATATTTGACATTTAAGGAAATCAAAGCATAATTAATATTTTTTTCCAAATTTATCTTTATTTATGTTTTCCAACAAGTGTTTAATTAATGCACACAATAATTAATTTTTCACTTCATTAAATTAGGTGTAGGCTACTTCCTTTCAGAAGTGGTTAGTATGAAGTTTATTTTGGGTAATGCTAACCAGATCCCTTCCTTTCATATTTCTTTTTCTTTGCTTCTCAATAAATATTCAATAACAATGATAATTTTAATACTCCCTCCGTTCCAGGATAAAAATTCTGGTGGACTTTTCACGCATATTAAGGAGATGGATAAAATGACAAAATTGCCCATAATAATGTCATTAAATATAGGGAGTGAATTAGAATAAGTAAAGTATGAAATATTTAATGCTACGAGTATAATAGGAAAATATGTGTAAAAATTTGGTTATTAAAAGAAAATAGACATTTAACATGGGACTACCCAAAATAGTAATAAAGGCTTTTATCATGGGACGGAGGGAGTATACAATATATATGTGAGAGGGGAGAGAGAGAATAGTTATTAAATAAGGGTATTTTAGTCATAACAATAATTTTTTGTTTATATTAATAGTTTTCTTAATTTATGTGCAAAAATCTTAAACGATACTCCCTCCGTCCCTATTTAAATGATGTTTTAGAGTTTTTTATTTGTCCATAATTAATTGACGTTTGTTCAAATCTAGGAGAATAATGATAATTTTTCCAAAATTATCCCTATTACTCTACTTATTTTTTGATACTTTAAACTCTTGTACTATAATAAATTAATAATTTAAAAATATTATAAATAATTGAGTACTATATTTAATAATTTTTAATTATTATCTTATTTTTTTGTGTCATCGGAGGGAGTATATAATTTTATGTATTAATGACTTTAAAAGGTGTACTAATACGAGAACCTAATAAAGATTCCAAATGTTCCCACAAGGACAATCCTTGGAAAACGTGACAGAGTGTACCCGCACACTCACACTATTGACTGTTCAGGTCTCTCTCACTTTTGAGTTCTCAATTTTAACTTTTCTTTCTTTTTCTCCGTTGATTTGATTGCCCCCTCGAGCGGCCCTTTATTCACATCTTTTCTCAACTCCAACATTAGTAGGACCCGCCCACAATAATTTACTTAAACCGGAACTTCCAAATTAGCCCACTCTGTGGCCTGGCAAAATATGACTGTGTTTCTATTTATTTAGAAATATAATTACATAATTTATTTTTAATATGAATTATATGGATTGAAATTATATAATAATAGATTTAATATAGGTCAATTTATATTTTAAATTTTAAGTTTATAATTATTATAGACAATTAAAATAAATTATTTATTATAATTAAGTTTTATATTCTTTATCTTTTATCTTTAATTTTCTTTTTATATTATATCTCTAAAAATTTTAAAATTTAACAAGAAATTATGAACTTACAGCCTTATTACCGTCTTGTTTTACACTTTGGTCGAAACCAAAATACTCCTATAAAATTATGAACATAAATTTAAAACATAGATAAATATAACTAATTTGTTAAAATAATTTTTGAATTAAAATACTCTGCTCGTTCTAAAATTAGAGATACAATTTAAATTAAGAGTTCAAATAACGGCATTGTTAACGCCGGGATCTTTCTCCACGTCCCAATCACAAAAGACGTCCTGATCCTGCACAGTAAACACAACAAACACCACAAACTTGACGGCCGGACCGCCGGGGGATAGCTCAGGCGTGAGAGTAAGTATATATGTGTTCACAAGGTTATCTAGTGTCTGAGAGAATAATTATGTGGTGTGTGTAATATTTTGTTACTTACATCCTCTTTATGATCACAGCTCCACGCAAACTCCCCTTCCGGCTCACCGTGCCACCCATCACTTCCTGACATCTTTTTCCCCCCATTTCCGGTCATTTCCGCCGAAAGCATGCACTCAGCCTCCATATTTTCTGTCACACATTTTTCTCCGCCCCTCTCCCCAATCCCATCCTCATTAATGTCATATAGAAAGGTGGCGGACATAATAGTCAACTATTATTTTAAGTAATGATTACCGGTCAAAGTTGGGTAAAGGGGGAAATATACATAATGGGCTAATTTGATAAGTAAGCCCAAATAATGGAGATGACCCATGCGACCGGATCCAATCTGTATGGATTTAGTGAGATAATAAATAATTGGGCCCGAAACATCCGGGTCAACCAGGATAAGAATAATCACAACCCAAAGGAGGAGCCCATTAGATCTGGCCCAATAAGGAAAAGGATCATGGCCTAACATTGCCCCCTAGTCTTTTATTAAACAGAGGGTTTAATGGAAGACTATAAATAATATAGGCCCATGATATGATAATTTGTGGTAAGCTGTAAAAGGTCCAAAGTGAAATTCGTCAAAGCCCAATTAAGTCGGTCCAAAGCGATATCAAAGATAAAATTGGGAAGTCCAACAGATATAAACCCATTTTGGTTGGGATATTTAGACCCAAAACCGGGCAGCGCCTTTTCCAATTCACCATCATTACCGTGAATTTACTGTGCCGCCTTCGATTACCGTGCATTTGTCAATATAAAAGACAAACTTTTCCAATTTTGACAATTTTACCTGCCAATTCGAATTTCGAACCTTCAAGCTTTCTCCCTATCTACTGAACTTTCTTTGTAATCTCTGCGAATTGTTAACAATGGCGTCCCAAGATTCCGAACAAGGTCGTCCCCTGCTAGTTAAACCTATTTGCTCCATTGTTCCAGACCAAACCCCTAGCAAAGATGCTTCGAGCTCTGGTTAGGCTGCTGCAACTACTACAAAGAAACAGACAACAACATTTTCTCCCAGTCCTTCTGAATTCTATAGGGACAACGAGCTGTACGTTCATGCCAACATCCCCTCGAAGGTTATTGAGGCTGATCTGGAAAGGCTTTGAACTCGTTGCCACATTCCGGAAACCCACCAGATAAGAGTTCCCAGGTCTGGGGAAAAAATGTATCAACGTCCTGAAGGATGGATGGCTGTTACAACAACCATTCTGGAGAAAGGTATCCGGTTCCCTTTGCACGCCTTCGTGGTGACCCTATTAGGGTTTCTGGGCGTTGGCATTTATAGCTCTGTGCTACGAACTTGGCGTCGAACCTCTGCTCGACTTTTTCTTCACTGTATATAAGGTTGGTCAGTCCAGAGAGAAAGGTTTTAAAACCATAAGCAAGCAATCTTCAAAAACAGGGGAGAAGTTCGAGAGACGTTCACTAGTGAATACCCCTTCCAGCAACAAAGGATGGCATGAGAGATGGTTTTTCGTTAAAGGGCCCGAAGTCCTTTCCTTACCGGGTTGGGCCACAGATGAGAAAATCTCCACAGACTTCGGGGATGTTTCTGAAGAGCGTGAAACTGAGATAATAGAGCTTTTGGACAATTTCCCGAGGGAGGAATGGAATTATAGACTTCTTTCCAACCAAGTGTGGTTGTACAACCACAAATGTAAGTATGAATTCATTTTGTGAATATTTGAAGTTTTTGCGATGTAAATTCTGACGTAGAACTGTTAATCTTTTGTAGTGACTTTGATCAAACCATCACTTTCGGAGATGAAAGACTTAGAAGATTTGTTAGCTGGAAAACCTGTAGAAGCCCCCATCGATTCTTTACAACATGAAGTTCCATCCGAAGACAATGCCGAAAAATCTGCAGATGTTGATGCCGGACCTCCACAACCGGATGCTTCCTCCAGATTCAACCCATCTACTGAAATACCAGCTGAGGAGCCTCGAACCCACGCACCAGAAGATGATGAACCTCTTCTTCCGGAAAAAGTTCTTCAACTTCGACGAAAGAAAAGAGCCATCTGAAAGCCTCGGCCAATCTCCATCCCATCAGAATTCGAAGATCTTTCCGAATCCGAACCGTCTTTTAATCCGATACCTTCAACCACCAGTCCAACAGCAACTGCTGACCCAATACCACCGAACATAGATCCAATACCACCAACTGCTGATATAATACCTCCGAACATAGATCCAGTACCACCAACTGCTGATCTAATACCTCCGAACGTTGACTTAATACCACCAACTGCTGTCCCTCCATTGGCCCGAACAAGCTTATTGGATCTTTCCGTGAATGATCGAAGACAATTTCTTCGGATCAAAAAGTTGAGAACCAAAATCATTCCCCTAACCCTCGATGAGCTTAGGGTTC